>JASTWQ010000179.1:0-412834 GCA_035220615.1 Leptothorax acervorum | reverse complement strand
ATCCGTTAATTTGCAAATTGATGATCTGTTGTAAATGTATTAATTATATAACGCTATGTTGGATGGTATAACTATAGATCTCTCTTTAGCGTGTGGAGTTACATCGGATATGCTTTATTACGCTCATACGTTTTCATTATACTGATGCCGCACTTGTTTAAATGGCACGTATCTTAATAGGATAATGCCTGGATCAATAGACTTGATAGTGTCTACAGCGTACATCGGAGTCACGATTTGGATAGCGTATTGGCTAAGGCTCTATGCGCTATTTTATCTTGATTCTTATCCCCTCACGAGGACTTTGGTCTTCGAATTCATAGCTACGGCAGAACTTTGCGGGGCATGTTTCGAGCTCATTATAAGTAAGTCTGCTCTGTTTTACAAGTATCAATTTACGTGCGATTTTTGATAAATGAACTTGCGGATTTAGGTATCCATTATTTATGTAGGAATTATATTTATATATGTTGCGTATTATTATATATTAGCGTTATATTTTTTCAATGTATGTATCATTAAGTTATCAATTAAATTTTTTGTATTATTTTCTGTTATTATTATTATGCACGTTACAATTTGCCTTTATTCTTCCTTGTTTTTCCCAAAAAAGAAATACAAACTTCTCTCTTCAGTTGCGGACAATTGGGGAGTGTGGATGTATGCGCTTTATTTGTTTCTATTAACAATCTGGTGGTCGATAAACTGGGATGAAGCTTCAGCGTGCCCTTATACACACATGGAGGATGTAGTAATATATAAAAAACCACTGACCGTCGCGTTTCTGTCGATATGCGCGGAATTGGCTGGCGGTCTTATCATATTTAAGTACATCCAAATGTTGTGGGCGTTCCAATTCGCTTCTACGCACAAGAACAGGGCATACGGCGATTGCACTACAGACCTGCAGGCAAGGCCAAATCGTCACTTTTGATTCCACAAACAGAATTCAGTTTACGTTTATATACAAAACAATTTATTAATTAATATTAATTTTTAAACATCATGAATTTCATCATTTATCCAGTATATACAATATGCGGTATGCAATACGCGCCCATTTCCAACACGTGCGATCCCGAATTTATTATACATATATTATATTCAATAATTTTATTATTAAATAAATTTAAAAAATTGCGTGCGCGACGATTTTTCAGGTCTCCGTTATAACTGGAGCGCTTGTGGAATGTGTTGCAACGTGCATGTGTAGGGTGGTATCCCGCGTACTGGGCGACTTGAACCCGAGGTTTAGCATGATCATCGATGCCTTCGTGGGGACGTCTTTGGTGGTTGCAGGTCGGCGATTTATATTCTCTTTTATTACGTGAAGAAATACCTATATGATCATTGATTCTTGATATACAATGTATTTCAGCTTTCAATTACACCGGTGGTTACTTCAACCCTGCGCTGGCGACTTCTTTAAAGTATGGTTGTCTGGGAACCTCGTCTCTGGAGCACGTGATAGTTTACTGGATTGGAGCGTGTATCGGGTCTATCGCTTCTTTATACGTGTACCGTATGCCGTTTGTACAAAATTTCGTTCAATTACAGGAAAGTAGAGATACCGTATATTCTTAGATAAAATTCAGTAGAATTTCATGAGAATTTAAATGTTTGTGATTTTAATCGTCAATAACTTAACTGCTCCTTAATAACGTACAAAAAAAGTCTAACAACGTACAAAATTGTGTGCCAAATGATAGTTTTATACATTCCGATTGTCGTGTAAATAATTATAGAGCTGTATGCAGTTCTGATTACACTTCGGGAGATAAAATATGATCTAAAATTGTTGAGCTATGTTAATAAATATTTTAAAAATATTACATAATAGTCGATATTAAAGATTATTTCAGCGATATTACTTCTACGCTTTTACCTATGCCATCCCTTATGAAGAAAAAATTGATATGTAGTTCATGATAGAATCCACGGTAAGGTATTTTAACAAGATATTTTTTTAACGCCATTCCTTTATTTATTTATATATTTCTTAATACATAGATATTTATCAATGATTAATAACGATGGATACGAGGAATTACACATAGCTAAAAATAATTTGCTTTAGTAATAATAGTATAAAAAATAATAATATATTATTATGAAAAATAGAAAAATAAATATATGTATTACACAAAATATAAAACAATGAACATTAACAAATGATAAGTATGATGATATAGAAATTAAGAAAAAATTATATATAGAATTCCGCCTTGGATAATAAGTTGTATTCAATCGCTTCGTTCTCGTATATTTCAATACTCTGCAACATGACCAAACAAATGCGCATTATTTCGCTAATTCGCATTAATTTTATAGGCGAAAGTTACGCGATTGCTTGCTTCTTTATTCATTTCATTAATTTTTTCTGCATTCAATAAAGAAGAGGGACAAATTTTTTAAAGCGTATTTATAAAAACTTAATTTGGAAATTCTTGCTCTAAAAAGAACCATGAAAGGAATCGGATGTTTTTATCTTCCAAGTTTCGCAAACTTACTTGAGTCATGAAAAGTCTCGTATATCTTTTTATACAAAAAGACCGAATAACCATATAGGGACGAATCGGCTTTCAAACTTACTGTATTGATGTCCTTGTCCAGGTTCTCCACTTGTTTTCCGTGCGTAACCTTCAACTTCTCTTTTTCACGGCCCTGCTTGATCTCTATATTCTTCCTCTCGTCCACAAATTTTTTCGTATTCTGTTGCTTCTTTTCGCGAAGCCTTCTGTCCTTCTCACCCTTCGTTTTCAAAGTCTTATCGTTCATCACTTCCTTCGCCGTTTCCACGGACGCTTTCGCTTGATTGGTATTCAGATCTTTTATATCTCTACAATATTAATTAACAATAGTATTTAAACGACGTGACAAAAAAGAATCAGAAATTATATCATTGTGGAGATTAATCAGCGAGAAATATAAAAATGAGGTGAGCCAACTTGTCATGTTTCGCCTGCATCTGTTTAACTTGCGTGGCTTGCACAACCTCGATCAGTCTCTTTAACTCATCACGCGAGCTCTGCGTTTGATTCTTCAGTAATTCCCATTCCTCCTTCCTCTGCTTCTCCATCATGGCGGACCATTGGGCCGTTTGTTCGCTTATAACTTTCTTCACATTCGCGTCCTGCGCCAGAGCATTTTTGCTGTGAAAATATCATGTATATTAAATATTAAGTAATATCAAATTATAAATATAATATCGTAAATTTCTCAAATCTCTCTTTGCGCAATAGAATTACATTGTAGAAAATTTCAACGCACTCTTTTCCTTTGGTTAACTTCTCGATGGCACTGCAATGATTCTTCTGCATAGTTTGTCTCTCTTTAGCATGTTTCTTCCTCATGGTATCCAACTCTTTCTGGTGCTTTTTGCCCATTTTGAAACCTTTCTCTTTTTTCAACGATTCTAACGTAATGGGCTCCAATATTAGTACCTCCGCTGAAAAATTACGTAAGAATTACATATATATCGCATATAACAAACGATATTCGGCATAATTTTCCGTTCCCCCCCCCCCTACCGTTTAATTAAATTAATTAATTTAATATAAAAAAAAAAACACAATTACTGCATGTTGTAAATTTATTACCCTTCTTCGTTTCTTCTTCTTTCTTCTTCTTAGCTTCCGCCTTGGCATCCGTCTGTTCTATTCCGAGTCCCTTCATCGTCTCAGTTTGCTTCTCGGCAGCCTTGCTAAAACCACCCGGATCCGACAAGGCGAGCATAAAGTCTGAAATTGAAGGCGGGCTCGTGTGAGCGAAAGCCGCGAAGAGTGCTACTATTTTTGAGCCGCGGCTGGGATGCTATACCTTCGAATCCATCGGGGACGTAAATCTTCAACTCTATGTTGCAGAAGAGCATGGGCAACGCCATCGGGAAGTTCGCTTCGGTCTTCAAGGAGATATGTCTGTAGCCGGCCTGAAGGCCGTCCAAGGGTAAGATTCGCTGTCCGAGCAATTTGCCGTTCTCTTCGTATACACCTACGCGAAATGAAACATGTTCGAAAAAATATTCGGTGGACGGCAGCATTTATATTTACTTCGAATTATTTATATTATGATGAATATATTCCTATATAAAGAAGAGACATCAGTACCAAGTCTGAGCACCGCCAAATCGGGAAGCACGACCTTCCGGAACAAGAACGGCTCCTCGTTGTAGACCGGATTCAGACCATTCGCCGGTACCATCCGTGTCCTGAATTCCTTCTTAATTGTGTCTGCTGGTAGACCGTACATATCCACCTCCACGTACGTGCCAACCTTCTTGTCCGACAAGAACTGCCCGGCAATGACCTGTACCGAGCACTGCGCGGTGATGATGCCGTCGACGTCCTCGGAAAAAGGATCGAAGCTTCGATCGGGCCTCCGCATGAAGTCGGGCTTCAGCAAGTAACCCGTCGTACCGTTGTACTCGAATTTCCCCTGATTCAGCTGCATCGGCAGATCGGGAGTTTGAAAGTTCAAAGCCACCATCTGGCAACCGGCGTTCCAGAAGACCTAAATAAAGACGAGCGTCTCGTATGAAAGAAGTATACGCAAAACAAGAAGGTCGTCCTTCATTTTTCTCAAAATTAATATTTAACGACAGAACGTGCGACTTTCGATACACTCCGTACATCATTACATAATAGGGATATATACGTGAGTAATAGCTCTGCGGAGAATCTAAGCGCGTTTGTATATTGTTGCAGTTACCTGGGGCATGTAATTCGACGAATCAGCCCTCGTGCCCTTTGGATATATTCGACTCATTTGCCGCTTGTTGTAATTAACGAACTCCACGGAGTGAGTTTTCAGATAGTTAAGAGCGGCAGTCTCGGAGAACGAAGACATATTATGATGTATATTCTTGCCTGTAACGTCGGGGTCGAGACATTAGTACGTGTCGCGCGCGCGACACGTGCGCACGTGTACGCTCATTCATTTAACCCTCCTTAAGTCTTCGGGACATATGCACTACCACATACACAACCCGTTACCTCGGTAAATTTAAGGTACATTATTATACGCAAAACTCGTCGCGAGAAAGAAAGAGTAATATTAAATTTCACACGTTTGCGGATTCACGTACTCATTGCGCAAAATTTTTGCATAATTTTATAACACCTAAAAGCTTTTTAAAAAAGAAATAAATACATAAGCAACAATTTTAATACTAGAACTAT
Organism: Leptothorax acervorum; assembly: GCA_035220615.1. NCBI lineage: Eukaryota > Metazoa > Arthropoda > Insecta > Hymenoptera > Formicidae > Leptothorax > Leptothorax acervorum. The sequence goes on along the minus strand of JASTWQ010000179.1, from coordinate 407,657 downwards.
TTATGACTAATGTATACATATTTCTACTATTTAAATATACCATATATATCTCTTTAAAAAAAGAACAAAGGAGAAAGTAAATTGATCAATTTAATAAATTACATATTGCAATAGTCACAGAAAATCTTAAAAAATGCATTGTTATAAATTTGATAAAAAATTAATTACTCTGGGAGAAAAAGAAGACAGTTAAGCAACCCATTTTGAGGCCCACGACTAGTAATCAAATGATTGGGATTGCTCGTAACAACTAATTTTACGTAACCTCGTATTTGGATTAGAAATACGTCGTCAAAATGATGACGTCAAAGGAATAATATCAGTTAAAAAACCTAAAAATTTACTTAAGCAAGTGTGAGTGTTGGTTATGAGAAGACATCTCGAGTTTTCCAAACACAGTTTTATCATCGAATTGCTGTTGCAGTAATTGCACATCTCAGTTAGACAACGACTATTACGGATATTTTAACGAAAAAAAAAAAAAAGAATTTTTATTTGTAAATAGTTCTTATTTTTTTCTATTTTTTAGTTAATCTGTATTCATGGTTTCGTATATATTCTATTTTATTATTTAAAATTACGCATTGTTTTACAATTTTTGTAAACGCACGCATTGACAGGATTTGAACCGAAGAACCTAAGATTCCGGAATGGTAGCCTAGTACGCTAACGCTGAGCTAACAATCTATTTTACAGTAACTATTCTGATATATTTCTGAGCTCGCGCGATAGAAGGAATACTGGGATTACTTAACAACCACAATTCAGTTTCATTCTCCAAATTTCTAAATTTTACATCCACAAATTTAGGTTATACAAATAATGTTAATTTTAATTTGGTTAACCAAGTTATATAGATTATGAATATGAGTTAAGGTAATCGCATTTGTAAGATGATTAACTAAACTTTCTCCACCGACAACTGACATTTGCAAAAACGTAATTAAGATTTAGAGTTTTAGAGTGACGTTCCGTCCTCATCTAATCAATGATGTCACAGTTCTCTCTTAAGCGATATTTCTAGTTAACCCCGCGTAACTAAAAATCGCAATTAACTATTCTATCTATGTCAAAGATGTTTAAGTTATACTAGTCAATTCTTTCAATTAGTTCTGTCGATATTCAGTTACGCAAAGATAATTTTCACTTAAGGGGCACTAACCAAAATGCTAAGTTGCTTAACTACAAAAACAACGGTCAAAAATTTTCCCAGAGTATTTTGACTGTTTTGGTAGTTTTAGTGTTAAACTACGTTATTAAAGGTAATTGAAGAACAAGATATTAGATAAGATATAAAAAGAGATGAAATGGAAAAATAAATTAATCAATTTAATTATTCATATGTTATGACAAAAGTCACAGACAAATTTCAGAAAATGCACCGTTATAAATTTGATAAAAAATTAAAATTCAGTTATTTTTCAAACTGTTTTAGCAGTTCTAATGTTAAAAATAATTCTCATAAAGTTTTCTTAAAGTTATCATAAATTCGCGCGTTATCATCTTAATATACTCAATTTGAGTCAATTACAGATATATATATATATGATATTTCGTTAAATATATCACATACTCTCTGCAGTTTCGAAACTCTGGAACTTTATTGGCTGCGCGTAGTTTATCATTGACGAGAGATAAGGATGGCACCGCATTGTACTGCCCGTGTATTGAATCGCTTGTACCTCTTCGGTTCCTTCGCCTGCGGCAGGAGCTTCGCCTTCCTGCACAACCGCAAACGTATCGAAGACTGAACGCCAAAAATTTTAATTTTCCAGAGAGAAGAAGAGTAAAGCCTTGTGTCCACGATCCAAGAACTTGGTCCGAGATCTCGGACGGAGAAAGAATTAACCAATCGCATTGGTCAATTGGCCGAATTGTTTAAATGCGATTGGTTAATTCTTTCTCCGTCCGAGATCTCGGACCAAGTTCTTGGATCGTGGACACAAGGCTTAAAATAGAGGAAGAGCGAGATTTAATTTCCGCCTTTCTAAAAGTTTATTAATGTGGTTTAATCACCTTTGGCGGCTCTGGCTCTGGAGGTGGAGCAGCTGCAGGGGCACTGGCATCCTCTACCACTTCATCCTTATCTTCGAATTGTCCGGCGCGGAAGAGCTCGAGCTCGACCTTTTCCACTTCCGGCTTCAATCGCTTGTTTTTGATCAATATCTTGCGTTTTAGCGAGCTCGGCGGAGGGAGGGGGCATCCAGGCTCGAGCTGAAAATAATGTTATACACGTTCGCATATATGATTAATTTTAATTCGCTGGTGGCGGTCATTAAACATGATGGTTCTCACTCACGGGATAATCTTTTAGGGGTTCCTTCAGCAACAGGTCGCCGAATATTTCGTCGCAGTATTTCGCCAATTTATATTGCTGTTTCAGGCAGCAGTGATTCTCGAAACTCAGAATTATGGGGTAGTCGGAAGTAACGAACGCAGTGTCTCTTATAGCATAGATCACATCCTTGAAAAGGATGTCGGTGCACATAGCTTTGCCGTGAGTTAAGATAGGCTCCTCATCTTCGCCCTTTCCATCCCAACAGTCCAGCTCGACGCACCTACAGTCGCAATAGTCTTCTCTAGTTTTCTCTTCGGAATTATTTCGAAATATTTTTCGGTCTATACGTTTTATATATATATCATCGTTACAACGATTGAAAGATCACCTGCAACCAGCAAGGAGGGTCTGCCGATACATTTCGACGTTGCTCTTGCCACCGATCTGACGTCCGCTTAGGTAAGTGTTGTGACTTGAATTGATATAATAATGCGCGAGCGGCTGGTCCATGTCCATGAATTCTTCCAAATTGTCCAAGAACACCGGCGCGTTCTCATCCGACATTAAATATCGTATAAAACCGTCCTTCGTTAGCTTTTCTGAAAATAATAAAATATCGAAACGCTATGTCGGGCGTGAAAAATGGATAACAACGAAAAAGAATTGGACTTTGCGGAAACTCACTTTCCGCTTTCGCTTTCTCATCCGTCTCGTAATCATTGATGATTTCTGTACATCTCTTCTCCGTGTACAGCGGATATAATATCTCGTTGAGTCGCGGATCCCTCTGCTTCGTGTTCATAAATTCCACCAATTGTAGCAAACTTATGGTATCGGTTTTCCCCTTCGTGCTGTATAACGTAAAAAACGATATTTCCTTTGTGACATGTAAAATTATTATGCAACGCCCAGCTTAATACTTACATGGACTGAAAAAGTTCCTCGATATCATTCCTAGGACATATCTTAAAGTACAAGCTATAAAACTTATCGAACGTGAAGGCCTCTGGTTCTATTTTGTCATTCTGAAACATGAAAAATAGCAATTTGCAAAATATAATACGCGCGCGTGTGTTAATATATTTTATTAATATTAATATTAAGATTGAATAAATATCAGTTCTCACTTACAATTAACATCAAAAGTTCATACATTACTCTTACATTAACATATAAAATATCAAGTGGTACTATAAGCCAAACAAGAATATTTGTAAACATAAATTTTGCATATATGAAATAATAATAAAATAATAACTTTGTACATATACAAGGTAATATAACTATAACAAGATAATATATATAAATATAACATTTTTACGATTAAATTTATGTGCAAAACTCATTTGCAAGCGAAACATTGTCACATCGTCGAACAAGGTATTAATTTTCTATTTCAATTGAAATTGGAAAACTACTTGTGCAGCGACGACAACTTTGAAATTTTCCTGAATGAACTTTAAGTAAACTTTATTGATCCCGTTCAAATGTTAATTAAGGTCTTTGCCTTTTGAAAATTCCCGTACTTATTGACTCACCTTTCCACTGGGCAGACCTAGTTCCGATAATCCTTGATAAACGAGTTTCTCGGTCTTTCCAGATGCAAAAGTCTTTGATATCACTTTCACAGGTACCTTTCCCTTCGGATCAACTTGAAAACTTAGCCGCATCCAACTAGCAGATTCGATCAACGATCAGCCAAGTTTTATATATAATGGATTAAAATAAACAACACACACATTAGCGTTCGAACAAATATTTGTTATTTTTGCGCAGCCGTGTTGGATTCAATTTAATGAATACGTACTGCTTCATAAGCTGTGTTGTTGGACAAACGTTACTTGCTTTTGTGTTGTGTGTAATTAAACGCAAACCAGCCTGCCAATCCTGAATTGATTAACCACAGATTGGCATTAACATATGAAGAGAAGTTAAATTAGAAGATAATTGAGGGTATTAATTGCATTAACAATAAAGTAACATATATAAAATAAATGCAAACGCCAAACGTATATTTAAAACAAAGGGTAAAAGGCTAAAAAGGCAAATTAATTTAAATATTAAATTGCGAGTAATGTAATTTTCCACCTTAGCGGTCAATGTTCAGTTGTGCCAGCACATGCGCCCACGAGTAATTTAATTACGATAAAAATAAAAATAAAAAAATTGTTGAATTAAATTTTTAAAAAAAGTTTTAATAATATCCACGGATATTCTAAAGTTTGAATTTATATATATATAGTTTTAATCCTTTCACACAACTTTCTGATTATTACCTTAGCTGTTTGTGCATCCGGGCATACAAGGTGCTGATAAGTAATGTTCGTATAATCCACCCCGGAGCATATAGTTAAACTTTTTTGATCCAATTGCTCTAACGTTCCGTGTTTACTTAATTTATTGCATAACTTTGGCTCCTAAACCAATCATCAATGTAAAAAAACAAATTATTATCACTATAATGTTTTTATTTTAAATTTTTCTTTACGCGATATTTATACCTTTGGCGTGCCTCCATAACGAATATCGCTCACTTGAGCCAATTCTATGACATCGCCATCCTATAAGAAAGTCATGAGTTATTTACATCGTAAGCTCGTTTGTTGAAAAATTATAACTGCAGGACAATTTAGCTGTTTAAAAATGAAGCTACGAAGATTCCACAGTAAGTTACCTTGTCTTCGCTCTTCCAGTATATGAAGAAGCCGTACTCGTCGACTTTGAATAGGCAATTCGGCTCGTATTCAGTCGTCTCTTTGTCTTCGAACCATCGATCGAACACCGAGCCATTTCTCAAGAGCTCCGGCACTTCGATGCGCCAATTAAATTCGAACTTCTTTGTCATGGTTCGGCAACTTTAAGCGAAACGATGTTAAGGTAAACTTCGATGTGAACTTAAGTCTGCCCAATGCTGAAGTGAGAGAGTGCCATCGCGGGACTTGTGTTCCAGGGACGCATAATGCAATTAGTTATATCTAATTTGCTGTATGAGGATTCAATACGATGGAAACCCGCTGCGTAACCCGGAGATTCTAAACTTACATAAGGGCGAGTTGGTGAAACCTTCTGTAAGGTACGCTGTTAATAGTTATTTAATAGCCATAACTCTGTTATACAGTTACAATACGCTGTTATGTATTTGGTTACTTAATAGCTAAATATAATGCGCGAATCATTATTAAGAGAAAAGAGTGATTGCGGTATCTGCATGTGATGTCAATAAACTTTGTTTTAACATTTTCGAGGATAAAATTCTATTAAAGGAATTGAGTGAGCAATATGGAAAGCCGGATAACGTTGAGAGAAATACACATTCTTGCCTCTTGGACAATATATAATAATTTATTAAAATTATGATTAACAATGTTATACACATTATATTGCGTATCGACTGCGATATATACAGAAATATATTCCTATGTCGATTCAGTGCTTCTCTATAGCTTATTACATAACGATGGCGTAAAGAGTAACAGTTTACAAGAAGAATAGAAGATATATTCTTATCCTAATGACTTTTTCGCAAGTGATTACCGTCCTTATAACAAGGCTATAAATAATGGAATGTTGACTGCCGTTTACAGCTGTCGTAATGACCGACGGATAAAAGTACGCGAGCGAACATCTCTTGTTAAACAATTATTCCTCAAAGTGACTTCGTGGATTAAGTGTAACGGTAAAAAGCTGATCGCTTCTGCGAGTCCATCCGTTATCACATCTGAGGCTTCAGCAGGTAGTGCGAATTCAGTTGTATGGAAGTATCCACGTCTGTTTGCGGCTCCTTGAGCATGTCCTCTGGCAGATTGTGCATGGGCTCCATGCAGTATTCCTGTCCGCAAACTTTACACGCCTCGAAGTGCGGTTTGATGGAATTTTTGAGTCTCTGGGGATGAAAGTTCCTGTATAGATTCAAACTATTCTTTCCTTTCTACATATAATGCTTTTTTAGCAATCTAGCAATAACTTTTTTATCGATACAAATATCAGTGATTTTTTCATTTATGTGAGATAGTAACGTTAAATTTTCTATTAATTGTTAAAGACATTTTCTATCAATTTTCAAAGAACCTACATCAATCGATTTACCACAAAGAATTTAACACTAGAACTACCAACGATTAATATATACCTACTTCTACTGTTTAAATATATTATACATATGTATTCTATATGTATATATCTTTGAAAAAAGATAAAGGGAAAAAATTAATTAATTAATTAAATTATATACATATTATAACAAAAATCACGGAAAATCTCAGAAAATTCACATTATAAATTTAATTAAAAAAACTACACACTAATCATTTTGACTGTTTTTGATAGTTCTACTGTTAAATTCTTTGTGGTAAATCGATTGATTCCAATTCAATAGTGTCTATAAAACTCGGCATACTTCGGCAAACGTGACACCATCCGCTCTAACGAATACATAAACGGCAAAAGCGGGAATGCAAATTAAGGAGAGAGACGCGATGCTCCATCCGATCGCTTCTGCCCACCATGGATATGCATAATCTCCGTTGTGGTAGGTCGGTGGCTCATAATCAATTAAGCTGAACACCCATACAGCCTGAGAAAATAAGGCAATTATAAAAATGCGGATTTGTGCATCTCTCTTAAAGACTGCCGACTGCATCAGGAAACGCAACAAACCAGGATTAAAAGCGGGCAATCATCCGTGCAATTGTTATCATCAGATAAAAACAAGACACTTGGCATTTTTCTGAGAACAATAATTGCGCGAGTAATTGGCGGCTTGTAATTCCCTTTTGGAATGTTTTTTCGCTTGATTTGCCGCCATCAATTTTCATTCATCGCGCTTTGCTCACAATCAGATATGTAGAGATTCAACGCGGTATGAAAATTTTAATATCCTGGAATTCATTAATATCGTTGCGTACCATTATGAGAAGAGGCGCGGCGAGGAACCAGCAGAACCGGAAGTACAACGAAGGCAAGCGTCCGGTCATCTCCTTGACATTATTGCACAGCCGCCGCACGCCGTAGAGCCACGAGATGGCAGTTACTTCGAAGAACGCCAGGAACATGATGGACATCGAAGCGGCGTAATGATCTATTAGTTGGAAGAAATAAATACCGCCCTGAGGCAGTCGGGAAATCATTTAGTAAGGGATAAGTGTGTTAGTTTTTTTTTTTTTATTACACCAAGGTAAACACCGACTCTCGAGTGCTGTTCTACCTGCGTAATATTCGGCAGTCCAAATAAGAACGAGACGACGCATATGAGGAGGACCAGCACTTCGTGGCAGAGAAGATGACGCTTCACCCAATTCGGGAAACCGTCTTGGATCGACGTAACGACCACTTCAACAACGGCAAACTGAAATCCCGAAGTTTACGTAATACCGTTAATACATATTGCAAAAGCCCAACTATTAAATCTCCGAAATAGAAAGCTTGCCAAAATACGATTTGCATCCATTAAGCGATTGAGTAATGTGACTATGGTGTTTAATTTTCCGTTTCATGACTAACGCTGCTTGTACCTCTGTAAATTTATTTCACGCGATACAATTCGCTCACGTAATTGCGTTTGTTTATGGATTAATCCGTAATCGCGCGTGTACACAGCGTCGCGATAGGAAATAAAGCCTTATCTGTCATATATATATACACTTACTTGGCTGTTCAACGAAAGGCAGACCAGCATAAAGAAAAAGAGCACAGCCCAGAGTTGAGAAGCTGGCATCTTGGCTAGCGCTTGCGGATAGATGACGAAGACTAGACCAGGTCCTTGAACGGAAATTATGATTTATCTATAAAATGTCAGGGGAGAGTTAATCTGATGATGTAAAACAGCGGGGAGAGAATAGAAAGAAAAAGTGCGACAGTCTCGACATCATATAGATTCTATTACGATGTCTCACACCCTTTCTCTCCATAACGTGCGTGACATACTTATATTGATACTTACATAATTTATCATATTTAGCGTGACGTAAACTTCATTTCTAATTCTATACGTACCGTCAGTTAGGACATCTTCGACGGACATGTTTTGCTCCAGCGCTATATTGCCGATCGTGGCGAACGAGAATATGCCAACCAGTAGACTACTGAAGGCGTTTATGAGCGAAACGGCGACGGTGTCTACGAGGATCGTGTTGTGGAATCGGTTGTAACTCGCAAAGCATATCATCGAGCCGAAGGCGATCCCTACAGAATTGAAGACTTGCGCCGCAGCGTTGACCCATACCTAATTAATTAATATAAGTAATAACATAATTAACTAAAAATTTAAGGTAAAATACACGTTCTTTTTGTCATAAAAAAGATATGGTTTTAATTTGAAGCTGAGATATTAATATTTTAAAGCACAATAATGTATATTTTATGTCTACGTATCTTTAACATATATACGTATGTATTTTTGTTATTATTTACGTCTATTCTATTATTCTATTACTCATCATATTATTTCTCTTTTTTGTTAGTCGAAAGATCGACTATGTTACGGTACCTTTGCATCGCCAAGCAATTCCCAGCGTGGATGAAAAAAGAATCGCAGACCTTTCGAGGCGCCCTCCAGAGTGAGGGATCGCGTGAGGAAAACCACGATTAGGAGGAAGGGCAGCGTTGCTGTCAGGTACCTCACTTGCGCCGATGACTTAATGGACTTCCAGATGGAAAAATATACCATGATCCACGCAGTTATCAAGCACGCCACGAGCTCCCATCTCAAAATCCCCGGCTCTTCGATGCCACTGCTAATTTGCAGCACCTTGTTGCTAAATAGAAAGGCAATTATTCTTTTTTAAAACACTTGGGCCGGTATTCATAGTATCATAGTCGGATCTTATTTCAAGGCCGTCTTAAGTAATGTCTTAAGACGCTAATACGGTTATTTCATTGGCTGGATGAAGTCTTAAGACTGCCTTTGACCAGACTTAAGACGATCTTAAATATAAGATCTGACTATGAATACCGGCCTTGGAAACTGCGACACGCGATTGTTTTATGAACTATCTTACATGCGATATGAAAACCAAATATTTTTTATCTTCTTAGAGAGACGGCGTGTATAGTATAGTATATAATATTACAATAACAGCTTGAATTAGTTGGTTTAAATTTTAAAAAATTACTCGAAGAAGTCCTCGGACGGTGTTCTTGTCAGGTTCGGTCGAGTTCGATTATCGATGGATCCATAACTGGGCAGCCAACAGCGCGGCGTGTTCCATGAGTTGTCACAACGTGACCATGGTTGCTCCGGTCGGAATGCCGAGAAGAAATAGTAAATTGCGTAGGCTATTATCACATTATGGTAGGTAGACATTAAAAACGATATTACGACTGACGATAAACCAGCTCCTACAAAGACAGAAACATATAGACGATAAGACGAGGCAATTTAAGACGTATATTCCGAAAAGGCTCGAGTTAAAATTAAGGGTTTTATCACAGGTTTAAATCACTTAAATTTTTTCAAAGAAAAAGAGAATTAAGAAGATAAGACAACAATAATTTTAATCCTATTGTGTTCTCGCAATTATTCGTTTCGAGTTAAAGCGCGCGTGTTTCCAGCGTACTTTATAACGCTATAAAAATGAGCGCGCGAAAAGCTTTTAACAAACAGTCGTCGGGGATATAATCGGCAATCTGTCGCATCGTGACTTATCCATTTACCTTTCAATAACGGACACACTTGACCCAGAGCGCCGATTGGGCCGCGACGAGTGAACTGTCCGATGCTAAGCTCCATGTACAGCAATGGTACTCCACATACTATGAGTATTAAAAAGTAAGGCACGAGGAACACACCTGAAAAGATTCAATCGATGTAAGCGACGTTTCCTTAGTGTATACCGAGCCTATATAATTATAGGGAACATCAATATGGTCTTCCTCTCAAAAATTAAAAAAAAGAAAGAGAGATTAATTCAGTTACGGGAAAATATGACCAGGTCTCGCCCAGCGTTTCGCTAAACCGAGGTTCAAGTTAAGCGCGCGTGTACGTAATAAATGCCTCGACATTAATCATACTGTGGGTAGCGGCAAGGTCACTGGATGTGACTCTTTATTCGCAATAAACGGTGATCCGTAGAGCGCCGCTACGGATTACGACTTAATTTGACAACGGGCATTTAGCCGCCGCGCGAGGACGGGATAGGTGACGATTAAGTCAGCTGTTGGCGAGTTTCCTTCAATTGTCAAACTCGCTGATACAACTCACCGAGCGCACGAACCGTACTTGTCGCGTACTTTTACAGCGATTATTATATACGATCTCGTTTTCTCGGACAGATTCTCGGATATCTGGTATCTAGTTTAGTCCATTTGCGTAAGCGCACGATATTACTGTTCACGCGTATGCAGTAATTTCTTTCGCACCTCGCGGAAAGATGTAAATTAATTCCAGTCGGCAAAACGCTATATACAGCGCGTCGCAAGCATAAATCACACGGCGTTATCCGATATGTTTTTCTCTGTCGCTTCAATCCGGCAACGAGCAACGGCGCGGATGACAGTTTTCATTTAGTACGATGCAGACGGATACAAAATAATATACGCGATCGAGTACTCGAAATAAATTATCGCGCGAGATATTAAGCGAGGATGCGGAGATAACAGTCGAGGGCCGATTCAATGTGACGTATCAATAGTGATTACGAGCGAGCGATTTAATTTCAGGCGAAAATCCAATCGCGCCGCATTACAAGGCGGTTAATGACGCACACTCGCATTAATATTGTTACAGTTATTCGCTGTGCAGTATCGTCTTTATCACGAAAATGCAATTTAGTGTTGCGGCAACAATGAATATCGGAGCGTGCATCTCGCGTGCGCGCAAGTAGAGCCGCATTATTTCCCCTCTGATTTTCCGGTCTTCCGTTTAATATGTGATTTCGCAAAATTACGTACGCTCTGTATTTTTACAGTAGTATACTACGTGCTATTTGTATAACGAATTAACTTGCCCATGCATGGGCTGTTGAAATTACAGAATAATTTCCAGTTTATTATTATGCATGGAAATACATTACACAAAAGTTGCAATTAAATAAAAATGCTCTTTAATATTCTACAAATGGAAGTAATTTTTGTTGAGAGGAGCATCTTTTAATTAATTGATTAATTTAAAAATAGGATTACTTAATTAATGAATGACAATGAACAGCATATTATATAATTAATTAAAAAGTAACTTTTGTTTCTTCTCTTAATTGCCATATCTAACTATCCTAAATTTCTATATTATAATTATGTTTAAGATAAGTCAAGATAGAGTCAAAAATTAAATTAAGATGGTCTATACATAAACGTCAAAGTTATATCAAAGCGCGACGAGGATCGTATGCGCGACACGCGATCGACGCGCATATCTGATGGAACCGAGAGATCTGCAATTTCGATACGATCCTCCATAATCCTCCTCGCGCGAATTCAGATCGACGTCGTCCGAGCGAAACGATAAATCATTTCAATCGTGTAAATCGGATCGCGTTATCCGAGCCGGTTTTCCGGCTCTTTAATTTAGACCGGCAGAGCGCGCAGCTCCGAGAGATGATACTCGGCCGATTATTTCCACCGGTGTCATTGAAATCATTTACCGCGGCCCGGCGGCGCGGCGTAAGCCGTGTTCCGGCAAGGTCATGTATCAAGTTCCGCGAGCGAGAATTGCGCCACGCATCCGGGCTCCGGATGCATCCAGACTTTGAAAATTACCGGGCAACACGATACGCGGTCACGTTGCCGGGATTGCGAGATTGATAAGCTCTCGCGCGCTGCCCTGAATCTGAGGCTCGGCTTACGCAAGACGTGCGCGATATTTTCGCATAGGGATCCGCGCGCCTCAATTCGCACCTTCCGCGACAAGGGTGTAATTTTTTCTTCGCACGGCGCGCGCGCGATTTTCCACTCGATAATGATACTCTTCTCGTCTACGAGACGGAGACTGGCTGGTCCAATATACGTGCAGCAATTTAAGTGCCGTTACGATTCGCCACGTCGCGTCGTTCCCGCGATAAAACGTTGGAAGAATATAGGAAGAGGTACTTAAAGAAACGTTTTTAAAGGGGAACGACGAAGCGTTTCACGGCGCTTAAGCCGCGCTCCGTGAAAAGTGCTGCTCGTATAAAATTGGAGAACGATACCGCGAACTCTTGGTTGCTCTGTCAGCTATTTCGACACTGACGTACTTCGCGAAGCGGCAAAATAATCGCGTGGCTCTTATCACGGTTATGCTAATCGCGACGAGCGCGTCGCGACTGTGTTGTCCGTTCTTTTAATATCAGCTTTATTTATTTTGACCTTATATCTGCTGGCAACATCTGCGCGAAATCTCTTTTTTCTTCTTTCTCCCCTCTTGTCTCTCTTTCTCTCTCTTTCTGTTCTGTATCCCGCTTCGCAAAACTACTTTAACTTCGTGAAACTGGATACGATATTCACGTCACGATTACGCGCAATTTATGTAATAGATTGACGCATTTATCGCGAGACTCACCGCCGCCACTTTTGTAGCATAAGTAGGGAAATCTCCAGACGTTGCCAAGACCGACGGAGTAGCCTATGCAGGCGAGGACAAATTCCATTTTGTTCGCCCAATGGGGCCTCCTGGGCTGCCGATAATCACCGGGATCCGCGTCAATGTCGTCATAACTGGTGCACGTGGAAGCGTCGTCCTCGAAGCTGCAAAAAAAAAGAAAAATGCAACGCGCGACGTCAAGCTTTTATATTACAAATGTAGCCGGGGCTCGAACGCAAAGACACATCCACAGTGCGCGGAATGCGGAAGAAAAATTGAGAGAGCTCCGCGGGGGGGAAAAAAAATGCTACGAGTTATGACAGTTTAATGGAAAAATAGCAATAACAAGCGTTTTATTAAATATTTCGCCGAGCGAATAATATAATTTAATCTCCAGTGCAGCGTATCGCGGAGTGAAAGGATAGCGCTTGGCACACCGTGCACAGGGGCACGCCTCTAAATTACCTCGAAACAATAGATCAGCTGAGGGTCATTGTTGCCCCGCGACGATTCTTTTAGGACGCTTAATGATTTCGCGCCTCGTATTGTGCACCTACGACCTACGGAAACTGCTTAATGCATTATGAAAATTTATTTGACGGAAAATCACACAGAAGCGCGTCACACGTGCGTCAGCCGCGCTGCGCGCGTGGACGTGCCAGCGCAGCGCCTGCCTGCCTGCCTGCATTTGCATGACACGCGGTCATATACGCAAGCCCGGTGGCGATCATTAAATATTCATCGTCATTGTTTATAGAGCGGTCGAATTCGAGCGTTATAGGTACAACGTGATGTGCCGATTAGCGACGGTAACAGTCCTGGTATATTGCGCGAAATATCACAGAGCCGCTAATTATACCTGACGACGATTCCGCGTTCGCGGCGTTTATTACGTTCACGGGGCGGGAAGCACGCAACGAGAGAGCCAATATACCGCGATACCGGGTTCCTTCCGGTATCGGCAACCCCGCGTGTTACCGTGATAAAATGTCGCGTGATAGAGCGTGTGCGACATAAAAACCGACTTTACGCGGTGCATTATGTAAGCGTCAAGATCGAGGAATTTTTATGCGTTTATTGCGCAAATTTGTACTTTACGGTGCGGTGAGCGCAGAAACGGTGTCAGGCCATGGGGCGGCGGAGGGGCCAGGAAAGGGTCGGCCGACAATGCTGAAAGATATATACGCGACGCACCTGTGTACATTCCCGTTCGTTTTGCAACGGAAAACTAATATACCGCGCCGCGGAAACATTGCGGATACGATAATGCGTTCCGTATACGGTGTGTCAGTAGTTTTTTTTTTCTTTTTTTAAGAGAAGATATATGTATCGTCATCGCAAATGTGACAGTAACGAAGATGAGTGCTCGGATGGCACCGATCAACCGAGTTTTCGTAATGGGGAAGATAATGACTGCTCAAGATGAATTACAGCACAGTACAATTCTGAAGGCGCGATGGGCGCAATTATATCATTTATTATTATTTGAGGATTTTGAGAAAATAATTTCGAATTTTTCTCGATTTTTCGCGGATTAATTAATCGAATGCGCGCTGTGGCGTACCGGAAGTGTATAGCTGGCGATATGAGCAGCGCGCTCCATTTTTTATTCGCATTTAACGATCTCGCAATGACGGATATCGTTTTCGCACGCGGGAGACCCGTGTGTGTGTGCGCGCGCGCGCGCTGCTTCAAAAACGAGAGACGTGACGAGGTCTAAATGTAGGACGACGATTACGGGTCGTTTCGAGGGCCGTCCCGTTTCAATGGAAGAAGCGGGACGGAATTGCAACAATATGTCACACCGCCACGAGCACACCTACTTACAACAACCGGTGCGGTGTCTTACATTGTACACCTATTATCCACTTACGTCTCCGGGACGATACGCCGGAATTGCAGACCCTGGATGACGAGATCTGACGACGGCTTCGCGCCGAGCAGCTTAGACCCGTATCGCATCTCTCGTCACGTACGTAGAATCCGCTGCAGCCCGATGAGAGAGAGAGAGAGAGAGAAAGAGAGAGAGAGAGAGACGAGGCCCTAATCAGAGTAATCGAAACCGGTCTAACTAGACCGGTCTAATTAATGGATAAATTCAATTTTCGGTTACGGTGGATTCGGCGTCTCGCGAGCGAATACCATTTTCGCGCACTGACATTTGAACTCACCGAAATTATACCGGAAATTATACCGGTTTCGATCCCCTGACTCTAATTTTACGGACACGAGACACGAATCTAATGCGGCAGCCTCCGCGCTTTAGAGCAGGTCGTGGCAAACGTCGATCAGAGCTATTTGTAGTAAACTGAGAGCCCCCAATTTCATCGGCGTCGATTAACTAACTTGACCCTTGCTCCTTTCTAGATCCTAGTCCTGCCTATCAACATTCGGTCAATTAATATTAATTAATAGCGCGATCGAGTCTAAACTCTAAGGTAATCGCGTATGGAGAATTAAGTAGAATTTCAAAACTGATTTTAGTGACAAAAGCTTAAAAGAAGTATAAACGTATAAAGAAATATTTATATTTAATATATTTTGTAATATATTTCAATTTATTTTGCTGATATTTCAATCTTCCTGCTTTAAAACTTGTATTAGTTTATTCCTTGTATTAGTTTATTTCTACTTTACATTCTCGATTCTCTATTCTCAAAACTGTCATCCAGAAAGGAACGGAAAATTTTGTTAACCATTGATAATTGATGCGACTGACCTTGAATAGCGCGAAGAAATTTTGCTGCTGCATCAACGCGACGAAGCGAAGTGGCAAATTTGCGACTCGACAATGTGCAATTGACGCGCATTAGGCAAATCTCCGGAACTTTTTACGTTATCTTTATTGTTTGGAGATAATCGTTAAGATTAGTTACGAAGTGCACTCGAACTGTTGTCGCGGAGCTCTCCTACTGAAGGTTGCATCGGGCTGCAGCTTCATTTTTATGCGTCGTGCATGCGGTTCAGTTTATTTATAACGTTTACACGAAGTATTAGGCCCTACATGAGAAACATATGGGAGGTAGAGCAGGTAGAGCTTCTTACACATTTTAATCATGACGCTAATTCACGTTCATGATGTGTTTTCAGGCTCAGAGATGAAGAACACTTACACAAAGGAATAATTTAATTAACTGCTACGGGGAGAAAAGATTAAAGCGCAACGATTTCGATTAAGCTCGCTTGTTTGCCAATTTTTAAGATAAAGCAGACCCGATAATTTATTGGAATTTAAATGTTATCTCAAATGCGCGCCATCATTTTTCTTAAAATAAATCGTGTCTCTGACCCAGTATCAGTTTCGTCACATGTGTTCTCACCAGACGCTGCTGCATAAACACAAAAACTTCGATTTTAGCTTAATTACTTGTATTACAAAACGAGTGTTCTAATAATTGCAGCATCGTAATTATCTCTTCAAAAACTAATTCATTCTTTAAGAATAACGTTCTTCAAAGAAATAAGAAGAAATTCAGCGAGATTAATCGCGGATTTCAAGAACAGCGACGCGAGAATTGATCTGTCGTATATTTTCCGTCCGTCATCAAACTTCTTCATCTCGTTTTACGAAACAAGATGTAAGCGTAGCCCGATCATTCCTTTGTAAAAAGACATTTGCCTCTGCGCGAAAGCGTACTCACGCTCAATCGGGCACGCGTGCGCGCTATCATCACGTGGAGCGTGATTCAACGCGGCTGTTTCTTCGAAAGCGCCGAGGCACAATCGTAGGCAATGTGTCTCACTTACGGCGGCGGATGTACCACGTTAAGCAGCTCCGACGGCGAAGTGGGAACTCTACGTATCGTGAGCTTCCGGCCGTCGGAAGAGCCCAGGCCGATCGACGCCAGGGACCTGATCGAGACCGTATCGGGGAACGAGCGGCCCTGACTCCCGTTGGCCTCCGGGTACAGGACGGAGGACCAGGTAGGCGATAACTGATGGCAGCAGGGACAGTGCTGATGGTTCTCGTCCATGCTGAGGGTCCTCGGTGGACGCATGACGTTGAAGCAATGACGATGATGCCGTGGCTCGATGCTTCTGGAGCTCGATCTGCCGGGACTGTGCGGTCCGTTGTCGCGATCCGAACTCGACCCGGACTCGGCCTGTTCGATCATCAGCCGTGGCTGCGGCCGCCGACGATGACCTTTATCCCGATGAACGCTCTCAGGACTGTCGTCGCGATTTATCGCCCTTTTGACGTTGTTACCATTATCGCTCGGCACAACGAAGATCTCACGTTCGGCGGTGTTCAGTAAACGACCTCTCTCCTCCTCCGAAGACCACTCTGCCTCGATCTCGGGGCGTTTCTGATGCTGACGGCGGATCCTGATCACGTCCGGATCCGCGTCGTCGGATACGTCGTCCTCCACTTCGAACATCGTGCTCATTTTACGCACGCAACCGGCCTGTTTGCCGTGGAGCTTGCCCTGGGCAGCATCGCCATGCTTCGGCAGGACGGGCTTACTGCCGTTACGCGGTTCGTCACTGATGCTGCCGCTGATGCCGCTGTCGTTGTTGCCGCTCTCGATGTCCATAATCGCATGACCACCTCTATAGACAGAGATATATATATATATATATATATATATGTATTACTGAGGGAGGGGAAATAGTTCTTAGTGTCCTAGGAAAATTGGCAGTTATAACACTGCCATTTTAAAAACCAGCTTCTTTCTGTTAGTACCGCTTTAAAAAATACAAGAAGAAAAGACGAATAGTATTCTAATCTGGTATTATGCTAAAATCAATGTTGAATTACGATTCATCAAAGTGTCGAATAGATATCGGTTTGAATTTCAAACTAATTATATCTTAATTAAACCTTTAAATACATTATGTGGTAAAATCATATGAAAAAACTGACACTGGTTCCGCATAACATATACATATAATTCTTCGCAAGATACGCGGATAAAAGAAAAAATTATTAAGGGCCAGTTTTTCAATAATTATTTAAACTGTTGAGTGAGTTTAGCTAAACTCACTTCATCTTTTTCTAAAAGAGATCGTTAGAAAGAGACAAAGAGTGAGTTAAGCTAAGATTAAAGTTGACAATTGAAAAACTGGCCCTTAGTAACGTATACACACGCGCGTTTAAATCGAATTTTCAAACGAAGAGTCTACCACGAAATTTAGAATACGTTCAACGATTCTGGGACAACCAGAAAGAAATGAATAAACGACGACCAGAGACGTCAGAGCATTGTTTAACCAGGCTTCCGCCGATTTTATCGAGAAGGTGGTAGTGGGCGGCGAGGCGATTGAATATTCGTAGGGTTCAAATGAGAAGAATACGTTGCACCGTATCGAGCAGCGCGATCAAAGCGCGTTTTCGGTTTAATAGTCTGCGACTGACCATTGATGAAGTTCCAGCAACTCGTCGATGAAATACTGTATGCTCGCGAAACTGATCATGTATCACGAAAAATTGTTTTTCTAGAAACTTTTGATGTACACTTCGTAGCTCTCCGGATTTTCGATGAAATATTAAATTTAACAAGCGTATCTGCGAATCGTATTGTACCTAACGCTTATACCGGTTAGCGAACAAGCTTTGAGTGGCGCGAGGAGTGTCTCTCTACGGTAGTTCACACGATTAGCATAAATTGTCGAATATATTAGACACGGTGCCGCGACGAATATCAATTCGAAAAATTCGAATGACCGACGATTTAAATTATCCGTTGATAAACGACTCGTTATACCACTAATAAAATTCAAAACAAATCGTATTTTATGAAACAAAATATCTTCGTGATATTTATTACGTCTATTAAAACTATAATAGAACTATAAGGTAGGTACTAAAAAGCAGTTAGAATGACTTGCGATGTTTTTATCAAATTTATAACGTTACATCTTCTAAGACTTTCTGTGACTTTTGTTGCTATATGTAAATGACTAAATTGATCAATTTACGTTCCCTCTTTTTCCAAAAATATATAAATTTATATAAGTATATTTAAATAGTAATAAAAAATACATTTTAATCATCGGTAGTCCTACTATTAATATCGTTAAATATCGTGTATTATGGGCAACTATTTAAAATCAGCGAATATATTCGCTCGTAGTTTCGAACGCCTGAATTTTTCATTTGTTTCAGCTTATCTTACAGATTCCTTAACGTTAGTATTATTTAATTCTACTTTATTTACCTGTGTAAATTCGATTTTTTTTCTTGTTTCTGTTTTACAACACAAACCCGCTAAAACAACTTTCTTTCGTCTTGACGTAATGACGAGAAACGGCCACGTGACTGCGCGCGTACTCCTCGCAGATACGACCGACTATGTTGCGCGACTCTTTACGACGTTCTGATAGCTAGAGATAGTGTCATCGCAGGTGCGTATAGCTATCAATCCAATATGATTTGTTACAAAATTTTCGCACACGATAATGTTTGCAAATGTCTTACGACGTTCAAACAATTTCCACGCGGACTGTCGTTACGTCAAGCAATTGCTGTGAAATAATTATAGCACTGCAGGTAATTTCTTAAATTACGTGAACAATTGAGTTATTTCTCCTTACGATATATCGATAAATAACGAAAAATCGCAAAGAAGCAATAGTCATGGAGAATAATACGTTTTTATACACATATATATTATATTCACTGACTTCGCCGTGTTTTACACGGCCGTATCTCGCGCAAATTTTATTATAATTCGCAATTACTTTCGAAGACTCGTTAGCATAAGCGAATTAATAACTTGGAAGAAGTTCCACGCATAATAATCAAGTAGCAATCATACGTCATTGTTATGTAAGCATTGTAAGCATCGCGAAAACTATTTGCACTTTCGCTAATGAGGAAAAACAATTGTGCGCCGCGTCGAGAACTCGAGGTATCGAGATCGGAGAGCGCGCGCTTTTCGGAGCCGCGTTGCCGCAGGTAAGCGTCATTCGATGACACTTTCACGCGCGTCACGTGTCACGCGGAGTGCGTTACCTGTCAGATCGCAGCGTGCCTCGAAATCGGGCTCGGGCGCGTCTCGACGAGCCGAACAAAAGTCATCCGCGTATCGCTCGAGTGATAACGAGGCTACCATCCACTATGCGCACAATACACACGCGCGCGCGCGCGCGCACACACACACTCACACTCACACACATACGCGCGCGTTTCCGAGCGTGTCACGTGTATGTACTATCGTCTGCAGCGCGGCATAGCGCGTGTTCGCTTCTGTAATCACTCCGTTCTTTTCCCCGTTTCTTCTTCTCGGAACGAAAACGCGAGGCGCGCGATCACTTCGGAACGATCGTTTCCGGGCCGCGAAGCGACGACACCGTCGTGAACCCGCGTTTCACAGCGATCCGGGTTCATGTGTACGCCCGTGCGTCGCGATCACCCGCGAATCGTGACACACACACACACACACGGTATATGCACGCACGTCACACACACACGCGGCGCACTGTGCAATACCCAAACCGCACGTCAGCGCTGTTGTACGTGCGTGATTCGCGACGCGTGCATGGTTGAGAGACTCAAGTCCGAATCGTATGACTCGCGTACAACTCGGCCGGTTCTGGAGAGGGGGAGGACCGTGATATCCTCTTCTGGATGCGTGCCCACCTCTCTCATGGTCAGCGCGACGAGTATTTAGCGGATCATATGTAGGGGCCGTAGGGGGAGGTATATCAACGTATTATGCTCGGTCGTACGATCAGAGAGAACGATGTACAGATAGATCGAGTTGTAGATGATTCGACGATTCTTTCAGATTCTGGGACTAAATCTCGAATACGCGACACGAGAGCAAAAAAAATACGATAACGACTGCGGAGAGAAGAAAAATTGATATCTAAGTTTCAGGTCAACAAATCGAACAATATGCGAACGTTGTCATCGATTTTAGACATTGGATTTAAATAATTATTATACGACAAAATTTTCGTTTATATTCTTGCATAATTAATTAATCTGCGAATTTATATTTTCCACGTTACAAATAAAAATAGGGGGAGGGGGCTTCTAATATGTAGAGTACTGCGCCTTTTTGTATATTTCAAAATGACATAGGATCTATTAACACGATTGCACAGTAACCGACCAACTTTTAATGTAGGCGATTGACGGCCTCGGGGATTTTCTTCTCGACACAAGGTCGCTTTCTCAAGTCCAAAGCGGCTGTCTATCCGTCGTTAAAGTAACATCGGCATCTACTTATCTTTCTATGGGTCTTGTAGAAAGTATAGGCAAAGGAGATTTTATATAGGTATAGAATTCTTATAAAGATAGATTAGGTAACGAATGTTTCTAACGACTACGTGACAACTTGATTATTATGCGTGGAACTTCTTCCAAGTTAATTTGCTTATGCTAATGTGAGACTCTGGAATATAGTAATCAGACTAGTTTCATCCTACGTATAGACAACAAGCGAAACACACGGGCTCTCGCCTGTTTAATAGCAACCATATCTACTGCGGTGATTTTAAACCTGCACGAACTCGATCATCAAGTTGCGTTTAATACGCACAATATGCAGACAGTATAGTGAAAAATCATGAAATTTTATCTTATATTTTAATTATTTTTTTATTTTATCAAAAAATATGTAATTTTGATTTTATCCTAAAATAGTTTTTATGAAAAACAATAATGAAAAGCCCTTCTAAAATACGTAAAGATTATTAAACTATTAGATTAGTTATATCGCTTATATTATTAGATAGATTAGATAGATAGAACATGTTATCCCTGATCTATCCTTTTAAATAAGATACTTTCCAGAATAATGTTTAAAGAAGATGAAACGTTATTGAAATAAAAGATAAAACTGCAATATATACAGATTTTGTCGAAAAGAATATCCAAAGAAATGCGAGTCTTTTAGTTTTAACTTAAGTGGAATATCCTAATCGGTATTTTAAATTCTCTATACAATAGGATGCAGTTTATAAATTGTTATCAATTTCTCTATACAGTACAGGCAGTTTATTCGTTTTGTAAGTCTAAGACTATGATTTATCTACAATAATTATGTATTATAACAGCAACACACACATTTCGAAAATAGACAACATCTCGTGCAAATAATCTTTATTATATTTGCAAACAAGAACCGTCTGAAATCCCATAAAAACTACGTGAGTCACAAGGCTGCATATTTAAAAAAAATTAGTACTTAACGGAATATCGACGGATGTTTTTAACTATCTTAAGTGATTTTCCCATTCGGCTCACGCCCCGTTTAACGAAGGTTCCGTTTCCTTTCACCGCGATTCCTTTTACGCGATTAACATTGATTATCGCGTAATACCCTTGTCTGCACGTGCACTCGCGGCCGTGCACGCTACTACACGGCTGGTGGGATCACTGGGTCAAGGATCAGCCTGGCGGCTGTCTGTGGATTCAATTCCCACGGAAGACCGGGTAACGGGTGCTTAAGACACCGGTGTCATTACCCTAAGGTTAAATGACAGGTACAATTGAGCGTAACCTTTGCTTCCCTCGCGCCCAAAGAGGGAAAATATCCGTGTGATTAGAATTTTAGCGACCCACCGTTGGGATTTGCGTCGATTAGCTGCGGCAACATGTAATTGACTATGTTTACACAGCGGCTTATAATTCGGTTTAATAACTACCGTATACTACCCGATCTAAAAATTTTCTTCTTTTGATTATAACGATTATTTAAATGCAAACCTATTTTGATACTTTAAACATTTGAATCAATCTTTAATATATACATATACTAAAAAAAAACTTGGGTATTTATGCATAAAAGGGGCTTTCTCTCCAATTTGGTTTATTTTTAAATATGTTGTTGGGGGAGTCTCCCCGAGTCATTTCATATATACATATATAAGGGTCGGACTCAAATAGCTTCAGAGATACAGGCTAAGAAAGGATAAAAATAACAAATACCAGAGGCCCCCTCCGCACCCCCCTCCCTCCCAACCCTGTACAGGGTGGACCTCGCTTCAACTTACAAAGCATACTTTTCATATACCAACTATTCTCTGCTTTAACAAATTATTTCTGCTACAGATATTAAGCGTCGAAGTTAACGAAACAGCTATAACTTGTTAAAGCAGAGAATAGTTGGTATATGAAAAGTACATATTTATATACCAACTATTCATCTTACATATAAATATATACTTTTCATATACCAACTATTCTCTGCTTTAACAAATTATTTCTGTTTCGTTAACTTCGACGCTTAATATCTGTACAGCACATTCTCTGCTTTAATAAAAAGACTGTTCAATATACAAACGATTTGCTGCTTTAAATAACTTTTCTTCGTTCATACATCGTCAAATATAACTTTGACACTCGGATTTCCGCATTCTTTAATGCAATGGCTGAAATCTTTCAGATTCCTATAATGATAGTGTTGAATAAATCACCATCAAACGTTTACATTTGTATTTATTATTTTTATCCTTTTTCAGCCTGTATTTTCGAAGCTATTTGAGTCCGACCCTTATATACAGAGTGTACCCGACCTCGCGTATTACCCATTAATAGTAGATTGCTGAGATCATTTGGAGACAAAAATCCTAATGCCAAAATGTCGAGGCTGCTACAATGTTTAAACGGGAAAAGTTCAAAGTTTACTAGTGTGCTTGTCAAAATTTTACGCATTCAGGAACGTCGCATGTAAAAACAGCTCTTCCACACTTTACTCAACTCGATAGAAATATTTGAAATTATTATTCACTTTATTTCTTTGTACACTGTTCGCAAGACCGACGAATATCGGGATGACACTTTGGCAGCCTCGACATTTTGGCATTAAGATTTTAGTCTCCAAATGATCTCAGGAATCTGCCATTAACGGGTAATACGCGAGGTCTGGTACACCCTCTATATATATATATGAAATGACTCGGAAAGACTTCCCCAACAACATATTTAAAAATAAAACAAATCGGAGAAGTGGCCCCTTTTATGCATAAATACCAAAAGTTGTAGTTTAAGTATCAAAAAAGGCTTATATTTAAATGATCATTTATGATCAAAAAAAGAAAAATTTGTGTTATTAAACCAGATTAGATATAAACCGTTGTGTAAACGTAGGCATAATCGTTAATTTCATGATAGAACCTTCGCCGTAAATTCGTAATAGGTATCGCTGGAAATTTGTAAAAAATTTTGAACTGTGAAAAGAACGGGACAACAATGAGCTTGCGTTAGAAGGTGTCCGCGTTATTCAATTTGCATACATTTAAAGATTCTAAAGTCTAGAAACTTATAATCCGTATTTTCGGATAGCCGAGACAAGAGACCCGTGCCTTTCACAATGGGGCATCGCATTCGTTTGCATCTGACATTCAAACCCACGTGGAATATTTCTATAATTTCCCGTCGAATACCTAATCCCAGTCATTGTCTAGACTCGCGGACGCGCCCATCTGTCTGACGCCGTCGTTATCGAAAAATAGAGATTTCTATTCCGAAGCCGATTGTACATACGTCCCAAAAATTTATATATGATAATAAAGGTTGCCTCTCTCTCGACATTTCCTTGAGACGCAACACAACACTTACGTCATGTGGGCATGAAAAAAGAAACACTCTAACGTCGTCGAATTTTAATCTTCCTCGTATCCCAACGGCGTAATGATTTCCGATCGCTTCGTGGAGATCTTTCCCGCGAAATCTTGGCAAGAAACGACACGAGCTGTCTGTTGACCGGCCACGACAGTATATATGGCTGTCTGAAATCTCAAGATCGTAAAACAGTTGTAAAATCGTTCGATAAATCATTCGCTGATCTGTACAAGTCGCCGCCGTGTTTTAGCTGTCAACGTGCACGTCAGTGATCAGACAGACATTAATTAATCTTCCCGCTTGTCGCTACGTATATACGCGTGTTTGCATCACCTAATCCTCAACTCGCAGGTATTACCGGTTTAAATCTCCGATATCGAAATATTGCGCGAGAAGCATAATAATGAACATTGCAGAATCGAACGAGATCATTTCTCTTCTCTGAGAAGCTAAGCCGTTTTTTTTTCTCTTTCTTTCTTTTTTTCTCTCGACTTCATTCATTCAATTCTCGTTCTATCTCTTTTCCACTTTCTTCTTTGACGCACGCAAGCAACGACGATCCCGCGAGATCGCCCCGAGCCGCTACGGTAACCGAAAAGGAGAAGTCACCGAGTACCTGAGTCCGCAGGTTGCGCAAGGCGGTCGCCTCGTGTGTCATTACGTAAGGGCGAAAACTGCAAGCCGCACGTACCGTCGCGTCCGCGCGGTCGTCGTTGCGGCCAAGGAGGAAAATCTCCGGCGCGGAGTATAATTGCGCGCGTAGTCGGACGCGCGCCGCGCCGCGCCGGCCGCATAGGTGCCTGCAGGTGGTCCCCGCAGGTTTTCCGCAGGTGGGCGCAGGTGGAGACCACACGCCGTGCCGCGCGACGGTGACACCCGTGTGCATCCAAGCGGGGGTGCAGCCGCTCGGCGTGCTCCCGATCTAGAGCTCTTAGAGGGAGCAACGCAGCACAGGTGGCCGCGCCGAAATAAACTTTCCCGGGTTATGTAAAGGCTGGCGTCTCCGCATCGTGGACTGCGCCGGTATAAAGGTCGGCTCTGCCCCCAACGGTCCAAGAGTTGCTCGCGAACTTCACGCCGGCAACCATCGGGAGAGGCGAGCTCTACCTATGTGACCGCTTGCTCGTGGTGCCGCATTGCCTCTTTTTTTTTTCTTGTCTAACGTCGTCTATTCCGCTCAAACGCGCTGCACCGCACTCGGCTCGGGACGCTCCTCGTTCTTTTCCTTCGCGTACCGCAATCGTATAAACGCGCGATCATCGTCGAGCCGGCAGCATGCGTGCCCTGGTAAGTCTGCTCTTCTTCGAAGGCTCTGTCTTGGATCCTACCGTGAAACCAAAATATTCAAATTTTCCTGATTTATTTCCGATGACGAACTTTTGGATTTCCAAACCGTATAATATACAATTCACTCGATTCGCTATAAACAACGCGTTCTAAATATATAATACATGAAAAGAGCAAAAAACAAAGTCAATAATATTTTTTTCTTACTCTATGACAAATATGACCGATATACAGTTTGTATTCAAGGAGTTAAAATAAAATCAAATTGGACAAAGTTGTTCCAGGTTCCTTTCTTTCTTGTTCGGACATTAAGGAAATCTGTGTGTATTTTACGTGCGGAAAAGATGTAATAATATTTTTGTCTAACGAATGCATGAAGAGCTAACTTTCACGTAACATGTGCATGAGTATAAGTTGTAATTTTACTGGGACTCTCTGTTCAAGGAAAAGCTTTTATGTGTATGCGCAGATAAAGTATGATGTGCCACTGCATTTTTGTAACTTTACGAGGCTTTACGTATCTGGGTCACGGGGAAATAATCATAAATTACACGTGGGGGGATGTAAAATATATACACGATATTTTATATTTGATCCTACATATAATATTAAGCGTTACATTAAACTTTGACAATATGAGTAAAATAGATTACCTCGAGCGCGTATTCATTTCGCCATCATTAATCTATACATCCCAGATTGGCGCTATTAAACAATGCATTTTATTTATTGTTCAAAAGTCATTTATTTATGCCGGCCTACTTTTGTTATTTTACCGTACAGTTACGATAAATCATCCGGTTAAAAAAAAAACGTCAATAAAAACGCGCGTAATAATTTCTCCTTGCGACAGTCTTTCGTAAAAAAAAAAAAAATAAATGGAGAACACATTCAATTTTCGCATATATTTCCGCATTAGTCACGCTTCCGTGCATTTAATTTCCATAACAATAAACACGCTCGATCATTGATTTCTCTAAATCGCGAAGTCGAAGTTGATCGCCCGTACATATTTATGAGCGGCCGTGCGTGATTTAACGTTACGTATGCGTATGGTAGGGCTATTCATCATCGTACGAAAGTTACACGGCACAAAACAAGCCATTACAACATTGCGTAATCTATTTAAATTGCATAACTCATTAAATCTGTGAAGCTCGGATAATGGCAATATTGTCGCGCGCATCTTGCACCGATGATGATGTCCGACCATGACGAATGAGCCGTTAATTTGCATATACATACATATTTTCTAATTGTCCACTTTCTCTGTAGAAAGCCCAAGTTGGCTGATTAATCAGAGGCATCGGAGATATCTTAGCTGTATTATCGTTGATCAACAATGTTACCGTGGACCCCGTCAGTTTCCCACGCGAGTTGATCATACTTTATATCAACGTATAAAAGTGTCTTGAACGAATAAAAATTACAATAGAATGTCAAAAGTGCAAAATACTATAAAATACAAACTGAGAAACGTTTAAACATTAAAGACATTTTTTTTAAATAACAAAAACTTGAATGATACCTTATTGTCATATAATTATTTCTATCTATTCGGTAATTCTCAATGAATTGAATTTAAATTGCAATTATTGATCCTCAGTATTATTAATATTAATTATTACTATTATATTATTAATATTATTAATAGTATTAATAATATTAATATTAGGGGATTATGATTCATCACATCAAGGGAACGCGTTCATTTACATAGAACGCGATTGTTCGCGCTGCAGTGAATGGTAGCGGGAATGCACCGACTAAACCGGCACAAAACGAATCGGTCTCGGTCACCGGATGCTAATCGAAGACTGTGCCACACTGTGCCTATGGGAAAAAGTTATGTTCGATCGTGAGCAACGTAATACGGCGTCATTAGCGCGAGGTACCCTCCCCCGTTCCCCTTACCGATCGCAATCGTGACCTACCTACCAACACATTCATCTTGTCCTGACCTTTCGCGGGGAAAGGTATCTCCGGCTGCTTTACAAACATGACGAGGATTAAAGCACCTGGTGTGCAGACGCGCACCGGTTCTCCACGCTCCGGTCGTGCACCATCACCGACATACCGCGAGTATATCTCCTGGAGATGGAGACACACGGAAAAAAAGATGATGTATCAACAGCATCAGTGTAATTTAAATGAAATCTATTGATGCAACATCAATTTTGGGCGAGTTTTTTAATTCATTGATTGATTGATTGATCAATCGCATTATGCGCAAAGGCAACTTTTCTCTGTAAAAACTGCATTTGCGCATAATGCCATTGATTAATCGAAGAATTAAAAATCTCGCCTATTAATGAACAAAAACATCAGATAGTTGTTTTATTATAATCCAAATATTTGGATCCAATAATATCCAATTGAATTAATTGTTTTATGTATGTGGCAGCCGTCGACGTTTAATTGAAGTAGCTTTATTTGTTTTTCGTGCAGCAAGTCTCGATCGAGCCGATCTCTCGCTCTGCTCGAATGAAATCATTACGATTAACTCACGCGCGAATTCGCTCATTGAATTATTTCGCGAGATAACGCGAGACATTTTTCTCGATCATTTTATGCGGCTTTTACACCTTCGAGAAGTCTATAAAAGTGAATTTAGTGTGATCGTAAACGCTTGTCGCGTAAAGTCTGCATATTTATCACTCAAACAGCGATGAGCGCGAATCCGTCGCCGAGAAGGACGCCCGGTGTCATCGTCGCCTCATCCTGAAAATAACGCTTTGTCCATTATTCATTTACGACGATGATGTAATTAACTCGGTAACAGCGTCCGAGAAATCATCAATCAACTCCTTTAGTCATTTTTACGGATAAGCTTCTTAATCTGAGAATTGTGCGAATCCCAATTTTGAAATTGCAAATTTAATAGAATGCATAAAAACTGGCGATTTATGCAAATTTAAAACAAATTGTGAAAACAAATTTGTATTGCTTTAAAAATGAATGATTAAAAAGGTTATTGATCGAATTGCTGTACAAGAAAGTGAAGAAACCATTAACAAATCTCTTATTTTACAAACTATAAGTCAAGTCCTCAGTCATATAATAAATTTTAAATGTGGATAACTAATGCTAATCAATTTTAAGACTTACGAAGATATATTTTTAATATAGACAGTTTCTCAGAGGTATCAGATATAAGAGAAGAAGATACTGATTTCATTTCTTTGTTTTCAGTTGTTAGCGGCCCTCTTCGGGTTCGTCCACGGCCAATACTTCCAGGAGCCGGAGAAGATCGTGAGCTACTCGCGCGATCTCGGCGACACCCGCGGCCATTATTCATTCGCCTACGAGACCGAGGGCGGGATACTCCAGCGGGAGAGCGGCAGCCGCAAGTACGCCGGCACCTCCGATGAGACGCAGCTCATTCAGGGTTCCGTGCAGTACAACGCGCCGGACGGTACCCCGATCGCCATGAGCTGGACCGCCGACGAGTTCGGCACCCAAGTGTCGGGCACCCACATTCCCACCCCGCCGCCGATTCCACCGGCGATCCAGCGTGCCCTCGAGTGGATCGCCAAGCAGCCCACCACCCCGGAACCGATCGAGAAGGACAATCCAACGCAGAACGCGGTCCCCCGCGACAATCGTCAATATCGATTATCCACGAATAAACGAAATTGAACGCGTGTGCGCTCGCGCAAAGTAGCCTTAAGTCCGTCCAACGCCACTGCCTGCCCCTCCTGCCGCTTTATACAATACGATGCTTTTAATAAAAATTTGTATACTTTTATAGAAATTCCCGAGAATACTGTCTCAGTGGAAATGTATTTTGGCGGGAGTTACGTCTTCCCTACAGCATTCCCGTGTTAGGGGTGGTTCTACAAATAGTAGCGACTATTCATTATATTCTCGCGTATGCTTTCTCGTAGTTTGCACATGATCTCATAATCAAACGCATAAACTGTTTTAAGGATGATCGAGTCCGATCTAAAAAAAATATCAGAAATTGATGAACATCGGTGAACATGTTCTTTAAGGCTTCCCACAGCTTCCATAAAAATTTGAAATTAATTAGGACGCTCATTCGCGAGATATCGCGATTTTAAGAATCGCGCGATTGGAGGTATTTGAAATATAATGGCTGTGAGATGTTTCTAAAAATTAAAAATACTCTGTAAAATTTAAAAGTGATTTACTTAACGATTTAAGTTTAAAGTTGATAAAATTAACATTATCCCTTATGGAGAATCGACATTTTTTGCTGTAAATATAAATTAAAAAGGAAGATATTTCTAAAACTTTTTTTATATATGTAAAACATACATTATTGATATTGTATTTTAAGTTTTAAAACTTTTTGGGAAAAAAAAATTATGTTTAATTGTTTAAACAATAGATACTAATTTTTTAAATGACAAAAAAACATACTCAAACTGTTAACGGTAATCCTTTTTAACATATAAAAAATTTTGAGTTGTTCGACATACATGCAGTCTTCATTTTAGTAATTTTTTATTGAAAATTTAACTTTTAGCAGGGATTGTATCGCTCGAACATCCTTAAAGAGACGAATCATCTTTTTGTTATATATAAGCACATTTGTCTTTTGTCACGTTTTTGTCATTGTCGTCTAGAACTGAAGTGAATGAACTACATTCGATATGTAACATTCAAGCGTATGTAAACGATGACGTAAGTAAGTGAGTATTGATGGATCTGAGATTATTTGATAAGTGCACTTTATTTTCTTACATGTACCTGCCTTTTCTCAAAATATAAGTTTTGTCAAATAAATTTAGTCAGCACAACCGTTATTCCTAAGCTATTCAATATAACGAAGGCAATAAATGGACTGCATTTATTCATTTCTTTTATACGCACATTATCATAATTTAGTCATGTAAATTTTGTCCTTGATCATTTAAATAATGCGTGCTCTTTGCAAGTTAACTTAATATGCCACCTCGTTTATAGCATTGCGTCTAGGAATTTTTATTCTGACTCAAAATGTCAAAGGACGCGATTAATATTCGAGATAGAGACACTAATTATTGTCACTATTCATTATATTCGAGATATCGTTGTTGCGTTGTATCTCCATTAAGGTTAGTCCGTAAACCCATTTTTTCTTAGGAATTTCATAAAATTTGAACAGCATGTTAATGTAAACACGATTTACACACCTGTGCAATTAGAAAAAGATTGACTGTAGCGAAGTTGAGACAATTGAAATCAAAGTTAGTACTTTTTACATGTGTCACAGGTACGAAAACGGCTTCTAATATCACGTTTTTAATTGTAATGATCAAACTACTCTTACGATTTTTATAAAAAAACAAGAAGACCGCGACAGAAGATACTTGTAAAAATATACTTACAAAAATACAAGACCTTTGACGTTCTATATATAGTTTTGAAGCAATTGATAATAAAGTACACAATTTCTCAAGCAATTTCTGATAGCGGTGGACGCATATGACAGCTAACATATAAAGATCTAATAGCACACATTAGTGTGAATATATCTGTATACATATGAGATTCTTACGCACACACATAACGCGGACAATCCCGGCCAAATACTTCTATGTCATTTATCTATTATTAACTTTTTGGCAGTATTGTCACGGACTAACTACCTTGCAATAGATCATAAAAACAGTTTTTGAAAAAAATGACGCACGTGCTCGAAAAAATTTGCGCACCGTGCTCCGAACTAAACACAACTTCATAAGCGCTCCAACGCCTCGCTAACGCTGCTCTCGTTAAAAATATCGTTAGCGTGATTAATGAAGCGAACATTTCGTTTGTCTACTCATCCCATCCCTGATGAACGTCAACAAGACTTGCACATCGACGAAATTTATTTACAGCACATCATCGGAATTCTGTCCGTATACAGATGTTGTACAAAAAAAGGTAAAAAAATTTATACAGGCGCGCATAAATACAAAAATAATTACGACGCGAAGGGCCGAGTCTGTCGAAATCGCCAATTTACACGGGGATTAAATACCCGTCAATTCTCAGATATGACCACGATCAGAACTCCTCGCCAGGTTTCTTCCGATCGTCTCATCTTCTCGAGACTCGCCTTGACTCGCCGATTCTATCCTTCTTCCGTCATACATCTTTATTCAGTTTTCCTTAGTGCTCGACTTCGTCCTGCTCGGGATGTTCAGCGATGTACTGAAGGGCCTTTTGGATTTGAGGTGGTACCGGGGGCGCGGTGGGCAAATGAGCACCCTCTGGCTGGAATCCATTCTCGTTAGCTATGTACGAGATTTTGTAGGTCTGGCCGTCGGCGTCAGTGTAGCTGAAGCTGCCATGTGCCTCCAGGGCCTCGCTGTCGGTACCGACATTGTTGAGATGACCCTCCTCCTGAGCCTGAATTCCGTTACCGGTCTCGTAGCTGTAGTTGTAGGATCCGTCGGGGTTGGGCCCGTCCAAGGCTTGCTTTAGGATGGGAATTGGAGTGGTGTTGTCGACGGGGGCGGCGACTGCCACTGCCACGAGGGCGCACAAAGCGATTACCTGGAGAGACAAAGAATCATGCAATGCTTTGAGTCTGTATTGTAAACTTTGATTTTATTTCCACGTTAGAATAAAGAAAATTTTTTCTGAAAAATTTTACTAATAAGTAAACGAGTATTGAAAGAGCAAAAATATCGTCAACATAATCTATTCTTATTTTACATAGTATGAAGAATTTTATATCTCTATCTCTCTAATAATTTATAATATCCATTATATTGCAATAAAATATATTGTTTAGCCTACGTAAAATTTTGACGTCTTGATTAGAAATTTAAATACCTTTTTATTGTTGAAATTTATAAAGAAAAAATGTAGAAAACAAACTAATTATATGACCTAATTTTTATATTAATTATGCACCTCGTAATATTTGTTATAACGCTGGTTCTTATTTTAATTTAAAAATTTAAACTACACGGTTTGTGAGCAGTAAAAATGAGATAGTTTAATGTTATAAAGATCCTCTATTATATTTTTAAGTTAAAATTTTGCACTATAATTGTTTGATCGAGACGAATCGCTTTGATCGATTTACAAAAGCACTCAAATTACAAAAATATCATAGATTCAAGATCACGTTTATGGATATCTCGTGCCACTGCGTTATGTAATGTCTTTTATTCGCACAAAAACTCAAACTCACCAATGGATTCATGTCGAAAAGAAAGATATATTTTATTTTCCCCAGCTGCCACTCGGAAGCTTCTCATGCACTGACTTAACATCTCATGCACGTCTTCCGCTTTATATATCCTCCATCCGAACATTCGGGGACCTTCTGGTAATACCTTATTTAGGCTCCCCTCCATCCCCCGGGTCCCCTTGTTCGTTCCCCCACTCGAATGAGTAGTATACATCCGAATTTTGCGGATGAGCCGAACGCGTGCACACGCGCACGCTTGGTCTTCTCGGGAGGACCTGAGGTCATACATATGTCTAAAATCGCAAAAGGTCGGCACCTCAATTTAGCAAAGAGGTGAACTCACCCGCTTAGGATAGGAAAAAATAATCCTGTCACCGTGGAAAAAAATAGTGTGCACTTTAGCAGCTTGAAACCAAAAATTGCAGTTGAAAGTCACGACAATTGCCGGAGAAATTACGGCCAACGCTTATTGTGTTCGACAAAAATTCGCGTTTTAAAAGTTACCGCAAATGTGTGAAGATACGTCAAATGTATAATAATCAAGAGTGAAATATCAATGCGAGCAGTAATTGCACAAAATATATCACAATCAGAAAATGTCAAAACAAAAATACTTTACATATAAAACATATTTTTCTACAAAATATTATTTTATAAAAAGAAACAGCGATCTACCTCATCTCACTGATTTTATTTTTTGTTGGTTGTCTTTTTTCACTATTTTATATACGAGTTGAATATCTCTCTATATATAAATTCTCTATATATACTTTAAAAAACGAATATATCTTTTTTTCACAAAATTATTCATGCGTAGTGCGTACATCTTTTTATGAAGACTTTTATGTATTTATACCGACAAATTTTTCCATATTTAAAAGACATTTTTGAAAGAATGTATAATGCTAAAAGTTTTTTATAATTTTTATCGATAAACATTTCTCATTTCTCAGTCAGGAATTTATCTCTATACCATTTCTCATAGTTTTGCATTTTTATCTGTGATTTGTCAGCGCTAATTTGCAGTGCAGTGTTCATTTTGATTATCATGAGTGTGTGAATTGTCTATTAAACCTCAATTGCCTAAAAAATGAATATTTTAAAGCATAATGAAGACTACTAAAGTTATATGACGTTCTTTGGTGTTTATTAGATTTATCATTTTTAATTTAAAATTTTCTAGCAAAGATAGGTTTTAGCTCAGCCCCAATATAGTCCAAAATTAATTCCTAATTTTGAGATATAGTCAATTATTAGAAAAAAATGTTTAAAACGGGTTATTTGAAGTTTACTTTCAGTACAAAGTCGAAATATAATTTTGTAATAATTTTTTTAAAAGAGCAATATCTATGGAAGTATTTTTATATTATACTTATTAATTATGCAGTTCATATAAAAAAACCGGTGCTTATACGGTACTATAAGTATTTTTAAATAATCTCTTGTGACAACTGTTATTACGTCAATTATGATTAAATGTAACGTTTCTGATATTTCTGAATATTATACATATTTAAGCTAAAAAAAAATTTCCTTTAATTATACATAAGATTTTTAAAAAGAAGAAAATATCGTAACTGCTGCTAAAAGCAGATGAAGTCATAACAGTTTTTTTCGTCCAGAAAGATGCAACTGGCGGTGATGAACGCGTCATCATTGGAATATAAAAAAAGACTGATACAGCTGTGCTAAAGGACAACTCGTGACCATCGGGAAATCCACATATTCATGATATGTTAAAAACAGCGCGGTAAGGTATCAATTGCAATATAAATCATCGTATTCAAATTTTGCTACTGAAGCTACTGTCGTATAACACTCGCGATATTTCTCTCGAATATTAGTTAACGAATGAACGCCTCGCGCATGTCTGTTAAGCCAGGAATTCCGAAAGTACAGCGAGTGTCTTGCGAATCGTCTTCGTCGTCGTGCACACGTAAGTGCCGTTAATTTTCTCGCGTAAGTAGGTACATATTAGCCTACGCTCGCGGCACAAGTGAAAGAGCGATCATTAGGTTTGTCAAACCATCGTTGCTACCGTTCGCAACGGCACGATCTCGCTTGGTCGAATCACTATTTACAGATTGCTTCTGTCGAACAGCATTATTCCGCGCGTTTATTACGGTGGCTGAATTCATGGCCGAGTGGCTCGCAAAATAAAGTTAGCCGGTGTAGTGGGAAGTGACAACTTATCGAATGCAAATGGCATGTATCTCTGCGTTAAATGTACGTATTAAATTCATGTATTTTATTTCTGCTCGAAATATTATGTATAACTTAATCGATAATCAAAATATTATATAATATAATCCAGCAGCGTGAAAAAATATATTCACCGTTGTGACATATATTTTTCCGGAAATTAACATCTCTTATCGATATCTTCTATCGAATTTCCTGGTTTATTTTCAGTTACATTTGTCACTGTTATATTGCATAATTATAACGAATCATTATATTCAAAGTATCTATTATTTAATATGCAAAAAATATGTGTATTAGCATATTAAATGTATTTTGTATATTTAAAAAATTATTATTGCGTCAATTATATATTATTGTATACAAGAGAAAAAGAGAAAATATTCCTGTAATAAATTAAGCTTACGCGTTACGCAAATGTGTGAGAAAGTAAATTAACGGAAGATACACAATCTGAAGATGGAAAAACTGGAGATAAAGGGAAATGGAAGATGGAATAAAATAACGACGGAACGCGCGCGCGCGTGTTTAACAGGCATTCGCGGAGTAATTGTTTGAGAGAAATTATTTAGGAAGCTGTGAGTTATCTGTGGACACACATTAACACGCTCGTCTCGAGAGCTTTACAACATGCATGTCGATGGTATATCGTAAAATTAATAATATTATTTAGCGACCGCGACGGTAACTTTCGGTTTTGAGTAACACCGCCCGCGGGCTGCCGCGCGACCTTCGGACACGTGTGAACACGCGTGTTCCCGTGAGAAGTTACTTATTGAACAGTGTCATTATTATCAAGGGAATTACGGCTATTATATGGTAAAACATATGAGCCTCAGTGTTCGAAAAGCAAAAAAGCGTTATCCTCGTTTCGCGAGGGACCATACATTAGAGAAAAAACGATCGAAACGAAGGACAATTCTGACTGAAACTGCGTATCGCATCGATAGCATCGAAATGAATTACCACTGTACTAAATCGACGAAGGATATGTATCGTAACTATTATATAATTAGAGTTCACTTTAACGTCTTTAATCGCCGTTATTTAACGTCGAGGTCATCAATGGACATTTATCATCTCCGGGAGATTTGGCTGCGTAACAATTGCGTTTGGGTGATTTTCACCGAAGTCCGAGACACACAAAAACCACCGATCTCGTCGAATGACCAAAAGGTCAGGACCCACCGCGAGCCAACGGATGTTAGACGTCGTCGCGTCATAATAGAATCTCGATAGATCCGCCGCATAATTATTACCTCCGTCTCCTCCTCGCGCCTCGCAATGTGTTTCGCAATGAAATTAAACGTGCGTGTACGCGGGTCCCTAATTCCCAAATTAATTGCGCGCCAGTACCTGCGTCCTCGTTAGTCGTCTCTTTGCCGAATTTCAAGACGCGGATACGTACGCTCGTTAAATTAATCCACCGTATTCGCAATCGTCCCGGCTCAGATTGTGACGTAAATGAACGACGAGATGTGCAACTGTCTTAATATATTTCGGCATTGATTGTTCACTGAATTTCAAGATCGTCGAATAAGCCACAGCTACGTACACCGTCCTTCACGCGGACAAGAATCGTTCAATCGCGTTCGTTGTTAACCGCGAGATCGGCAGATCGAAGTTAACGGATCACCTCCGTAGAGCAATTGTCGCAAGAATGACATTTACGATCTTGTGAAAATTAATATAATTTTAATATATTTATTAATATACTACAATATACCTATTACATGAGATATGTTAGTAATTATCAATACTCGTTACTCCGTTGTTACTTGGAGTTATCGCAAAAAAAGAGACGCGGCCAATTAATCGTGGCTGGCCGACGCGGACACTCGGAGGTCTCGTTTCGCCTGCTCCTCGTAATGGAGTAAGACACACCATTATTTTTGTACCTCGCGGAGAGGCCATTCCCGCTAACCCAAATACTACGGCACGGCATTTTTACTTTCACGGCGGCAGATGAGCCAAACTCATCTTGAGTTGCTTCAACGGACTGTTACGCAGTCACGGGTGATTAAAGAGCCGCGAACGGCGCGGGCCCCGATGACAATTCATCACCTGATACTTCGCGGATAGACATGTCCGGCGTGTATGTTCGGTCGGCGCACCCGGCGCGGGGGGGGGGGGGGGGGGGGGGCCCCGTGATGAAAAATGATACCTCGCGAAATTATCGATGTACGCGGAATACAAAGGCTTGTATCGCGCGGCGCCGCAGGTCAGTCCGTCGCGACGCGAGAGAGATCTCTGTTATCCAAATATCCCAGCATAATTTTGTGATCTTGCGCCCGCGTACTCTTATAAAATCACACGTCGTATCGCTGAACATATGAAACGATGAACGAGAGGACCTTCGCGATTTGGTGAAGAAAGAAGAAGAAAAGATCTACGTTTTAAATCGAAAGCAGATAAGCTCAATTTTATTACTACCTTAATTTTATTACTAACGAGTAGAATTACCTAATTCTGTTCTAATAGTTTCTTAGATCCTATGAAACCGCACGTCGTATCGCTGAACGTGAGAACAAGAGAACCTTCGCGATTTAATGAAGAAAGAAGAAGGAAGATCTGCTCTTAAATCGAAACAGATGAAGCTCAATTTTTTCATTAACTTAACGAGTAGAATTACCTAATTCTGTTCTAATAGTTTCTTAGATCCTATGAATCCGCACGTCGTATCGTTGAACGTGAGACGATGAAGCGAGATAATCTTAGCGATTTGGTGAAGAGAGAGAAAGAAAGAAGAGTTCTATGCTCTTTCTCTTAAATCGAAACGGATAAAGTCTAATTTTCCTAACTTAACGAATAGAATTACTCAGCTAATTCTGTTTATAACAGTTTTTTTAAGATCCTAAAGGGAAAAGAGAATTGATAGTCTATTAGAAAATCGGCTCATTTATTTATTTCTCTTGTTCAAGAAAGCATTAAATATTTTTTTAATTCGTGTGTTATACATAGATTGTGACTAAAATCTCATTATTGTGTACGATTTTATTTACAAAAATATGCGAGTTTAATAATATAAACTTTATATTTATATATAAATGTAATAAATATATATCTCTATTTATAGATATATATTTATATAAATAGAAATATAAATCGACTTTATTATCACAAATATATATTAAAATTGCATCTTTTATTTGTGGCGCGATCTATGGTACCTTTCACTCACTCTCTGACTTCTTATGATCGTTAACATCCAGTCGGCGTCAGAAATGACAAACACAATCATGATTATTGTCAGCATCGTTAATACTCAATTTCCAAAGAGAAAGGAGACTCGTAGATTGTATTGACGATATGACATAGTCGATTTCATTCGTTTTCTCCATAACCATCTTTTATTCGAAATATAAAAGGCCTCGCAAGAAGATCTCTTGAATCCCAATCCTGCTTTATCGGTAGAAATCGGCAAGAAATCCTACAAGAAGTCAGCTAGAGGACTCAAACTGACGTTTTCATTGCGGCTTTTGTCGTGCGTGAAGTTAAGATGATAATGGGTCTGTTTTCTATTGCTCAACTGGCTGCATTAGTTCAGAGTTTATCTTTTTTCTTCCAATGTAGAGTAAAAGAGATAAACTCTTCTGATAACAGACCCAATGATAAGGATCGAATATATAATTAACACGTAAATTTCTCCTAAATCGGAATTATCCCCAGAAATACTTGAACGAAAATAGGACAATCTGTTTTTACGTTCTTTTGAGAAATGATTTGAATAATCTGATATAAAAATGCGCTAATATTTTTAGTTGCGAATGACGAAACAGCGTCACGGAGACGCTGTAAATATTTTACAAAGATGCCATAAATTTGATCGTAAAATTCGGATTTCATAAAAGCTATAATTTAATTCATAAAATTCGGATGTCTTTGCTCTCGAACTGAAGCTTCATGTAGAAATCAGCGAAGATTTTTTATGCAGACTTCGACTCACAAACTCTAATCAATTCGTAGATTTTTCTAAAGAGACATCCGGTTGATGTCAATCTCGTCAATAATCCCTGAATCATAAGCAATTAAAAACCTTGAAATTCTCATAAATTAAACTTCAAGGAGACAATTAAGAATAGATAGAACGGCTTATTTTCTCTGCTAATTTTAAATAAATTCCATTTTGGCAAAAATTTGACGATCAAAACATAGCAAGACAACTTTTATTGGGACATCTAACGTCGCGAAAAATTATGATGTCTATTTCAGTTTAAAAGGTCTATTTCAATTTAATGGTTCCTCGAGTATTCGAAACGAAATATTATGTTGTTTAGCAAATATATTTTTATTAGCCAGTCAGGTCGAATAAAGAAACTTGTTGTTAATTATTACTGGCGAATTACAATATTTATTTCTGTCAAATATATTCTTATTGCCAGCTATATACAGAATTTTTATTTAATTATAAAATACAGTATAAAATAAATGTACACCACATTTTTTGTAATTAGACGATTTAGCGTTTCTTTATGAGCAACGATGGATGTACCAACATGACAAGTAATTGCATCCCAGTGTATCATCGAGGAGCAGGCATTGACCTCCATTATCGAATTCGTGTCTCTCAATCATTTCGCCTGCGCATGTGTGAGACTCGGTTTCATCAAAGACTTTCGTTTTCACGTGAATCTACTTATATCTCAGGAGAAAGGATCCAGATGCTACTGTCCGAAAGGATATTTTCGTGCCGATACGAGTCCTTCGACTTATGACCTCTTTTTCTCCCCAAGAGGTCAACAACGCGCTACAATCGTAGAATACGTTTTAAAGATTTGTAGTTTTCGAGAAGAAAAAGACTCAACTAATGAAGCGAATAACACGCATTTTGTTTTTCTATTATAATTGTAAGTAATCTTTTAATATAAATTATACTTATTAATATATTTAAATTATATATCGAACTAGATTACGAAACGTTTCTTGCAAAACAGAAATATCTCATTTTGGCAAACAACATACGTGAATACTAGAATTTTTATACAAGTGCAAAATAAACTATATTTGTGTATAAAATAAAATATACACGATATAAAAAAGGAAATTAAATCTTTTTTTGTCATATACTACATTATTGAAATAAAGTAAAATTTCTTCTTGTGGAGTGATAACATTTTTTGAACGTTTTTTATTATTTTCTGAAAAATTATTCGGAAGTTAAAATACTACATGCAATCTTTATTTATTCGGAAAAATAGTTAAGAAGCAGTAGTGTAATCATCCTGTCGCACGGTCATGATAAATGATAAATGAAGTTGCGTATTCGGCTTACGTTGCCGGTTGCGCCCGTCAAGGATCCACGGATTTGTTACACGTTGGCTGAATTTACGAACGGTGCGCGAAGTAACGAAAATTCACAAAACGGGATCACCGGGTCAATGGAATGCGGCGAAAACTGACATCGTATTAGGTGGTGCCGCGCTTCTCCGCTAAGAGAAAAATTTATGATCGACTTAGCGAAGGGAAATTTTATCTTTCACCCGGCTCCCCACGTGAAGGATAATCCTTTGTGGCTGGCGTTTGCCTCACAAGATTTACCTTGTCATCTTTAATATTTTACGGAGTGATGTTCACGCGATGAAGTTACCCTTCAAACGCGCTCGAGCGTTGAATCTCAAACTTTGTTGTGAATTTTCTGAGCTAGCAATTTATATCTAGCTTTTTAAAATAATCTTTAATTAATTTTCGAAAATAGGCTATTTACCTTGTCTACAAACACGCAGCTATTTTGACTAAACTGATCTCGGGTTTTGACAGCCTTAGGTAAGCGCATGCCACACGTGCTTACTTTGTGATCCCCGAAGGCAGACTCGGCAAGGATACACACGAATTTGCATTCGCAAACATAAAGTAAATATTGAGAATTTTTATTAACCAATTATTAATTATTATATAACAAATGAAAAATCTCTCGCGTCATCTAGAAATCTCTCTCAATCATCTAGAAATCTAGACAGAGGAACAGTTAAAAAATTGGAGGAGAAAGAATTCTCGAATGTGGTATCTCCGATATTTCCAAACGCGTTACATTCGACTTTCGAATAAAATTCGACAGAGACGTTTCGATAAACACGAGTGTCACGAATATCATTCAGGAGGCATTATATTGCCAATTTTGCGGTCATCTTGCCTCGCGCCCCACTAGGTATCAGTTTCATCGAAAATGTCGCAACGTATACATATGTGTCAACGTACTAGCCAGAAAACTATCAATAAGAGGGAGATACTCGCATCTAGCAAGGTTTCGGCAATACTATATAAAAGGCGTCTCCACAATTCCGATTTTACAACGGGACACACAGTCGCGATCAGCATCATGAACGCCTTGGTAAGTCTTTACAAAATATAAAAAAAAATTTTTTTAAAAACAAGTAAAAAGTTATCAACTCACGTTATTGCTTATTTTCTTACATTTTTTATCGTGCAATTTTTTATTGAAAGAATATTAAATGTTATTTACATCAGATTTCAGTCAAACAAATCCGTTTTAAATTAGCTGCTGTCGAGAATTATAAGTGTGTTATAATTAGACATCGAATTTTTTATATGCAGATTGGTGGAAAAGAGCAATTTATAACTACGATGTTATTTATAATATCCAACATATTTATACCTAACATATGTTGGATATTATAAATAACATATAATCTTAGGTATTAATTGCTCTTTTCCACCAATCTGCATATATGAAAAATTTGATATCTAGTTATAATATATACGCTGACGTATAATAAGACTTGAATTCAGACATATTTTTTAGTTAAAAAATATTACATAATCTATATGTAACAAAATTCCATACTTTTGATAGACATTTTCTTCTATAGAGTTAATCGTAAACAAAACAAATTTCTCTTCCAGACCG
The DNA here is from genome assembly GCA_035220615.1 of Leptothorax acervorum. NCBI lineage: Eukaryota > Metazoa > Arthropoda > Insecta > Hymenoptera > Formicidae > Leptothorax > Leptothorax acervorum. The sequence continues at coordinate 365,883 of JASTWQ010000179.1, read as the reverse complement.
CCGCACTTCTCTGCGTGCTTGCAGTGGTTGCACTCGCTGCACCCCCGAATATCTCGCAAAATGCTCTCATCCCCATCGTGGCTTCGAACCAGGACGGACCGAATCCGGACGGTTCATACAGCTACAGCTACGAGACCGGAAATGGCATTCAGGCGCAGGAGCAGGGCCAGCTCGCCCAGATCTCCAAAGACGAGGACGCTATTCGCGTACAGGGATCCTTCAGCTATTCCGATGACGCTGGCAACCCCATCGCTCTGAGCTACACTGCCGATGAAAACGGTTTTCATCCTCAGGGTGAGCATTTGCCGGTCGCGCCACCGGTGCCCGACGCCATCCTGAGAGCCCTGGAGTACATCGCTCAACATCCCGAGGAGGACAACCTGTAGAAACGTTACAGTAACGTACACATCGTTCAGACTGAAATCTCAGTGATCCTACGATCTTATGATCGTACAAACAGCTCGCGTACGAAATTACATCTCCTACCGTTGACATATAAAAATACAACATAGGACGTGAAGTACAAAATATTTATTTTGGCGAAAATTTTGAAATCTGAAACGAAGGATAAACGAATTGCCGATTCAGGATGATGAGATCCTATCTGCTTCGATTATCTACTTCGCAATATTATAGTCTCATCTCTGCCATACTCAAATAGTATTGAATTAAATGTTTAAGCTGATATAATTACATTAAGTTGTAACTGTTAAATCTATAGATAATGTTAGAAATAACATTACTTAAACATATAATTACATTAAGTTGAAACTGTTAAATCTATAGATAATGTTAGAAATAACATTACTTAAACATTTGTTGGAATTACGATTTTTGGACTTTATATTTTTAGCTCCAATTTGCAATTCTAGCGGAATTCAAATGATTTAGCAAATTTCCTTTGGCGAGAGCCGAATTAGTGCAATCAATTAGCACCTGCTGCATTAATTAAGGAACCACGTAGCGCGCATACTGTGTATACAAAGCCACCGTAACAGCAACGTTTATATTAAACGCAGCTTCTATATCAATAAAATAAACGTGCTTGAATGTTGACTCACGCTTTCTTTCCTCGACTGAAATTTATCTGACTGTCGGAGCACTAAACACGTTCCACGGCTATTCCGCTCATTAACGTATCAGATCGCTCGTGATTTGAATACGTCGGTGATCGCAAATGAGCTGGGGGCCAGCTAGTTCGCAATTATATGAATAAACACTAAGCAACATTTAATGATGAGCCGCGCGAGAGTAGATGACGCAATAATGATCGAATGTGTGACGAAATAGCGAGAGACATTGGCACAATTGACGACGCTATCGAATATATACTTCACGAAATTTCGTGAATCTCCAGATGTTTTTATATAATTGTAAAGATATTCATATATTTATAAATGTGTCCCTCATATCTTTTCAAAGGAATTGATTAAATTCTGCGAAGAGAATCGCGACCAAAAAAATCTCGTGTCAAAATTTACGCGCCGTTATTCTCATAATAAAATCTCCACGTGAGTTGCAATACCTACTTTGTCCAGGAATATCCCCGAAGGTGGATTTTCGCAATTCCGGCTGAGAAATAGCGCTGGGCGAGCAGTCTCCCGGGGACGCGGAGCGCGCGCGCTAATCCAAAACGAGCGACACATCCTCCGCGTAGCACGTATCCTCGCGGATACACAAAAGCGTGCGATTTAAATAAGATAAATGCTCGCGTCTTACGGCGGGACGTGCCGCGGGTATAAAAACGAGAATTACGACATCGCGTTAGCCGGTGTCCGACGTGTGTTCAGGACGCTCGGCTCCGCTGTTCCTGGACGATGCGCGGCGCGTCCGGCGCCGAAAAAGAAGAAACGCCTATGTGGATTAACGGAACGCTAATACATGTGTCAGAAAACTGCGTATCGGACCGTCGAACGGATCCTTCACACGAATCCTTCTACGCATACATAGCATTAATAGAGATGTAAAATACGACGACGTGCCAACCGAACGAGCGTCGCTCGATTACGAGACGCTCGGGAGGAGGCGATCCTTGAAATTAATTTATTCCTAAGGTATTTTCCATATTCAACGTTTATATACCTGTGGTCGGAACGATTAAATCACTGGTTCGTCGCTGATGCGCTTCCAAGGAATACCGTGGATAATGGTACGAAATTGCGCGGCAAGGAAACGCTCTCGCGTCTCTCTGTCTCTCGTATTACGTTAAATTGAAAATATTTTTCGCAGCAAGACAAGCCTCTTCAATCTCGGAGTGGCATCTTTCCTCCCGTAAATCACTTTTTCTCGAGAGCGTGTTTTAGGAAATCTTAGGAAACAAAAAAAGGTGATATTTCCTCCAATCAGTTTCCTTTATGTCCGAATTGTTTTCGCGACAAATTTCCATTTATCGCATTATAGGTATTACTACTGTCTGTCAACTATTGATTTCTAAATTTTAATCGAAGACGCCTACGATCATAGCTTAAGTCTTAAACATGTTAAAAATAGAACTGAAAATTACGATGCGTATAAATTAATATTTATTAGCTGGTTAGAGCATCATTATAATAATTATTCGTAGTTTTGAATCTCGTTAAATTTCTATTAATTCTTGCCACATATCCCTTGCCTTGTGTATACCGGCCAATCGAAGCTCCCTACATCTCTACAAGCCCGTACCTCGTAGTATCCACGCCGGAATCTGCATACGAGTCTCGCAATCAGCGGATGCAACGATTGGATGCACCTCGAAATATCTAATCGCCGGCACGATCATCGTAGATCTCTCGCGTTCTGCCGTCATGTAGATCACGGCCCGGCTCTCTGAATTACTGCGATTGACAGTTCTAGATACGCTGGCGCGACCAAAGCGTCGGATAGTGGGTGACTGTTTTAAAAAATGCATCGCGATTAACCGTCGTGAGTGGTCCCCAATACGAGATAATCGCTTCACAGAAGCAAATAAGATATTTCGCTATAAATAAAATAGTCAGCTTGAATTAATAAAATCCGGAAAATTAAATTTTAAACATTGTTGGCAAATTTTGAATCTCGATGCTAGATCTAATCTTTTCTTTTCATACAAAACACGATGACAAACAATAGAATAAGATGACAATCGTTGCTCGTGTGGAAATCTCGTTATACTCAACACTGTATAGCGTATTTTTGTAAGGTTCGTCTCTTGGTCGACGAGCACATCGAGCACCGTCAATTAAATGCGCGAAACCGCCTCGCGCGAAATATCTCTACACGGATCTGAGGTCTACCTTCGCGGGCGGCGGATATAATAGCTAGTTGCACGCTCGAAGGATCTGATCTGATCCCGATCTTTCTCCGTGCACTGTGCACTCCTCTTCTTTCATTGCAACTGGCGCGACCTGGAGATCGAATCGTTGCACGGACGGAACGGTTTCAAAGGTCCCAGCGGTATTTTCGAGGTTTATTTTCTACAAATAAATTAAAGTAGCAGACTCGGAGATTCTGAGAGCACGGCAAACGACGTGGAAACTTTGTTGGCAGTGCTTGTTGGGAATGCTTTTTTTCTGTTACGGTTGATAAAATAATTAAGTTTTCTATAATATTTATTTGTTATTTATTATTTTTCTTAGCAGTTACATAAGAAGTTATTTTATAATCTCCGAAAAGTATTATTTTATTCAGTTATACTTCTTTATGTCTGTTTAACGTAATAAACGATCGAGAGGATTTCGATATTCGTTAAAGACGTCGCTGAGTCAGGCGGCGCGGCGCAATTATGCAACTGTAACTAGACCACCGGGTCGTCCGATGGCTCTGTCAGTTCCTCCCAGGTATGCAAGTCATTACGTTGCATCGCGCCCTCGCAGAGGAGAAAGTCTTCCTCGTCACGATGCCGGCCCGCGGACTCCTTATAGATACCAGTTATAGATTTTTCGACGATCCGATTGATTCCCGTATCAGCCTGTGCAATCGCGTAGTCACGTTCGCGCGCTTAAGAAACGATAAATAATCTCAGCGGAATAATAAGATGCCGTGTGCTTCACGGCTAATTACCGAGTCTCGAAAACCGCGCTTAAGACAATTATCTTGAGTATTCTCGATTTTACGATTCGAACGTAATTTCTGCAATTTATTTATTGCACAATACAATATACAGGTAAAAGGTTTTTCTTCAAATAGCTTCTTTTAATTTACAGCTATAATTGGGAAAAGTTCTGCGCGCTCTTAACCCTTCAACCGATCGCGATGGCATTTTGGCGTGGTTTTATGCCGCTGATAAATTTTCCGTTCCGCAGTCTTTTATGCGTTTCGCTGAAAGCATTATAGACGCGGCGATGTATGTCTTAATGCATCTCGTAAAGAACTACGAGCGTTAGATTTTTTTTCAGCTGGAGTTTTGCCTCGGCGCGATTAGGCGAGACGATTCTCGACGCGCGCCTCTTGCAACATAATGTCATAGATCATAGATCATCGATTGTACGACTCCGTGGATTATGAATTATCCAGTCATGAAAATCAACAAAAAAACTACAAATTTTTGTCTAAAAAAGAAATTCCAATCGCGAAAGGATGATGATAAATAATGCTACAGCTGGGTATACGCAATGTATTCGCCGATCTTAATTTTAATGACAGAGTCTGAATTCGGGGTCGATTGATAACGATTACGTCAGACGCATAACTCCGCAAGTATTCCGCAAAAAAGCAATTCTTCGATAATGAGCGTGCGAACTTATTCCGAGCGAAATGTAAGACAGCGGTGGCGGGAGTATAAGACATGCGTGTGTGTGTCAGTGTGTGTGTATGTGTGTGGAGAGCGACCTTGACATATAAGTACCCACCACGAACGCTCTAAGAGAGCGCCTGGCCGCAGGCGAGAAGACGTAACGCGCGCGCCGAATTGAATTTTACTTTCATCCCGCGCGAAACGCTCTCCTGGAGACGCGGCTGCGAAAATTACTTTGACAATTCGTGAGAGGCGGGACGGCGCGGCGCGCGACCGACTTTTAAGGCGCCCGATTAACGCGGGAGCGCAGCTGCTCTCCCCTCACGCTCTCTTGCGCGGCATTTAAAATTCCCGATCGGCTCGGTATCCGCGAAACAGCGTTATTCTTCTTCGGCAACGCACTCGACGCGAATCCCGCGACTGTCCCGAGCTTACCTGTGCACCGGTGAAGAAATCATGGATATTCCGAGGAGCGACGAAGAACATCCTGTTGTCGAGAAACCCGAACGTTTCCCAGGTTTCTCGACAAGAAACGTTAAGGATGTATTGGACTTATTTTCAAAATAGTACGAAGTCGATAAAAATTTGTGAGATTGTTCTTTTAGTCTTCCTGATGTGCTGCAAAAAAGTTGAAACAAATCCACTAAACGGTTGCTGAGAAATTTGTCGTTATAAAGTTGAAATCAGGACATTTTCACTGTCAAAAGTTTAGGCTCATAAATGAAAAAAAAACCGCAAAAACATTTGTAAATACATTTGAAAAATACCTTTCTAGGAGTAAAAATAAGACTCCAACTATTGTTTGAGTTTCTTACATCTGGATTTACTATGCGTCAGGTGTAGATATTCAAGTATTTCAAATTTCATGGCACTTTTGTCCAAGATTGTACCACCGATACATCCTTAAAGCGTTGAGTAAATCACAGTTTTGATGTAACAGAATAATTAGCGCGCACATTACCATTATAAGGATGTTCGAGTCCGATCTCAAAAAAATATCAGAAATTGATGAACATCGGTGAGCATGTTCTTTAAGGCTTCCCAAAGCTTCCATAAAAATTTGAAATTAATTAGGACGCTTATTCGCGAGATATCGCGATTTTAAGGATGTATACGAGGTATTTCAAATATATTCAGAAATGGCTGTGAGATGTTTCTAAAAATTAAAAATACTCTGTAAAATTTAAAAGTGATTTACTTAACAATTTAAGTTTAAAGTTAATAAAATTAACATTATCCCTTATGGAGAATCGACATTCTTTGCTGTAAATATAAATTAAAAAGTAAGATATTTGTAAAACTTTTTTTATATGTAAAACATACATCATTGATATTGTATTTTAAGTTTCAAAACTTTTGGAAAAAAATTTTTTTTTTTAATTGTTTAAACAATACTAATTATTTAAATGACAAAGAAACATAAACTGTTAACGGTAATCCTTTCTAACATATAAAAAATTTTGAGTTGTTTGACATACATGCAGTCCTCATTTTAGTAATTTTGTATTGAAAATTTAACTTTTAGCAGGGATTGTACCGCTCGAACATCCTTAACAACCTCGCAATTATTTGAGGCATCGTCGCTGGCGCAGTTATGTTAATCGAGCGATGAATAATCGGAATAGCATTTTTTAACTTTGCAGCTTAAAAATGCTGCTGCTAAATGGCGAACGCAGTCATTAGTTTGCCCGCGAGAAAAAAATAAAACGGCCAAGATCTTCGAGTATCGGTTCATCTTGGGTTAAGGTGGAAATACCATGTTGTAGGAAAAATCATTAATCATTCATGACGATGTGGTAACTACGAGTATATTTATGGCGTAGTTAATATAAACGTGTATTTCACGTTTATCAGTCACTGGCGATATTTTCAAATCTAGACCTAAATCGGAAAATCGGGAAACGGCACGAAAAAGATATATGAATTGCAATAAAAACTATAAATAACACGCAATGATACGCAACGTTAATAACTGACCTATTTTATTTTACGAATATATATGTATATCAAACGAATAAATATTGTCAATAATCTCGACGCGTTTAAAATATAAATTCAAGAATATACGGATACTTTGACTGCCGTCGATAAAATTCATCGATTTCGCTTCCAAAGGCTAATTAAAAATTAATTAAACTCCGAGAAAGACTAGCTCGTCAATGAAGTAAAATAACAAGATCGTCATAATGGTACGACATCTGCGTTTCTTTCATCATTATCCTACATTATAAAATGTTCTCCTATAATATTAAAAATCAAGAGAGAAAAAATTAATTATAACTTAAAGTTTTCTGGAAGTTTCTGTTAAATATCAATAGTTGATAAATGATATTGTAATGGATGATCTTTTTTATCTCAAATTTATTAAACATAAAAAGTAAGAAAATTATTCTAAATTTATATAAGGCCGCATTTTTACTATAAGACATAATTCTCTATGATGAGTCAACAAGCATTAACTTTGAATGGAGTCGATGCAATCGATTACTTAAAAGAGCAGTTTAGAAAGCGATCTGGCAAATCTCTCGATACTTTATATGCAACAAACGTTTGTTTAGCATGTAAAATATCACTGACTTACAGGATGCCGTATTGTGATATATGTATTACATAGAGAAGGAATAGAAGCAAACGAGGCTGCCGTATGTCTGAGTCAACGGACCCAGATAACGGTCGGTGGACGAAGGGTGAAGGATTCGCTCGAACGTGAGGATGAGATGCGCGGCGATGCATCCCGCACGAGAGACTCGGCACGAGTCGAAATATCATCTGGTAGAGACGTGCGTTGCTAAGCCACGGCCTTATAAGTACGACGCTGGATGGTTGTCGCAATATAGAGGCACGTCTTCACGCCGCGCGCCGGCTGTTCCTAAGGCCGCGTCGAAAAGGAAAGGTTGCACGCGGATGCGCCTACCAGCTCCTCCGTCCGCGTCCCGAGGAATGCGCGCTTGAATGGAAGCCGCGGCTGCGAAAGACGACTGCGAGAAAGGGAGAGAAAGATAGAAATTGGCAGAATGGAGAGCGAGGAGAGGGCGAGCGAGCGCGGTATGCGACCGTATGGAGTCGAACGACTGCGTGAATGGACAAGGTAAACGTATGCACGAGAAGTGTCGTGGCGTCGTGCGTAACCGATCGGTTTCGAATAGATAAAACGGAACCTCCCTCGTATCACACATTTAGCGAATAAACGCAGCTATCCGACCCTTGCCCAGCCACGATCGATGTTGGCCATACAATTGTCATATTATAAATAATCTTAAAAATAATTTCTAGATATTACAATTATTTATATATATATAATTATTAAGATTAATATCTAAATATATATTATAATTACTTATTATTCAGAATGATATCTAGATGTCTATAAATATTCAAATTGTTAAATCCAAAGCAAACGAACTAATATCTAAATTGTTTATCGTTAAAATTGAAACCGGGATTTCCAGAACAGCCTTCAAACTTTTCTCTTTGGTCATGCGAGGGACATTCGCTTATAGCCGCAATACGAATTATCCGCCTACGTCGATGCAGAAGAAACCAAGTGCCTGGCGCTGAAGTGCCTCTGCGTTTATCGCTGACATTTCGACTAATGATCAATAACTTCGTGCGCCGTTGTTCATTTCGTGAGCCCGTCGGGCCGGGCTCGTTCGTGCGAGAAACGCGACGCCGGAAATCGACAGGCGAATGCCCGATTAATAAAGCGAAGTCACAAACCTGCGGTCGCGAGGCAAATTAAACGTAAAATAATCTTTGTGACTTTCCAATATGTCATTGCACATTATTTCTCTAAAATATTTCATTTCGCAATAAAGATAAAAAAAGTAACGTTTAAAGCTATAGCTTTGCAGATTTACACAATTTGCTGGAACTTCGTGAAACTTGTATTGATAAAGATCGCTTTGTAAATCCCGATTACGCGAACGCAGGTTGCGTGCGATGAGGATTTGCTTCCCGATTGGCTGGGAAAAAAGCAGCTAATGCCGATTTAATTATATTGTTCAAAAAGATCGTGAAAAACAGCTACGCAAGTGTGATTCTCACCGATCGCGTGGTGCCACATACATGCGCGCGAGCGCGATAGGCGCGTAAAACAGCCGATAGTGACGCAATTATATTTGATCATTCTATACGTTCCTGTGTGCCTGTGTTCTCGTCGGGAGACAAGATAATGCTCGGACGATTGCATCAGTGACCATCGTCGTATGCTAAAGTATTATACGCTTATATGCGCGTGCCCATACCTATAACCTTTCGGATGTACACACATATAGCCGAGATTTTGATATTTCAGGCATCATTTAGCGAAACCCTTGCGCAAGTTTAGCATACGGAGTATATTATTGCGTGCTGGATGATTGACACGAGTACGAAAGCGTATAACGTTACTTAACATCTTACCGTTACTTAAATAAAAGAATTATGTATAATACTCCAATAGAAAATTTAGAAAATTTCTATGGGAAGTGTCTCTGCAATTAAAAAAAAGTCTTTATAGCGAATTATTACAATTAAATATTTATTTGAATTTATTACGTATTATTACTTATATATTTTATAAAATAATATTTTAAATTTTCACAGAAAGCTGAAGAAATTATGTAATAGTGATACTACAGTAAAATATTTAGAAATCATCAACATTTTTAATTAAAGAAATCGAACGCTGTTCTCTTTCATTGTCAGTTCATAAATAACGTCGCAAAGTAGCTGCCAATCAATTATAATTAAATACATCAGTTTGAAAAATTATATTTGGTTAAGATGCAAATTACGCTTGGTTAAAGTGTGCTACGTGAAATATTGAAAAAAATGTCCAACGCTTCATTTGGTACATCCTCAGGCGATTTTTCGGCCCGAGGATGCCTGTCGACCAAAAACGAGGAGAAAAGAGTGTTGCACGCGGTAACGAGAGACACGCGTGCGGCTCGGACTTCTCTCTTAATCACCAATTAAAATATTCGGCGAGAGTACAATCATCGTCGTTATAGCAATCATTTTGATTGTGTAGATTTTGTTATCAATACGCGATTACGTTCGATGCCACGGAGAAATAATCTGGTTATGCTGTGTTAAGTGATCAATAAAATGCAAATAAATTTATAAAAATATAAATAATTCTTCTTGGTTATTCCTTTTCATTAAAAGTTTATCTCTTTTCCCTCTATTATCTCCTTTTGCAGCCAAAACAAAATATTATCTTCTTAAGAATTCTCGAGCAGATAATCCTTAATTTCAGAGGGGTAATATAAAAAAATATATTTACATCATAATTCACAGAATTTTCTTTAATTCGGAGTGACAGAAAATGTCCGACTTATTAATTCTCTATTATTCTAGTTTCAAGTGAAAATATAGATTTCTCGTAATTGATTTGTTTATGTGCATGCATGGAAGACCTCGAGTGACAATCAAACTGACCTGCATTTGGGCTTCATATATATAAGTCTCGAATTCAGGGGGTCGATCATGTATCAAGGCGGAAACGTGAAAAGTGAAAAGTTTCATATGACTATCTCTTTTCTATTCAACACCAATAGAAAGAGATAGTTGGATGAAACTTTTTACGTTTCCGCCATATGGGGGGGAAAGATACATGATCGATCCCTAGATCTCACAGAGGATCGATGACGTGATCGATTACGGCACGGCCGAGATGTGCAAGAATCAGGGATACGATTATTAGTATTATTACGCCGTTATTATACCTGAAGTAACGCGAAACGCCGTTACACAGTCCGCAACTTTCTCGTCATCGCGATAGTCGTATGCGACGGGGGGGAGGACACGGCGATCGTATTGTAAATACGGCGAGATAGAAAGCAGGGTAGAAAGAGAAGTGGGCGGCAGCGGTACGCCCGTATCGGGACGGTGTCCGATCTGTCAAGTGAATAAAAAATGAGGGGCATCGCGGTGCATCGCCCGCAATGTTGGTCAACGAAAGACGACGCGTCGCCCGGAGCTATGCACAATTGCAGCAGGTTTTATCGATTGTGACCCTTAAGCTCTTCACCCCCTTTTCCCCTTGAGTTATCTCGTTGTACGTGTGTGCAATGAGTAACGAGACGTCTTATAAGACTCGCAGGTATGAAAATGCAAAACGGCCAATAAAGATGCGAGTTTAAATAGCAAGCACATTTCGCGGAATATGAAAGTTGATAGCTTATCGTCTAAGTAAATCATCAACGTGGACGTGCAGTACATTAGGCGCACGTGGCTGCGGATTTTTTACGCGTGATCACTGTTTTCATAACGGATTCGGGTCCGCCGAGAGGAATACGCGATAAAACGTCTCCACGGAACAGCTTCTCGTTTTTTTTTTTTTTTTACAAAGTGACACCCGTTTCAGGAGGCTCCACACGCCGCGGCGTTAACAAACGATCAGATAAAGCCGCGAAAATGTTATTGGGTGATGCGGGGAAATTAATGATTCGCGGGAACTTTGATTACATTAACGACCGCAGTGACCGCACGGCGGCCAATCTTCTTCGGGATGGACCCCCCTTTGGGAATGCGCTCCTAAATCGAGAGATAAGCGCGCAGGTCGTTAGTCGCTTTCACGATTGATATTTATTCGCACTTTGTGCCTACCTACGCGACGCAGCCGCGTTACGTAATACGGCTAATTAAAAGTCCAAACGTATATCGCGCTAACTTTCCCCTATATTCATCGGACGATCGTCCCGCGACGGGCCAGATAGCGATCGTTCAGCCAGTTCCCTTACGCGTCAATTAACGTTCCGTATCCGAAACCCATGTTCTGCAAAAGGACTCATAAATTCAATAACATAATGTATATTTTAAACTGCGCGACAGTAACCTACTGAAAGTTAAAAAAATCAACTTGTCTTTTTATTAAAAGATTTTAGAGAAAATTTTGAAAAAGGTTTTTTCAAACTAAATTTGTATCAAATAGAACGATCGTTGCGCGAAGAACTTTATTACTTTTAGTGTTACTGTTTTTTTAGAATTTTATATTATGTAACGTTATGTATAATAGAAAGCATAAAACTTGTTTTTTTTTAAATCATGTTTAATTAATTAAAAAAATAAAAAATTTGTATAGTTTTTATTTTAAAATATAGATTAAACCACGAATGATATACATTAAACACAACTCTTGTTTCTTATATAATATAAGATTTTGTAAATGTTATATCTTGCCGCAAAATTATCACGATGTAAATTACTGTACTTACACCGAGCCGACGTTTCGTTATAATCCGCGGCGCGCTAAAATATTCAATGAGCAATCGCGAGTTGCATTTTAGCATTTATCATGTCGAGCGTCCTCGACTTTCAAGAGAGACGCTCGCCTTCCTAGTTTCCTCCCCTCAACGTTCCCTTCCTAGTTCCGATTAACGGACTATTTTAAGCCAACCCCACGGCTTTTCACGCTTTTCTAAGGCGACTCGCAAGTGCAAAATACAAATGCGCTCCCGCGAGAAAATTGTTCGGATATATCGATGACGTGACTTTGTGAATCACGCGGGTATAACACGGTGCTGCGCGGCGGCGAGCAGCTGGCATTCCTAGAGACACACGAGAATTTATCGTCGTACTACGTGCCCCTTACATTTCCCGTAAAAGAAGAAAACTAATGCCTATCGAGGCATAATTCACTCTGTTCCCCCGTCGGATCCTGTCTAATGTTACATCGGTATACCTCGCCGGTAATGCCCACGATCAATAATCGCACGTAGGAATATGTACGACCTCCCCCCGCCCCCTAAAGTTTTCCCAAAGAAGAGAAAAGGAGGGGCTGTGAGGGACGTCGTTAAATTACTACTATAATTAACTTACTAATTAATCTCGACAATATCATGATTCTATATTCGATCCGAAGATCTCGAAAATTTACATTTTCACCGTATTCCCAAATCGACTCCACAATATTTAAGACCAATTTTTCAATAGTCGTTACGAAAGTTTAGCTAAACTCACTCTTCGGGCCAGTTTTTCAATAGTCGCTTAACTTTAATCTTAGCTTAATTCACTCTTCATTTCTTTCTAACTATGCCTTTTAGAAAAAGACGAAGAGTGAGTTTAGCTAAACTTCAGTTTAAACGACTATTGAAAAACTGGCCATTAGTCCTTTTCTAAAAAAGATAGAAAGAGACGAAGAGTGAGTTAAGCTAAGATTAAAGTTAAGCGACTATTGAAAAACTGACCCTTAATGTCTTAAATATTGTGCTTCTGTATTAATTGCCATGATGAATTGACTTTTACCCTGGTGATCATTAATGATCGGCGTTATCAAAATTTTTTAAGACGCTTGTGAAAAATAAACATCATCTAATATAAAATCTAATATAAAATTAAAAATGACACAAATTTCTAAACAATAAAGTAAAAAATGCGTTATTCAACACAGTAGGTGCTCATGTGTTTTATTTAATTACATTACACAATATTTTGTCATAAATTTGCCACAATGAAAATTCTACTGTGGCGCACACGATAAGATAGACAGAAAACTCGCTCTGGGCGGGCAACGTGTTAATCGCGAATGCGTGCTTCCAGCGAACGCGACGCGGAATTTCCCAGACAAATATAACCCCTTCTATCTCGTGCGGAGACATTAACATATCTGATCGGCGATATTTACTGACAATCTCAAACATCCCAATGGTATAGCATTGATTATTAATTAGATACGCATGTTAGGTGTATGCATAATCCCGCAGCTTCCGGCACATGCATCGTTTTATATCAGCCGTGCACTATCGTGCACTGTCGCGCATTACGTAATAATATTGTGAGAGAAAAAAAAATCCAACATTATTACGCGACTCCGCGTTCAAAACAAAAAAAAACCCTTGGTTTACTTTGCAGAGACGTACGCTATCGCTCGTGCGAGAGGGAATGTTCCCATAATCGTGCGTAACCCATTTCGAGCGAGAAAGTTCGGCGTACAACAGTTGTTTCTCTCGCAATTTCATTACGCCAAGGTCTGCAGCCGCCAGGTCCTTTTTTTTTACTTTTTTTTTTCACGAAACTTCTCGATTGCAGTCGCCTCGATTAAACGCTTAACGCGAGCTCGTTATTCTCACAGTTACGGAAAGTTCAACCATGACGAGGTAAATGCGATATAGCGCGGCGCTTCACATAATTATCCGTCGATAATGAGAGATTGTCAGGCAGTTTCCGATTGATTAGAGAGGCGGACAATTCGATCGCGCGTGTCGTGCGTTTGTCAGTCGATTCCACAGGCCGGAGGGCTACAGCTAGGATTCCGTTTGATTTCGTCGCGCCAAATCGTGAGTACCTAATTTCGGCTTCGCAATTAGAAAAAAAATCGAGGTAAATAGCAATTTGGCCAGCTGATTGTTTAATCACGTAATTTGCTGATTAGAAATGCGAAACGCACATTAGTGGCGACGATTAACGTTACGCAATACCTGCGTGAGCGACGAAACGATGAAACTAGGGGAAAAAAGATGGAAAACAATTAAAAAAGAATTGAATTTTACCGTGTCCGTTATATTGCTAGGAAAATGCCAAAGCGATCGGCGGTGCCTGTCTAATAAATCCGATGGAAGGTACGAGTTTAAGCTGTTCTCATATGTGTCACACGCATGCATTGTTCAAATGAAGAGTACCAGCTTTTTACAAAATTCCACAACATAAATCTGCGCGACAGCGCGGCACGGCGAAACAGTCTCTCGAGCACTCGCTCTCGATCTTTTAATCTGACACGGCACTCGAATACACGAATGATTGAAAATGTGATAGACGCCCACTATAACAGCGAGCGTTATTTTTATCCACCAAACCTTCCAGATCTCTGCCTCGTATCCAAAAGCGTTTGCTAAACGCGGCAACTTCCTTGAACTCGCCGTAAGAGAAAATAGCGGGAGAGCACAGGCTTGAAAGAGGCAACGATAGAAGTTACATAACAGGGTTACGCGTATCTTTAGACAATAATGTCTAAAGATCTTTTTAGACATTATTGTCTTCTTTAGACAATAATGTCTAAAAAGTCCGAATAAATTCGATTAACGAGACGCTAGGAAGAATGCATGTTCGTATCTTACTTGAACGTGCCGGAGAGAATACCGGAGCTGATCGCAAGCTCACCGAGTCCGAGCTTCCGGGCGACTAAGTACCTATACTTACTCAACGGAAAAGGAAAAACGGATCCCCGCGCGGATCGTCGTTAGAGAAATTGTGACAATTGAGCAAGCATCCTCCAACGGTGGACCCGATGACATTTAGCGCAGTGTGACATGGGTGATCTCAGGGAAGATGGTCTCTCCTCGATGCTGATGTGGAGTGTGTTGTCTCTCTCAGCACACGAGAACACCGGCCGTGGCGTGTGACGCACACTTACATACAGATTGCGTACAGACACATGTAGCGACCGCCGCGTTAAATCGTGGATCCGTGTAAACCCCCCTGTCTGTCCCCGCATGTCGGCCCCTCTGTGCTGTCCCCATGTGCATCCTATATACATACTATCGTAACGCGGTGGCCATCGGTGCATCGGGCTGTACGGTGGTGTTGGTGATGCCTCCAGGGGTATATATACGACGAGCGCTGCGGGGCTTGATAAACACTTGCCCATCAGCGATTACTGCCGCAGCATGTACACGTCATTGGTAAGCGTTTAATTAAGAGGAAAGAAATCTCGGAAGGGGGGGGGGAGGTGGAAAAGGGCTGGGGAGCAAGGATGCCGGAAGGCACTTCCGCCGCGAGACAATCCGCGGGTAATCGTAGTTGGGTGTTGGGTCGTGTGAATATATGACGTGCATTTCCGGTCCCCGGCGCGGTGGGATCCCTGTGTGCGCGTATCCGGAGTATCCTGTGAGTTACGTTGTTGTAAGTGACACTTCTCGATTATATCCCGGTATATAGCGCACCCGGGAGCTCCGGGGACTCGGATGTCGGTGGGTAGGAACGCGGGGCGAGCCGGGATCGGAGGGTAAGTAGTAGCGTATCCCGGAGGATCGTTGGTGTAAAGATATCGATCGACACCGTCGGGATACACCCAAAATCTGCCATGTTCGCATGTAACGCGTGCAAAACGTTCTCGTGTACTAAATGTTCAACAACGAGCGATACAAGATGTTTTAACCGGGAGCTGGGGCAATCTTTCTTTGACGAAAGTTTTATCTTGTAAGAGACAGAAGGAGAAATGAGAGATAACGGTATCTTGTTCTTCAATTACTTTCAAGTATTCTAACACTAAAACTACCAAAACAGTCAAAATAATTAGTTTGTAATTTTTTACCAAAATAACAATACATTTTGCTTCCTCATAGAGGAAGCTGTTTTCGTGAAAAAAATTTTTATTTAGTTGCCGCTGCCAATGTGTTCAGAATGTTGTAAAACATCGAAAAATTGCATTTTTTTTTTAATGTCCGTGTGTGTGTGTGTGTGTGTGTGTATGTGTGGTATGTACTGATTTGATGTCCGTGGTTGCTCTAACTTTCGCAAATTTTTTTTTAGATTTTTTTTGTGACTTTATTGCAATATGTAAATTATTAAATTGATCGATTTACTTTTCCCCTTCGTTCCCTTTTTCAAAGATATATACGTAGTATATTTTTAAATAGTAAATAAAAATAGATTATTTATTTATCATTGATAGTGTTATCAGCGTTTCAACTAAACAAATATTTAGCAAAGTGCCTAAAGCGAAAAATTACTAACAATAAGCATAACAGTATTTCCCTAAAACATATGATAATCGATCATTTCAGTTTTCGGCAAGCAGTATTTTCGGTATAACTTGTTTAGTGCAACAATTTCTAAATAATCTATGCATTAGAGTAAATAATTTTACCAAATAATTTCAAAATAACATTAACAAATTTTAACAACAATATTAATATTATTCCAATAATGCCTCGTTATAGAGAATTTTTTTGCATCTCGACTAAGAATATTGTTTTATTAGCAGTGTCAAATAATTAATGGAAATAATTGTAGAGTTATACAGTAGGAACAAGAATCGTCAGCATCGTGAGGTTTATTTTATCCGAGGTGCGGCGTCTGACCTAATAACGCTGATACTACCGCGATCCAGTCGTGTCTGACTCAAAACGATATCACTACTGCGACGCGCGACGCCCGTTTCCACCGATTTGCAGAGCTTTCTCCGTTGCTACACGACTGATCTAACAATTTCAAATATAGATGTTGAAGTTAAATCGGTAGTAATTAGATTATAATAAACAATGGTCGCAACATACCAAAATTTAAAAACTATAATATTTCGATAAAATTAATATTTTAATATTAATATCTAATATTTTGACAGTGAGCGATTATATTGAAATGCGGACATTGTTTTTAATTACTCTATGAATCGCCTTGTTGTGCAAATCGCGTCTTCGAGAATATCTAAGTGGCGGTAGCTATTAGCGCGCACCGCATAAACACTTGTGCAACGACGTAAGCCTCAAACAGGGAAGCTAACGAGAAGGCTAATATTCATCCGATGTTTATGCACCTGGAAACTTAACCGGTGGCGGTTCACTAAGGTCACTTAGTTGTTAGTTCTCTGCACCGCGATCCAGCGTTGTTATCGGATACCGCGACTTCAATACTCTATTGTTGCGCGCCAGTATTAAATTATATTCACCGCGGGTGTGTTTACGCTCAATCCCCATCTGATATTGATGAGCAATAGATTGGTCACGGGATTAATTGTTACATCTTTAATCGCCAAGGATAAATATTACTTTTACTTTCATTTCAGCGCGCTATTAAATCTTTTGCCGATTTGTAATCTCGATTTTGATGCAACGACCGATACCGCGGAATTTCGTAACTTAATGTCATGTTCAAGCGATTTCAATCAATCAATATTAAAATCTTTTATTCACTGCTTGTGTTTAAAGTTGTTAAAAAGTGTGCCCTCTAATTGGAGATGTGAAAGTTACGCTTACTGTAAATGTGGGAGGTCAACACATAGATGAAACATGGGAAAAAAAAGGTTTAGGGGAAAAAAAAAGATTAATTAAGATAATCGTGACAGTAAATCTGTCCCCGCGGCATTTCCTAATGATAAATTGATCGAGCGTTTTTAACGATTTAATGATGGCTATTAAATAAGTACTAATCTCATCAGTCTTCATGATTTTACAAAAACAATTAATTTTGTTTAAGAATACCGTAATACCATGCTTACGTCACCAAGATAATTACACTAATTAGACTTTACATTTGAATTTACTATTAAATATTCACATTTTCTATATTAAAAATTTAACACAGTAAACTCTTCAGATAAATTTTCCAACTAAAATAAATACGCCTTCAGCTCGATTACGTCTAATTTTTCTTTTTCTCGGATTAAATATATATTATTTATCTCCTGCGCTATTAACGGTGAATACTTTTTTGTTCTATCGCCAGGTAGTCCTGATCGCATTGGCAGCCTGCGCCGCGGCAGCGCCCGCCGACGAGCCAATACCGATTGTCAGCCAGAGCCAGGAGGGTCCCAATCCAGACGGGTCATACAAGTGGAATTATGAGGCCGGTAACGGTATCAAGGCCGAGGAGGAGGGCCACCTGGAGGATGTCGGCTCCGAGAACGAGGCGATGAAGGCGGAGGGCGGCTTTAGCTACAAGAGCGACGACGGCCAGGCGATCTCTCTGACGTACGTGGCCGACAAGAACGGCTTCCAGCCGGTGGGAGCTCATCTGCCCACCACGCCGGAAATACCGCCGTTGATACTGAAGGCCCTCGAGTGGAACGCGGCGCATCCGTCCAAGGATGACGAGAACCAGGTGTAAAACAGCGACCCCGGCGCCGCCGTCCAGCATGTGATCTCACGACCTCCACGAGTAATTATTCCGCCATGAGAATGGAAGATGATCCACGGTAATAAACCCAACGGTGACACCCGGACGACGATGAGTGCTGCCGTCGCGTCGCGTCGGCCGCGTGTTGTCGTCCTCGCCCTCGTAACGAACACGGATTTGCTCTGGTTCAAATTGTTGTAAATATTTATTGCACGCGATATTATATACATACACATGCGTATTTTATTGTATTGTATTGTATTGTATTAATATATTATATATATATATTTTTTTTTTGAATAGACGCAAATATATGTACCATGACTGTATAACTAACTCATCGTTAGATATATGTGTCACGGTGCATTAAGAATAAACGTTGCATCCCAGGAGAGACTTTGCTATTCTATTAATAGACCTAATCCCTTCGGCGAAACACGCGGAAATGCGTGCAAGTTTCTGCTGCAGATCCTTTGGGCGTATCAGGAAGGATGCGGGGCAAATTTGCGGTTAATGGTAGAGTGTATTAGTACTTCTCTGTCTCTCTCCATCTCCGTTCTCTGCGAATTAAGAATTAATTTACTTCCTTAATACACGTGTAACAAAGTTAATCCTTGATTGAATTAATCCTTGATCGAAGATGCCCTTCAGCTTGCTCGCGTCAGTTATTTCCGGAATTTGCAGTTTGATGCGCTGTTAAAAGTGGACCGGTGAATCCCGTATTCAAGCATCCACGGATATATAGTAGACGTCGTTGGCAATCGCAATTACGTCGGCCTGATTTACGATAGAAAGTCGCGCGACTATTACTGTAAGATATTACATCGCTGTAAACACAGCTGCTGCGCGCGTCTTTATTACAGCAGGACCTTGCTCGGTATCATTAATCAATCACGTAGAGTGGACAAAAGACGTGCGCCTTATGTAACGCGCGTCATATGGGGACCGCGGATAACTTCGATTATATACTCGTCTGGTGCAATGAGAGAGTTTAGACATCTCGATGGGACTTGTTTACTTAACCGCTTAACGATTCACGTATTCACGGCACCGGGTAACAATCTAATTAAATTTATTTCTTATATAAACCTGCCATGAGATCAAGCTTGAGTAAGATATTTGTTACATACAGGGATAAATCTCAATTTGTTAATACACACAGCTCTGTAATTTACGAGAGCGATTTCGTGACAGCAGTCCGAACTATATTTTTCAATATATCTTTATGACGACATCGCGCTCAGGTGAGTCCTGTGACCTCGCTATTGTAGTCGCGGGGGTTAATAAAAATGTTCCTCTCCCGCGCGGTGGGCGGGACGGGCGGATGGCGCGGAAGATCGAGGCGAGCTGTCATTCCACGCCGGTGACATGACAAATACAAATTAGCTCTGACACATTCTCCTCTCATGACTCTTTTCATCCGGCGTGATTTACGCTATTATCTGACGATCGAGCACAAAGAGATCTGGCCGTCTAAAGAGGAACGATGTACAGAGCAAGCAAATCTCCGAAGCTGTCACTCCATGTCGCTTCTAAGACATGGGGAGATAGGAATCAGTGCTAACGCGTTTCTTTTCTCTCCGCTTTCATCTCTCCTAATGATCGAATAGCGATACTCCGCACACTTCCCCTGACATATCGAGAATTAACACGTCACGGTGATATCGCGGATAATCTTCGCGCGGCGGTCGCGGTGTCGTTTTCGCAGGCCAGTCATCTATCCGGGGACTTTCCAAAAGGTCGTCTATGGGGTCCCGATTCGACACATTGACGTTGACATCCGACAGCTGTTGCGAGGGTGGAGGAACCGGAACTGATTATACCTCGCGGCATTCTCATTGAACTTTCACCGCAGGCACCGCGACATTCGTCATGTATTGCCGTTTAGCACGACGTGAGTCGTGTTCTAAATTTGTTACAGCATCACGTAACAGCAACTTATATAAATCTTCCCGGCGCATGCTTGCGCGTTGTTGAATCTTTCAAAGTTTATTCCCACAGAGAGAGGAAAAGAGAAAACAAATTGTATACAAGCTTATTCATTTTTCCCAAAAGTGCAGTTTTCTTCAACTAAGGAATCGTTGGTAAACCTTATATATCACTCAAAAGTTGATAAAAAGCCATTTCTTATTCGCAAATATGTCTTACTAATACCGTGATTGAATCGAGATAAAAAGGTCTCGCAAAAATGGTAAATCTTATATAAATGTTCTTTAAGTTAAAATTGTTTGAATTGCTCAAAGAAAATTATTTAATTGTTTACTTATTACACTGTCTCAGCGCAACAGCATTCTTCTCACAGCACGAGGCTTTATTATCCGCGGTTAGAGAAAGTGTGCCAAAGCGTGTCTCTTCCGGTGTATGTCACGTAGCACATTTATAGCAGAAAACGTATATCTAGTGGTACGCTATCGGTGCCGCTATAATTTACAATTAAATATTATAACAATTTCGCATTTGTCAAAATATTAATCTGAATGCGCATTAGGACGCACGTATCGGCGATACATCGGCGTGATATCGCCCCGGCGACTCATAATGTTTATTAATAGTACCATAAATTCGATTATCCGGCCTCGATTAATCCAATCTATCGCAGTCTTATTTGCGCTCGCGAAACAACAAATACCGATTATGATCGTGCCGTCGAATCGAAATTGCGGCCGCAATCAAGAAACATGATTCGCGGAATTTATAACCGAATTATGAAGCGGCTGCTTGGTATTAATTATCAAATTAAACGCGGTGGCGCGCGAGCGGAACACATATACATATACATGTGCACCTCCGTAAACAATTTAACGTTATAATTGGCGTACGTGAATATTTCCGCAGTACGAGCAGTCCGTGCATGTTCTCTTACGCGTGCGTTTACTTTGACGTCTATCATTTCAAATTAAAAAGGAGGCAGTGATCAAGATAAAAATAAAGGAGAAATAAATTAAAAAACAGAAAAACTGAAGAGGAGAAAATGGATTAGTCTATTTATAATCGCACGTTTGACCTGGGCGAGTAGGTAATGCGGAGCACCACTTAGGTACTGCATAATTGCTATGGAATACAATATGTGCATAATGTAATATGTATAAACTGTATGTATAGGTACTTACATGTATTATTAATTAAATAATTTTAGGCTAAACAGAAAGACATTTCTTAACATTTTTCGAATTTCTTCTTGACTCAATTATTAATTTAATTTACTTTCTTATATTTTGTAAAAATATTAAGTTTTCAAATTATTGGGACGTAAATAAGAACTAAGTAAGTTATTGAGAACGTATATAAGAACTTAACTAAGACAATGTTAAAACGATTCATAATGCGCATTTTACCATTATAGCGTAATTACCCTGTTGCTTGAACTGTCTTGCTACATTATCTCCGGTTTCCAGAAGACAGCGCAGTCGACAGAGAGTGTGACAGCAAGAACTCTCGCTATCATTCGCTTACATAACGATCTATCTTCCTCCTTCACCGCAATGGCCATTTTTGACCCCGATTTTTCTATTACCGCATAGTCGTCTGTCCACATCCAACTTGAGTGAGTTTGCTAGTCTCACGTTAAGTAGCCGCTCTCGGAATATTCTTGCGAATTCTTTAATAAAGTAGGTGAAGAAAGCGGCTGCTGCACTTCGCGAAAGGACAAATATTTGCTCCCCCCCCCCCCCCCCCCACAATTGTTTAACTATTAGATAAGTGTCTCCGACGTCGAGAGGTGTAGTAATATATTTATAAAAAAAAGATAAAAATAAATACCCGATTACAGACCTAGAATTTCTTCATGTTGTATAATAATTTTTTTGCGCACATTCGAAGTAAATGGATAAATTTGCATTAAACTTGTAGATTTATATATATTGCTAGATATATGGGAATATATCTGAGGTTTTTTTATTAACTTACAAAATTTCTGCTCTAAAACCAATAACTCTCTCCATTTCTCTGTATATCTGCATGTTGTCTATGATTAATCGGATTAATAGAATCGTTTAAATTATAGTTAACCGGGATAATTGCGATATTGAAGTAAACATGACAACACAATATTTTCCAATAATATAATTGATAACGTTTATTTCTTAATAATCTCATAATACACATTAAACAAGCTGTTATCAACTCTAATGATTTTATGACTGTGTCTATCTAATAAAATCTTTCAATATCGCATTTATCCCAAAACACGAATCAATATCACAATTATCGTAATTGATTGCACGTTGGATACACTTAAAACAGAATATAATTTCATGAAACGCGTGCGCGACGTCTACGAGGAATCGGGGATTAAATCTTCCTTCGGTATACGAAATTTTTATACAAACTTGTCTTTTTACATTCGATGTCAAGTTAAACATATGCAGTATGATCTTTCAACGTGTCTGTAGCGAGAGGTGCATCAGTTACACTTTGTTTCTCTCCTCAGAAGGGTGAGCGGCTATCCAGTCGAGGGCACGCTGAATGGCGGGCGGAATTTCCGGCACGGGTGGCGGGGTTGGCAGATGCGCTCCTTGGAAAACGGCGCCATTCTCGTCTGCCAGCCAGCCGAGATTAATTTTCTGCCCGTCGGGCGCGGTCCACGATGCCGAGCCGCGCACCTCCTCAGCCTCCTTATCCTTCTGGCCAGAATTCTTCTGGACGCCCTGCTCCTCGAAAGTGATCCCGTTGGCGCTCTCCCATCTCATGAAGTAGCTACCGTCCGGGCTGATGTCCTGCTCCTGCCTGACGATGGCTATCGGCTCATTTGCTGCCGATATTACTGCCGCCAGGCTCAGCAAGATAATTAAATGCGGATTCATCCTGGGCAAGATCGAAGATAGATTAAGGATTTGTCTCACGCTCGACTGCTTATCGTGGATCTGCCGTTGCGCGAGTGATTTGTAAAGCGGACAGCGGTATTAAAATTTCTATTACAAAGTTCAACTTACACCACTTTCCAAACAATAACATTTGTATGAAACAATAGAAAAAAATTATGAGTGCAACATCGAAAATGATGAAAATTATAAACTTGTGACTTACGAAAAGACTTACGACTTTCCCAATATCTAACAATAAGATATAGGATTTTTTTATAAAAGCTATTATGTACAGACCTAATTCAAAATCGTAAATAAGAAGTGTGTTTCAAATAATTTCGAAACTTTCATTAAAGCTTCTGAAATAATTATTATACAAAAGAGCAATGCAAGAGCGATTGCAATATAGCGCCGTTTGAGATTTGACTGACAGGCAGTTCTGCGCGACTCTTACCTCAACTGCTTCGTTTTCCAGATATTGCGTGCACGGTACTACTGACGAGCGTTTATCCACCGCGTCCTCCTTTTATAGATAGCAGTGCCCTGTGCTATCGGCGTATTGCTTCAAATGCCACGATGATACCGGTTCGAACCTTTATTATAGACCGATGCACATCGTAAAAGAAACCGGCCGTAAGCCTTTTATATATATACCCGCCTTTGTATTCATAAGACTTCATATCGCGATTCAGAGTCGGAAGTTTCTGCGCTTCTGTCGCTGCGCTTTTGTCACCGCCTCGTTATCATTAATTTATTACTCGTTACCATTAATTTTTCAAACGCGACGATTATTTTTTGGGATCAACAGGAAAAGAGACCGCGAACGTCACACAAGTGAAATCTTACGTGCGATTAGAGTAGAAATTTTAAAAATTTCGTTTAAGCTTTATAACTTTCGGATTAATAAAGTTTAACATATCGCAATTGTTCGCGCGCGTTTCCATACAAAGATGCATAAATGGAGTTCAAGTACGTTGCAAATGCACGTAGTGTTTTAACCTTTGAAACGTACGTTGTTATATCCAGTCGTTTTTCCTCGGGATTCCTTTCGCGATCGATGTGCATCGCACTCGGATGATTTTTTATCGTTAACGCCCGACAGCTGCGACATGCGATGGGTCGTTAGCTCGTTTATCCCTATGCGAAGTCCTTTTGTTGCAATTTTCGTGTACATCCAGCTTTTTTGCGGTCATTTATATTCTTTTTATAACCGCGCCTTTTATTAAGCGTTAATTAAGTGATATACTGCCGCTCCTATTTCTTAAGAGTTTATTCGCATTTATTGAAATATGTTTTTTGCACATTTATTGTTATAACTATTAAACGCGTTGTTTTCAGAAATATTAATTTAAGTCAACTCACATTTCTCTTTCAATTTTTTACCTTTTTTAAAAAATAAACAAAATCCAGAAAGATATAGAAATAGAATCTCAATTAATTTTAAAGTTAATATTTATAGGGATGACAGGTTTTTCAAACAAACATTAAATTTTATATAGATTTGGAACGGCAAAAAATATTTTTAAAGAACTACTTTAAAATTGCTCATCAATTCTCAATT
Source organism: Leptothorax acervorum (assembly GCA_035220615.1). Classification (NCBI taxonomy): domain Eukaryota; kingdom Metazoa; phylum Arthropoda; class Insecta; order Hymenoptera; family Formicidae; genus Leptothorax; species Leptothorax acervorum. The sequence continues at coordinate 341,075 of JASTWQ010000179.1, read as the reverse complement.
TGAATTGATAATTGATTCGAACTAAAATATTACAATAAGTAATTTTGCGAGAAATATCATTAATCGTTTATTCTTTATCTGAAATTGATTAATCTTATAAAAAGATAATTTAAAATAGCTTCCGCAATAATCAAGTTGGTTTGTAATGTTGAATTAAAAACAATGTAATTATAATATTTGATATAGTCTATTAGATTTTTACGTAAATGTATGAATTATGTAAATATGAGCCGCACATACGGAGTTACGACGAAAAACACACAAGCTTGACGAAAGCGAGATAATCGAAACAGCTATTTATTATCGAAATGGTGTACAGGTAAATGCGATGTATTATTGCATACAGAAAGAATTATGTCATGTTTATTGGACGTTTCATTTTAGCGGTTTTCTTCGATCGCTTGCGTAATGCAGTTTCATTACTCACTATTGAATTACCTTGTCAGTTGCCATAAATGTACCTGATACCCGTAACAGGATACGAGTCGTAGCGATATTTCGCAGAAGGATCGTTAAAATCGAAGCCCCGGTGATTTCTCGCGACACTCTTTGCGATATAATAGTACCGCGATGCGAGATGCGAGTTATCAGTCTTTTTATTTAACACTCATTGTTGGATTGTTGGAATGAGGCTCGCTGGCAGATATGCCAGGCGCTTGCCTGCGCGCGCGCGCGCGCGCGACGATGTAACATTCACTCCTGGAGGATGGGCAGATTGAAAATCTGCACGAGGCAAAATTGCATAATAACGGCGCGATGTCGAAGACGTACTCGCAGTTTTCAACCTTTCTGCGGCAAGAGAGCGAGCGCGAGCGACACGAAGAGGAAACATTTTTACGGCATAATACGCGCGCGCTCGCGCGCTTCGCCCATTATTTAGCATTCGCTTTTATACTTATGTCGTTTTACGGCCAATGTGAAGCACATGTAAAGCGAGAACCTCTTCTCCGCGTCCTCCTCGTAAAATTATCCGTGCGCACGCAATTCTAGAGACCCGATATCTAAATAACAGACTTGAGAACACGCGTCCTCAATGGAAAACGCACGTTGGGATGATCTCGTGAAAAATGAAGAGCCAGAAAACGGTCTGCGTGATCAAAAGTGGCTCACGAACTATTCTAACAATAAGAAGCGCTTACGCTATTTTCTCTCGAGCTTCTTCATAAACTTTACTTCCAGACTATGTGATAAAAAAATAAATCAAGAAGGAAATAAAGTAAGAGAGAAATAAAGTTTCAGAGAGTAATATAAAATCCAAATTTTCTCGTAGTCTGTTAAATAAATATAAAAGAATATATAACATTTAAAGAAATAGAGTTCATTTAAGTTTAACTGAATTACTTTGTGCGACGTCAGTAATGTTCTTCTAGCAGAAGAAACGGGAAGGTGATGGAAGATAGAGAGGTAAGAAGCAACAATAGTTACAATAAGATATTTCCAACTTGGGCAAAACGCTTTTATTTATATACAAAAATCACAAGTTAAGTATACATATATACTATTAACGTTGGACGCACGCGTAAACGATTCGCACGCGCGTGTCGTTCTCTCGTTTCTTGCGTGCGGAGGCGGCGCGCGTGCATCGGGGGCACGGGCATCTCTCTCCCTCGGTGAAACTGCTGAACAGTGCGCTTTATTTTTTTCTTTTTTTCATCTATACAAGATAAGATAAAGAATCATCTCGGGAGTACATAGCTTATTATATATCGGTGTCTCATGCCTTGTCTTCGTGTTACGTTTGTATCCTAGATTAATATACCACACTATATTTATTTTTATGTGTTTGCGTTTCGAAAGCTCGGGGTCGGTTCTGTCCATGGCAAGCTGGCTCGGAATCAGGTCACGTTTGAGGTAAAGTTGGGCTGATTAACCTGCAACAGAAGGGAGAGACCGTGAGCGTGAGGAAGGAACGGTGCCTGAAATATTTAACGGAGACTCCGGTAGTACGGTAACATAGTTACAGGTAGGTAGACGCTTTATTATGTGTATCCTGTGTACGTGCGAACAGAGAAATCCATGAGAGTACAATACAAACGGACTACGTAGAATGTATTTTGGTGAACTATAGATGGACGATATAAAGTATGTCTAAGGGCCAGTTTTTCAATAGTCGCTTAACTTTAATCTTAGCTTAACTCACTCTTCGTCTCTTTCTAACTATCCCTTTTAGAAAAAGATGAAGAGTGAGTTTAGATAAACTTCAGTTTAAACGATTTTTGAAAAACTGGTTCTAAGAAGTATCTTTAAAAGGAGTTATTAAATACGGAAGTTAAAGTACATATAAGACAAACATAATAGTATAGAAGCAAAAAGAAAATTTGGTTTATCGATGCGGGCATTCGCGATTGCGCTCCCTTCGTGACTCTTAATACGCGTGCTATTCTAAAAAGGATTCGTTTCGCGCTTCGCGTAACAGGATCTGATACAAAGGGGACTTTTATTTGTGGACGAAATATGGAAGTCTTCCGGGGCATCGACGACACGTACCTATCCCCCGTACGCGGAGTAACCGGATTTTGCTCCGTAAAAGCGGTTAACGTACGCCGAAATTGTTTTCGTTCCCGGTGCGCGGTAGCCACAAAGATATTTTCGGTTCACCGGTGCGCCCGTATTCGGGCCAATTTCAATTTCGAGTTCAGGACCAAAGTGAATTAAACGGTGCCACAGCGAGTCTCGGTGAGCTACTGCCGGCCGCCGAACTGCGATTGAGTAAACTGATTTACCCCCCTCCCGCCCCGCCGCGCTGTTTGTCGGAAACACAGAGGACGGAGGCGTCGCTTAACGCACAGGGAAATTTAAATGGCTGCTTGATCAAAACGAGTCGCGGGAGGAAACGACGATCGGGATCGTCCGACGTAAATCAATTTCGCGACAGGATCTGTTGGCGGACTTTTTTTTCGCCGCCCGGCTTATACCCCGGAAGTCGTGTGTCTTCCGTCGTGCCGGTAATTCGGTTATTTCGGTCAACCGTTTCCCGTTACGCAGAAAGAATCGCACGGCGGAATTTCAGCGAGCGACGAAAAAGAAGAGCCGCGCGGTTTAATCGTCCACTACAGACGAAGGCGCTTCTTCCAATTACGAAATTAATTAAACCTCCCCGGGGTCGGGACACAAAGAAACTTCATTTCTATCGCGCGCAGCGCCATGCGGTCACGCAAGTGATATCCCTCGAGGGGTAGAAACGCTGTTTCAAACACCGTGCGCCTTTTGAAGTCGCACACTTGATTATTAATCCCCCCTAATTGTGTTCCCGGAGCTCGCGATAAATTTTGTACGACGTGTGCGAGCATGTTTCATGATCTCGAATATTTCTCGTATCAAACAAAAATATTTTGTCTTTGCTTTCGAAAACAAATACAACTTGTTTACACGAATATTTTAAAAAAATCCCGTTTAGCTGTATTTATTGTCAAATATTAACTAATGTTAAGAAAAAATTTTTTAAATAATATTAATTAAGAGAAACAAGGTCGTCATGATATACAATCAATTTAGAGGAAACTGCCATTTGCGGTCCGAGATTGGATCTTAGTAGCCTAATTTTTGTGTGTAAATTTTTTAATGTTTATGAGTCTCAAAATGTTTTTTTTTATGTGTGTCAAAACCGACGGATGTACCACTTACGTCGACGTATAATACGTGACGCAAACGCAAGTTTGGAACTTTTCATTATTTTATAATTGATACTTTATTATTTATTGAATCTCACCTCGTGCCGGTGGTCTCTGACCGCCATCGTCCTCCTCGGGGTGAGCGGCGTTCCATTCGAGCGCCCTTTGGATCTCCGGCGGGATGGGCGGCGCCGTGGGGATGTGAGAGCCCTGCACCTGGAAACCGTTCTCGTCCGCTACCCACGTGATGCTGACCTGTTGGCCGTCCGGCGCTACGTACGCGTCCGAGCCCTGCGAGACTACCGGCGTCTCTTGCTCCACTTGTTTCGGCTGGCCCGTTTCCTGATGGCTGATCCCATTGCTCGTCTCGAAGCTGCGGGATAAACAACCACGTGTCATAGCAGTAACAACATCAGGCAAATCTTTTTAATTATCGATACAATACGAATTTTCCATGCTATTGCTCTCTTAAGTAAAAGAATGGAAAAAATAAAGTTTAAGAAGCGAAAAAATATAGGGGTACAAATCTAAGATTCTTTATCAATCCGTGCAATAATTATAAAATTCCAAAAATTAAATAACAATTCTATAAAATTTAATATAGAAAATAGATGAGTACGTAATATACATTAGTAAAAAGAAAATTTTAATTTTTTATTGAATTAAAATATTTTAATATACATAAATTAGATAAGTTTATTGTTAATAATGATATACTTATTTAATAAAATAATTGTTAGTGTTAAGAAAAAATATAAAAAAATTTAACTTTTATTTAAGAAATAATCTTTACTCTATCGGAGTGTATATCTTTATACTACTAAAACAAGATACTCTGCGAATGTAATTCATAGCCTGACAACTCAATTAGAGTGAGAACTCAGACGAGAACAAACCAAATTCTTCTGTCATCGACGATCATTTAAGCGATCGATTGATGAATGCATCCGCAATTTGCGGTTTCAAGAGGCGTCACGCGGCCTCGGATGGTATTAGATGGTACAAAAGACAGAAAATAGAAACGGTCGGAGGAGAGAAGTCCTCGGCACAGTAGCGAATGCTCCCACTCGTGCATAACAATGGAGTTATGCAGAAGGCAAATTGTCGTGGGCGACAATTGGCCCCAGCCGCGCCGATAAACCGGTGCCATCAGGTACTTGATACATGCATGTACCTGCCGACCATCTCCGTATCGATTGTCTTCCTCGTGTACGATCGGTAGGCGAAAAGGATATGAATGTCCGCGTGGGCAGCGCGGAATGATCACGTTACAAAGGAATTTTCGCGAAATAACTGATTCGCTAATGACGGCGGATTCGTCGACGATGACATAATTTTCTTGAATGATGGAGAAAAAAAATTAAACGAGATACTGTTTGTCGCGTTATCTCGCTGTGTTTGCTTCGCGCTCAATTAATTGGAGCATTATCTCTTTTAAATAATTAATGGAGCATTATATTTTTTAAATGATTCTCAGACAGTGCTCGATCAGAATCGTTTGAACGCGAGACTTATTAAAGCTGCATTAAATTATATGTATTAAAAATATATATCGAGAATATATATTGACGTCATAACTTACTTGTTGACATAATTGCCATCAAAGTTGACTTCGAGTTGCTGAGATGTAATTACCGCATCCTTATCCGCGCCACCGGACTGTCTTTGGGGTGCGCTCAATGTACCTGTCGTACAAAGTACGACCGCCACCAACACCTGTCGACAATTATTTTATGTATCGATTGTTCAATAATACTACAAACTCGTAAAATAAAAATCATTTAATTGTGGGATGAATTATTTTACAAAATTTTAGGAAAAATCGCATCGTTTGCTGGCGCATGTGAGCTCAATAAAGCAGCGTACGTCAAAAGTTGCAGCTGGAACTCATGGAATTTGAACTTATCGCGATTTGTGAGCGTGGAAAATCTACTATTACCACACTGTCGCGTTATAGTAGCGCGCTTAATGTCGCTTTAATGCCCCAATGCGGACCGGAGCGTGAACACGCGAGGTGCATGGTTTTATTATCGCATCGAACGAGCAATTCCCGCGGTCCCTCACAATCACGACGCGGCGCAACGAAAATCGTGGGATTTTCGCGAAAAAAAAAAAGTAGATCCGTTTGATTATCGGTCCAACAATGCAATTAGTCCGCGAAATTTCTAGCATGTCCCTTCGAATTTCCTGACAAAGTCACGAAACTGATCGGCAATAGGTCAAGATCGAATCCCGGCGTACACCTTCGAGTTTGCGCGTTTCGCGAGAATAGACGGGGACAATGGCACGTCCGCGTCGGTCCTCGACATCGCAAAACCTTTCGGCTTGCTCGAATATTCATAGAATTCGTGAAAGTACACGCGAAATGGGTCGACCGTGCAGGCGCACGTGTTGCATACGTGCGCGGGGCACGGTTGCAAAGGGCAACCGAGGACGATAATGCTTAGAAACTGCACGGCGCGGTTACGTCAGTTGCAAATGACATTATGAAATACGGCGTGTAATGACAGGACGAAAGTGGTGCCAAGCAACGCGCCCGTTTTTCTCATAAACGCGCGGAGTGAACGTATAATTTCATTCACGAACTTCATCAGAGGCTTCAATCCAGCTGAGGGGAATGGGTGGGAGGAGATGCGAGATCAGAAATTATCGTGTTACAAATGTTACAAATGTCAACTGTCTCAATTTGTTCGCCGTCGCTTCGTTGCTTCACTTGTCTAGGATCAGAATTAAAATTTAGAATCGTAGAATTAAAAATATTTTAGACTAACACGATAAGATGAACAAGATAAAACAAAGGGGTTTCATAACATTTTAATTATAAATTCAGCAGCGCTCGTAAGACTTATATCCGCTCTTCAATTTTAAAATTTAAGGCACTTAGGCAATTTTATATATCACCGTAATATATGCATATATTACGGTGACGGTGATATATAAAATTGCCTAAGTGCCTTAAATTTGTATTTGGTTAGCATATTGCTAATATTCAAACACCCCAACCTGGAGGCAGGATACTCCCGGTGGTTTGCCATTGCCTTCCGAGAGGTGGCGATCGAATAAAAACCGACTATTTTTGGTCGGATTTGAACTCTGTTCGTCCGTTCGTCGGGCTCACTAGCCCAGCGCGTATCCCTCTGCGCTACGATCGCTACCTACCTAAGGGCACTTAGGCAATTATATATGTATATATACATATGCTACGGTATTATATAAAATTGCCTAAGTGCCCTAAATTTTAAAATTAAAGAGTGGATATAAGTCTTACGAGCGCTGCTAAATTTATAATTAAAATGTTATAAAACTCCTTTGTTTTATCTTGTTTATCTTATTGTGTTAGTCCAAAAAATTCATTGCTTTTACATGCATAAGTTTTAAAACTAACTGTTTACGAGAGAATTGTAATAAAGCGAACTATAATCGTTTTCACGCGCATGCTAGGTAGATATCGTTTCTCCTCCGTTCGAAGCGGATTCGCTAATTTCAAACTCGTGCAGTTAATTCCAATTAATAATAGTCGGCTCTGCGGATTTTGGCCGAGCCAGATTTTTGAATTTCAATTTAAACACACGCGAGTGCCACGCGATGAAACGCGCATCAGAGGATCGTTTCGATTGATTTCCCGTTAATCGAGCAACGAGCGATTAAAGAGCCGTCCGGGCAAAGCTCGTTGGATTAACGAAGCTGTCACGTGCAATTTACAATAGTCCATGATTTTCGTGCAGCATCGCTCGCGTTAATCAAGCGATAGAAAATCACCAGTGCATTCGCGAGCGTAATGCGCGCAGGGGAAAGGGTTATCAAATCCTTCTCAGTCACCGCAATTTTCGTAACGGAGGTTCTCACTTAAATCTGTATAAAGTAATAACCAATTCACGTTTTTCCCTTTCCTCGAGGAAAATCAGGATTGAATTTGAGATTCGGGCCTTTTGCAATATAAGCATCTCGGCGGGATAATTAAAATCGTTAACCATGGAACTTCGTAAAATGAAGCTTAATCCTTTCATATTCTCCATCCCCCCAATTGAGGAAGATCGATACTTTCGACGAGTACAGGCGAGCGCGAGACCGCTTTTGCGGCCACGAACTTTCGTCGAGAAAACTACTTATGCAAACGATGCTTATATCGAGGATCGACATTTGCTTTCCCGTTAACCGGCCAACCGGAGACCGCTAATTGCCTTCTCAATACACGTAATTTCGAGGGAGGCAGAAGGTCGACGTTGTTAATGATCGTTACGCGTCTTCAGGCGCCGCGAGATCATCTCATCTTCTTCTTTTTTCCCCTCCTCTCTTTCTTTTCGACGGGTTGCGCGAACGCCGCGCGGGATTGTTTCACGCCTCGCGCTCACGTAATTGTTAACTCGGCAAACGAATCGTTATCTAAAATGCTAATTATTATCGTTATTAAGTGACCGGGAAAACGACGGAGTGCGGAAAATCTCCGTGGACGGGAGCAAGACGCGGCGAGAATTATCGATGCAATGACGAGTACGACGACGTCATGTTGAACCACCGGTTCTGTGCAACGCGCAATAACGCAGCGAATTATCAAATTATGAAAGGAAGGGGGGGGGGGCAAAGGCGCTTCTTGCCTTCTAACGTAAAGTCGCGCAGAAAATGCACGCTCGTTTGTAAGCGCGTCCAATGTTGAATACCTCGCCGGCCGATTTTAGTCGGCGAGATCGTTTGCGATATCGATAGCGGCTCTCCCGACGTCGTTTATCATTCGGATGGCAAATCGAAGTTATGTATACCATGTACGGCGAAGCGAATTCAAGATGAAAATCGAGTTCTCTCGAAGAAAGTTCTCTAACGTGGCTATAAATAGAATTCTGCTCGAGGCTTTTTTTCGTTGACGAGACAGATTCGAGGAGCGAAATACCTCTCGAACCTTCCATTCGCGCGCGAAAATTTGCTATAAATATCTGCTTGGATTTTCCTCGAAAACCGAAGAGCAGATCGGAATTTCATGTTCGCCCTCGGGGTGAGATATTCGAGATTGCTAACAATGTTGATCTTTACAACGTGCTTGATTACTTTGCAACGACGGTAATCAGGATTCGCCTTTCGTAAGCGTGGACGATGCTGTAATTTGAAAATAATCTCGCGATGTAGCCGATTGTGTTACCGGAACGGTAATGAAATATGATTAGCGAGATATGAGACGCGGTGATTTTTCTGCGGCGCGCCGCCTTCTTCGTTGAAGATTACCGCGGAAATCGATATACCTTTACTCGATGAGCTGACATTGAGAATTCCGATTTCAATGACGCTCCATACGTCGAGCGAGAACATACACGGATATACGCTTCCGCTGCATAACGTATTAAATGCTGATGCGCCTTGAAGAAATCTGCACTTCTACTGTTTACACATCGACATGCAAACTGTTTGCATGCAATTAGAAATCTCAAGGTATCGAGTTGAATATAATTTGCGAATTTTTCTACGGAAAGCTCTGTAAAGTTTCATAATCTAAGACAAATATAAAACGTATCTAGTACACATATATTTGGAATTGAAATTCAAAACATTATATAGCGTCTAATTTCGTACAAATTTTGTAACGTTTTGAAGTAATCATCATCACCATGCAATAATCCACCGTGTGAGAAACGACTGTCGAGTTATTTCTTACTTTCAAGTTGAATATTAAATAAATATTAAATAAATATAGTTTGCGAATTTTTCTACGGAAAGCTCTGTAAAATTTCATAATCTAAGACAAATATAAAACGTATCTAGTACACATATATTTGGAATTGAAATTAAAAAACATTATATAGCGTCTAATTTTGTACAAATTTTGCAACGTTTTGAAGTAATTATCATCACCAATAATCCACCATACGAGAAACGACCGTCGAGTTATTTATTTCTCTCGATGACACAGACCGTCGAGTTAATGTGCGTACGCGTACCGAAACTCCGAGAATGCGCCGGCAATTATCATTTGTAAGGAAAAAGGTGTCGCCAAGGAGCTACGTGACGTAATGCCTGTTAAGTGTCCCATTCGTTACAATGCAATTATATTCGCAATTCCACATTTATTCGGCATGCGTGCGACGCATGCCGCTTGCGTCACGCGCGTTGCGAAGGATACTTCAAATGGCTATTGAAGTTATTATTAAATACCTCGCCCGGCGATATCCGGCGCAGTGTTACGAAGCAACCCTCTCATAAGTAATGCAGAGGCGGCCATTGGGGACATTAAAGTCGCCTTAGCATAAGATAGAGCCGTCAGGAGTAATGCGGAATCGCGAATTAGACGGCGAAGAAGCAACGACGACGTTGCAAGAGAATGAGGAAACCGTAAAGTACCGTAAGTGGCATATGAGGAGTATATGTACTTCTTGTCGCGACGGCGAATATATTTTTGTATATTTTCTTATTTTGGATGAATCTGTTATGACAAACGTTATTTCGATCGGCTTAAATATGCAAAATTATACGAGAGCACTGACACTCATTATTATTACACCACATCCGACTAAACCCGACTGTCTGATTCCAATCTTAGTTTTCACGCGTCATCATATTGATTTCCGCGCCAGACACACAGAGTCGGATTTAGACGTTAAATGGCAAGATAAGAATATGATCTATAACTGTATGATCTCGATTGAGCGGCCGCGAATTCGCGAAACGTATTTTGACTCTCGCAACTCTATTCTCGAGGCACGGAAACGTTGCATCGAATTTCGAAGCTTCTCTCCTACAACAAAGTTTCCTTATCTTCAAACTGGAGAGCAACGTGAGAGAGAGAGAGAGAGAGAGAGAGAGAGAGAGACGCACGCGTTTTCTGAAATGTGACTTATGAAACGCACAGCGCGTTTTCGAATGTCGATGTAATACAGCGATTCCCAGGTTTCAAGAAATTTTTCTCTCCCCGGCTCACGATCCTTCCTCGTGTACGATACGGTGGATTACATATGCACACGATACGTCGCTCTTTAGACGATAGGCGCGCACGGCGTATTTCATATTTATTAATATACGAGAGCGCGCGGAGCCGGAAAAATTGCCGAAGTCGCGCAAAGTTTATCGATTTATTTCCGCGAACGATTCCTCGTGAAAAATTCCGCTGATATCGGATGCGCGAGACGAGAGGAGAGGATCGTTTAAATTTATTCCCCCGAGCGACGAGCCCGGGGTAGACGAGAGCGAGGAGAAAAAGGGAAATACGGTAATCTCTTATAATAATTCGCTGAAAGAGCGATTTAACGTTCTCCATTACCGATAAGCTTTTGCAGTTCGCATGCAACGCAAAATGAAATCTTGTTACACTAATCGTTCGAGACGCGAGACGTCTTTTTTTTCTTAGATTATGGATTACTGACTGTGCATCATGATTCGCTTCAAAAATATTGAAAGAGTATACACATTTGCAAGGAGTAAAAAATTGTTTAAGAAAACGTTTAGAATTTTTAAGCATCTTTCTGAACCGTTGCGTCGTTTTGAGCAGATATATCGAGCTTTAACAAGAATGAGAGATAATGTAATACTCGATATCTATCGTTATTTTCTATCGTCCTGGAAACAGTAGATATTAGCACACGGAAAAAAAAATAAAGTTGCTTCAGTTAAATATCACGTCAAATGCTGCCACAAACATAAACAGTTAATTCAATTGGATATTGTTTAAATGAAAACATCAGATAGTTTTTTTAATAATCCAAATATTTGGATCAAATGATATATAATTGAATTAACTATTTATGCTTGTGGCAGCCCGTGACGTGACGTTTAATTTGAAATAACTTTATTTTTTTTTCTGTACACGTGTCGTTCAATCTTTTTGTCTGAGCGATACAAATTATATGATACGCGCAATATTTTCAAACCTAGCTACGTGCAACGTTCAATCAATTAGCGTAATTGATAGCTTATCGCGGCAGGCTTAACCCGGTTGCGAAACGATGCCTTGCCCTGGAGCGTCGTTAATTATACGAATGCATAACGTCAAAGATGTGCAATGAGACTTGCGCAACTCTTGACTCTTGAACGTCTCGCCAAAATGTCATCCCATATCGCCGCCGACAAATCGCGTGCGAGTTCGAAGGGGTCTGGTCTGGTCTGGTTTAGTCTGGCCCGACGTCGCGACTTAAACTAATCTCATGACTGCGGGACGTCTTCTCGCCCGAGGGACCTGACATTCGTCGTTACCTAACGTCACCTCGCAAACGCGTTTCCGCGTTAAGATAGATGAGCCGAATTTTCGAGGCAAATGTTCTCCCATTCTCTCTCTCTCTCTCACTCCCTCTCTTTCTCTCGCTCTCTCTCTCTCTCTCTCTCTTCCTCTCTCCTCTTCTCTTTCTCTTATTTGCACTCTCTACGTATTCTTGCGAAGGAAGGCCCGCTCGCGAACAACGATAATATCGGACCCAACTCGCGGCACTCCGGCGAGTAATATGCCTACCTTAATAGTGTACATAATCTCTCTGTCACACGGGCACCGAGACGTCGAAGAAGAGCTTTGCCTGAGATGTAGATGGGTTGGTGGTACTTGTGCTTCTTCGTAAGACGCTTCGGCTCTTTATATACGCGACGGTGCCAACGTGGTGCAGTGAAAGGGGTCATCCCTGCCCTCTCTTCACAATACACTTCTTCTTCTGACCAGTGCATCTTCGGAAAAATGCTTGGGATGAATCAGGAGTGGAGACTCCGTACGTTTTTTTTCTTTCTTCCTCTTCATCCGCTCCCTCTTCTTCTCTAACTCGTCGATCCCCACCTCCCGCCCCCTCCACCACGTGTCGCGCGCACGTGAACGGTTCAGATCGATTCCGGTATGTGCTTCTCGATCGGACATCCGGCCCGTGGTCTTCACGGAAACGGAAAGGCGAGACACAAGGTAATTACGATCATTCGTGAATTTTATACATTTTTATTAACAATTGATCAGATATTAAATAGATAAGCCGAATTATATTAATTTAAAAAATACGTTATTCTGTAGAGACAATGTAGAAACATAAACTCTGTCTTAAATATATTATTTCTGAAATGTTGCAGTTGGAACTTCTAAAAGACGCGTGCATTGTTATTCGTTATTAAAATTGTTTTATGCATGGACGTATAATAAATAAAATTCAGTCTAATTTTTTCACAACGAAAATGTCAAGAAACCAGACTGACATAATTTTATGCATTAGACGTCTCAACTATTATCAACATACCCGTCGTAGATCGATATCATTTCTGCGATTCGAGACGATCAACGGAAATCGCGTTCACCCGTGGCGTGTAGGAGATCGTACATTCGCGATTCCGCGAAGTGGAGCAAAGTACATATTGCGCTTGGAATACGTGTAGGGATGCAATGTCTAGGTCGATTACGGCTACATCGGCGTAGCGTCGCGTCGTGGAAGCGATTTCCTCGCGCCATTCATAACGCCACGACACGTAGCGCGATAGCGCGTCAGGTAATGCATGCACGCGGGAAGCGCATATACTTTATGCGCGCGTGTCTAGTCGCTGATAAGCCGCTTGTTGAATTCCACCTACAAATGATAATCCTAACACGGTCTGCCCGTATATTTCTTCGCGATGACATATTTCGTGTTTACTTGTTTCTATATATATATTGTTAAATGTATACATATATTTAACAAGCAATTTTGATAATGATCACTGTAACAAATTATATGTGTTTATATATCTTATTCTATTCTTTTGTTATTTAAATTTAATTTAAATTTTCTTCTCATAAATAATATATCTATATAAAATATATAAATAATTTAAACAATAATAAAAATAGAAATGTTATACATTACATTTACCTATTTTTGTTATTGTTATATAAATTATATCTTCCTTGTACGTATTTTTTTAAATTGACAAACATTTTCAGACATTAAGATATGTACTTACATCTTATTTTTTATCCTCTCGTGAGTCTTACGTTGAGTTTTTGAGGTCGCATTTATGACATCATCATCGTGTTGAAAGAGAGTAACGGCAATAACAGCTTGCCGTTTTCAGGAATCGCAGAAATCAAAAGATTATTGCGCAGTACCGCATGTCGCGCTTCAACGCGCGCGTGTCAATATTCTTGGAAATCGAAATCTTCACAGCTCCGTCGCGTCGTACGGATGCGGGTCGTTTACGTATATACCTACAATGTTTCCCGTTTCTTTCTTGTAATGTAAACGCGTCCAATGTTGTGCCGCGTGTTGACCTTTGCGATTGCTATCGGCTACTTTCGACTTTTACAATTATCACCAGATCGTAAATACGTGAGTAGATTATTAAGAAAAGCACAATGAGAAGAAGCGACAAATCGCCAAGAATTGCTACATAACAGCGCGCGCAACAATTCATCGAAACTGATCATGATCGTATCGTTTCGCAGTAATTTCATGTTATCGTCGTGTTGCCTGTTTGTTTTAAATCGAAAGCAATTTCGGGAATTGTTATCAAAAATATTCGTAATATAATAAAAATCATACTTCAGGATATATAAAAAAAATTTGTATTATAAAATATAAATTTCTTTTTGCCTTTTTAATATATATGAGTTAGATAACTTATTAATTTATTGTATTTATTAAATGTTATTTAGATAAAGTATATTTTATGTATATTTAAGTTTTATACAGTTACAGTGTTTTCTCGCAACTTTTCTACAAAGAGGAAAGATTAAGTAAATCTGTCTCTCAATCTTGACACGGAGATGGCTGACTCCGAAACGGTTCGTTCAACCCTGACATTTGCCGTCGGCGCTCCAAAAAGTCCGGTGATTTACAATTTTCACGAATTGCCAGCGATTTTATTCGCCGCAATTCGTTTTTACCGCACCGGTCCTTGAAACGAATTACCTACGCCGATCGTTACGTGTCGCATTCCTCGTGATCTTTCCAGGTGCGTCTCGAGAAGCCGCGACCGGGCGAGGGTGGCCATTCGATTCCCGAATGTGCAATCTGCCCGACTTTTATCGTTCGTATAATTAGGCGTACGTTTGTTACGTTACTCGTAACACGGTAACCGCGCCCCTTTCACTCGAGCGAGCGAGAATTTGCGAGCGGGACTTACGAGCGCGCTCTCGCTTTTGACATTTTCGTAACGACACTCGAGGGACCGAGATCGAGAATTCCGCCGATCATCTCATCGGCTTCTCGCGCGCTACTTTTAATCCTTCGAATCGGTCCGGTTCTTTTTCCTGGGAGCGTCTCGTAACGATCCGACGAGCGAAAAGTGACGGGGGAAACAAAGTTTAAATTTAAAACTGTCGCTTGCGCGAGAACGTAATTGGACAGAAGTTTCTTATTCTACTGGGAAATATACCGGGCTTTATTTCCGCGTTTATCAAAATTAGATTACGCTGGAGTTTCACTTATCTAACAGCCCCGGGATAACACTCGGGACTAACTCTCTTCTAAATTTTAAGAACCGCAGGGATCACCAATTTCGGTGCTGCAACGGCCGCTACGACGCGATGACGAGAAATGCTTATATCGGTCATGTACTCCTATCGACTGGCATCGAACCATCGGTTTCTCAGGTACACGTAACAAGCGGGTATAACGTCGAAACAATCGACAGGCAAGATATTGTACGGGGCATCAAAGCAAGCACCTCAGCAACACACCGCGCGCGCTTTGCGTAATTTCCAGTCATTCAGAGCCGCGAGGTCCAATGAACGGCCTCCGCTGCGTTTAGCCTCGGTACGGTATACTACGTGCCCTTATCATTTTTCGTAATCTCGCATGAATAATTAACACGTGCAAAACGGCGTTTTACTTTTTTGCTCGATGTCTATATAGCGGCCGCTGGACCGCGGGCGAGGTCGTTCACCTCGCCCCGCGCGAACGAGGGTGGATCCTCGAAAAGCTCAACGAGGATGCGCGACGCGCGATCCGCAATCCCTTTTATTAAATCTTCGTGTCGAATGCACGCAACCTTTCTCGCGAGCTAGCCTCCACGGCCGTACATCGACATTTACCTATACGTCGTGTCATTCGTGTGACGCGGCATCGCGCATCGCGGGGATACCGTGGAACGCGCGCGATTCTTCTCGGAAGGCGATTTGTCCGAGCGTGCTGCGGGACAGGATCTGCCCTTAAGGGGATCCTGCACCCGTCTGTATATACCGACATTTTTTTGGTGGGAGAAATCTTTGAATTGGCTTTACGGAATTGCAAAACTCTTTTACACAATTAAAAGTAGGATAAAAATAAAGCCCGCGCTGGTCGAATATATATCAGAAACGAAAAAAATTAAAAATTTCACTTATTTTTGGCACGTGTAGAGCTGTCATCTAATCACATTATTCGATGAATACAAAAATTGTACAGTTAATGTACAGTTAATGTACAGTTAAAAATTGTACAGTTAATTGTACATGCAAAATGAGACCAGCGCGGGGTAGAGACAACATGTAGGAACAATATCGTGCAAGTAAAACTAATATTGAAAGCCTAGAAAAAAAGATTTTTTCCACTGAAATTTTATGAATGCAGAGGCACACATGCATGCATGGCGCTGCAATCTGGCAAGGACAGATATATCGTATAGATACTCGTTAGACAAGGACAGATCTATATCAGCCGGTAACATAGACGACCGAAATTATCGACATCGTTGGAGTACGGCCTTGGCTGCAGAATCCCCTTAAGGCTGAAAGGATTTATTCTCGAGCCACGCGTGGCGATTGTCCCGCCTCGTTCTTATCAGACCCCGCGTCGTACTTATCGGCATCGACGATCTTGGTCCACGAGGAGGATAGAATGTCACGGGCAAAAACGAGTGGCTCGCAACGGAAGAACCGAAGTGAATGGAGCTTTCAAAATTAGAAGATTAATAGATCCGTGATCTATCCACCTCGACCAAGAAAAATCTCGTACGTGACATAGCGTTTCGAGATTAGCAAGCGAACTTCATCGATGTCCTGTCGCTTTCGAGAGAAGAAGTTTCATCAAATCTTCGTTCGGTGTCAATGGCGATGAGCAAACGAATGAAATCGTTGCTCTTTGTTCTCAATCGGTTTCACCGACACATTTCAATCGTGCAGGCGCGCTGGGAATGCGGACGATTGAGACATAAATCCCACTGAAAAATTCTAATTAAGATTTCACCCGGCTGTTTAAATCGTCAGGCATTCCTGTTCCGTCGGGGATGCCGGTATATAAGAAGAACGAGAAATAAACCGAGATCTCCCAAAGGAAAGGTATGCGCGAGAATGATCCTTGACTATTCGCTATATTTAATAAGCTCGCGAGTATGAGTCAAGTCAACCGGGCACTGTGCCGGTCCTTCAAAATGGATATTTCGCGAGTCACGTTTCTTATATGCATACATATTTACAACGTCAACAGGCAGAAACCTAAAAACGCATCATGAATTAATAAGCGATCTCTCTTTTGCAATAATATCAGATAAATTTTCGTGTTTCGAAATCGGAGACGTTGTTTGCCGACTGCCGAGTAACCCATTTATCCATGAATATCCCAATAATTATAAAAATTTAAAATATTTATTTTATGATCTCATATATATATATATATAATGGGGAATAATTAAAATTATTAAAACAATACTAATATAATCGGATAAAATGTGATTCAATAATGCTCTCCTCGATTCGTAAATATACATTTGCGATCTGTATTTTCTTCTTAAACTTTTCATATATACTTAGGTATTCATGCTTCAAAAGTATAGGTATAGATGTGTAAACTATAGCTTTTTGTTTTTTTTATAACACATTCCCTATAAAAATTAAAATTAAAAATAATAAATAATAATAAAAATTTAAATACAATTATACAATAATATCAGATGAATTTTCGTATTTCAAAATCGGAGACGTTGTTTGCCAAGTAACCCATTTATCCATAAATATCCCAAAAATTATAAGAATTTAAAATATTTATTTTATGATCTCATATTTATAATGGGGAATAATTAATATTATTAAAATAATACTAATATAATCGGATAAAATATGATTCAATAATGCTCTCCTCGATTCGTAAATATATACATTTGCGCGATCTGTATTTTCTTCTTAAACTTTTCACATATACTTATTCATGCCTTCAAAAGTATATAGATGCGTAAACTACAGCTTTTTGTTTTTTTTTATAACACTTCCAATAAAAATTAAAATTAAAAATAATAAATAATAAATAATAATAATAAAAATTAAAATACAATTGTCTTTTATTTTTTCAGGAGTTTATTTAAGTAAACTTTCGCGGAAGGTATAAAAAATGTTTAATAATTGATACCCAAGGTCGACTAAAATTAGAGACGCTATTAATTACGCGCAAGTTCAACCGCAGATTATGTTACTCGCGATATCAGTGTAAGTTGTAAGTGACACAAAAATCCAACGGCTAATGCGAGACACCGTCGGAGAACTTTGGCAAGAATGTCGATGCGATGGAGGGAAAATGAAAGGCGTTCCTCGTAGGAGACGAGATGCGCCTCGTAGGAGACGAGATGCATAATCCAACGTGAAAAAAAAAAAAGAACGCGCAGCTGTGGCGCGACCGTTGAAACATTTCAGGCCGACTCTACTATCGGCGCAACATTAAAGTCACAATTTGCATTCCGATGGGTGGTAGCCTCGTCGTCCCCCGTGGAATTGCTCGGTTGGGACTGCACGCGCACACGCGAACGAATCGTCGTGCCGCAGATCGAGAGGAGTCAGCTGAGAATCTCAGCCTGAGAGGACGAGACGGTCACGTAAGTCGCGAGTGTACCTACTTACGAGGGATGTCGTATGGGTACATATATTATAGTGTACATATATGTATACACACGTGTACGTACACGTGTGTCGCAGGATCGGGCTAATGAAGTGGCCGATTGCATTTCAGAAAACCAAGACGTAAACGAAGGAACGAACGCACGAGGAGGATATGCCACGATCTGTGACGAGAAAAAATCTGAACGTTATACTGTGCTCTTAACTTTAAGCCATCGAGCGCCACGTCAATATTTGGTACACACGGACAGGCGCGTGGTATTGATATCTCTTTCTCTTTCTCTTTCTCCTTCTCTCTCTCTCCATGACATATTTTTATATTATATAAATACCGCAATACAGAAAACATTCTTCGCTTGTTCCTTGGCAGTATGAATTATTACCAGGGAACAGGTGAAGAATTTTGCAAGAATTATTGCCAAGGATATACATCTCTGCTTTATTTCAAAGTTGCGGTAATGGATTCTCCGATTAATTTGCAATCGAGCTTGCCTTAACTGGGATGTTAATAAATGTTATAAACGGCCATCGTCGGTATTTCGCTATAGGCTACAAATAGTAATATGTACTACGTAATATCATGTCAGTTAATTTTTCCATGACAAGGCGCAAACGCCTACACTGCGAGTGAATAAAAGGAATTCGAGGTAAAGACGTTCTTCCACGTGTACGCGGTAGATATAAGAGGTTCGTGCGGGAATGCAGGAAGTCCGTCTTTTTTAAATTATCACCTGTGCAATGTCAAACGATAAAACGGTAATGACAATTGAATTAATTAAACAAAGGTGTCTAGGAGATATATGCCGCGAACGCTCGATCGCTTCCTGCTTCGATGATGGAAAGACGTCGATACCGGATTGCGTTATTAATAATCGTGCGATTCGTGCGAGAATAGACTGCATCATCTTATATAGTAATGCTGTAACAACATAATGCGGATTTTTCCGTTATCTAGGCGTTATCTTAATCATTGCCATAACAAAAAGAAGCTTGGCAAAACATGACAAAATAATAATAAAAAAAAGAAATATCCTTATAATTATCGTGAAAACCTAAACGTACAGTTTGCGACTCTACTTATTTTCACGCAAAAGTTTTCACACAAAAGCGATCTCGGTCTAATTATTTCAGCTTAAACGCAATTAACCTCCGCCTATCAAAAATTCATTTAACGAGAGACAGATAGAACTTTTTGACATCCCGCTAATTCTAGATTGTCGCGGATCGAAGTGGCGTCCTATTATCGGCGACGCACAAAGGATGGACGAGAAGAGTATGATCATCCGGGATCGGGGTTCCGATTAACGTACGCCCCTGGCGATCGTGTGCAGGCGTATTACATGTAATACAAAACCGCAGGCGCTCCGCAGGCACTCCGCAAACGTGACGTAGCCGGGGCACCATAGAGGCCGCGTTACATGCCGCGGTGTCATAATGCGCGCGTCCTTTGGAACGGCTTCTCGCGCGCGCGGCTACTTGCGCAATCGCATTTAATAACGTCAGCCCCGGCGCGATTGCCGTGTGCCCGTCGCAGCTCGCAGCGGACACTTATGACACTTTAACGGATTTTCACAGAGAAACGCGTCGAATAAATTTCAGCCGGTGAATTTAAACGAAATATATATACACGAGAGCGCGCGCGCGTTGCAAAACTTGTCGAATTAAGCCGCGTCGCGCTCGATCAAGCCGACGACGAGATTTTCTCTTTATTTCTCTCTTTTTGGTTTTTTTATTTCTCGCATGTATACCTTCGTGATTATTATAATATAATCATACAAGAATAGTCGCGAGATGACATCAATGGGCGGCAGGTTCGCGACCGCGGTGACTCCTGCCGTCTCGAGAAGCCCAATATCGTTGCGCAATTCTCGACGAGCGCGGTGTAATATCCTCCGCAATTACCAGTTACCACTCGCATCGGTTTCGATCGCTGAGAAAATTTTTTTTACGACGCAAAAACCACTTCTCACCTAGCGCGTAAAAGTGGAAGTCTGCGCCAGTAATTTTACCTGTTGGCCAACTCAATTTCTCCTGCTTAGACAGGCACGCGCATTAACCGCGTGAGCCCTCCCACAGTTACTTATGCACCAATTCATATGATAATTTATAGTTGGCTGCATGCTGTTTGAATACCTTCTAAGGACGCAGAAATAAGGGAACAACAACGCAAAGAGGCGTATGTTATATTACGTTCTCACAAAACTTTGCATAACGAAATGAATGTTAAACTGGTCGACTGAAATTAGAACATTTTAAATCAAAATATCTGATATGTATGGATGTTAGTAAAGATACCAATTCATATTTCATTGCTCGCATTTTTAATTATTAGGATAAAACTCCCCATAAAATAGATTATTAGATTATACGGTTCAAGAGAGAAATTTGCGAAATTTGAGTAACCGGCGGGCGCGCGTTCTGCCGAGAGAGCTCTCATAAACCATTCCGTCCCAGATTTATTCGATTTATTTGACCGCGCTCTTGGATATTCGTTAAACGTCCTTCGCGCGAGTTACCCCGGTGACGTAATCCCCGGTGATATTCGGTACGTCGCGTACACCTGCCGCGCGAGGGTTGAGCCGGGTCGGGATATTTCACGAATGTCTGCCGAGATATATCTAATAAACAAACATGCCAGCCATCGCTTTATCCGCGCCGCGCCGCGCCGCGCCGTGGCGACTTGATCGAAAAGCGAGAAGAGGTACCTACTGCCGCGTAAGGTGCTTTTAATAACTGGTTTGTGATATCCTGCTCACGGCTTACCTGCAGCTTCGGCATAAATATCTGATGCACTTTGCACGCAAATGAATTATGTATTTTGTGTTTCTCCTTTCTAACACCTGCGATTTGATTCACGCTGCTCCTCTCTCGCTCATTATGTCCCCCGTATAGTCGGCCGAACTTTTATCCGAAACTTTAATTAATTAAGCGTTTAGTGTCTACCTGGAAAAGGGATTTGCCCGTGGAAAAGCTAATTGCAGAATAACCGTCAGCAACTGAAAAGTATGATTTTTCAGCTCGCGTAGATAGAAAAAATAGAAAAAAAAGAAGTGTCAAATCAACACTTATATGATTGTATATACGCAAGAATATATAATCTTATAAGAATTTTAAAGTGTTATTTTAACATTTTTTTCTTGGTTCAACTATATAAAACTTCGTTTAACTATTTAAATTACTTCATTCAAGCAAGTAAATCTTATTTCAAGATTAAATATTCTTGCGCATATACAAGCACATAAGTTTTGATTTGACACTTCTTTTTTTTCTATGTAAACGTGCTGAATTTTACAGGTTGTTTTATTTTTTGGTATACGTGTTCATTGATGGTACATAAGAGAGACATAATTATTTATTACATCTCGAAGTAATAATCCTGATGCGTACTCCTTTCTAATTCTTCGCGAGACAAGAATGTAAGGAGACGTAAGGAATCTAACGTGGCTTTGCACAAAACAATATTTTCATGGGAATTATTCAATATCTACGGAAGAGGGAATCGCGTGATTTCGTTTATATTATTTTTCCCATCCTTCAAGCCCACAGCCATTATAATTTTCAAACATTTTTTATCCTTCTATCTGCCAATCATAAGTACACTTAATTTGCATACGGCAACACGCGCCGACTTGAAAAAATTAATAATTAGCAGCGAGCTCGCGCATATAAATAATCACGCGATAGTCATCATCGTGCGTCAATTATCGTTTTCGAGATTTTAGATATGCCCCGTTGCGTTGCGGCCGGTTATATAAACGCGATTGTCAATTATTACAGATCACAAAGCTGAAGACCTGCCGATCGAAGGGATAACAAAGTGATATTTCATTCCTCGCGCTCGATCGGTTCTAAGCAGCAATTATCTCATAAATAACATCGGCGGGACAGCTCGCCACGTGCACTCATTAGTAAACTTGACCCTGCCGTTTATTACTTGCTCTCATATCCGCATTAAATTAAAGCGATTACTTGTTTACGGGAATTGTTTACCGCAGACGGACGTGTGCGTTTGTTGATTTTCAACCGAACGAATAATTGCGAATAATTATTGGATATTTATTTTAGGCTTTAGCAAAGAGAGGCGCGTTAACCGAATTTCGGAAAACAAATGCAATTAAACAAATCTGTCGGAATCCGATGCAATGCTATTTCAGCAAAATTATAACAAATCCTCTCTCAAATGAGAGAAAAAGTGATTGCTCGATGAGAAACTCGGTATCATATTTGAATATTTCGCAAATATTATCGTAAATTAATGTGCCAAAAATATTAAAATGTCACACATAGTTGTTTATTTATTCATCTCAAAAGAGCATCCACTGAAACAGAGTTGTAGTACTTTTCGAAAAGCTCCCTTTTCACACGAGGAATTAGATCACTTACCGATTAATCGGATTAAAGGTGGGGCGCGCACGACCGCGAGTGACATGTAAAAAGAAAAAAACTCCGCTAAATCTTTGTTCAGCTGGAAGGCTGCGCGGCGCGCAGAGATGGGTCAACCTTTCGCCTTGCGATTATGTAAGGCCTCGGACTGACTGACCTTTAGGTTCGTTCATGGCATGCGGCATTTACGTAATTTACCGATTACGATGTATTAGAGTTTGCTTGAGTTGCGCCTGGAGAACAGTTCCCCCTCTAACGCCGATATATTTTCAAACGTGCACTAGATTAGGGCACGCATTTACATGATCTCTCCGAATTAAGTTTCTCTATATATTACACATATAATATACACGTTTTTATATATAACATATATATAACATATACATACATATATGTATCTATATAAATATATATAATTATATGGAGGAGTTAAAGCCATAGTGGTGCAAGTCAATTTTTTCTGACTACTTTTTTTCTTCTTTTTTCAACATATCTGCATGTTTAGACTGCATCTATAAACTCTACTCGATATGTTAAAAAAAGTGACTTACATCCACTATGGTTTTAACCCCTCCATATATACATATATACATATACACGGAAAAAAATGAAGTTCACAGAAAAAGAAGAAGTGTCAAATCAACACTCGATATTCTTGTATATACGCAAGAATATATAATCTTGAAATAAGATTATATTGCGTTGGTTCAACTACACTGAAAAAATGTTTTAGTTATAATAACCAAGGCTTGGTGAAATAGTTTCAACTAAAGGTTTAGTGATTATGACGAAATAATTTGGTTGATGTTAACAAATTTGGTTAATGTTAACAAATTTGTTAACATTAACCAAATATTTTGTCATAATCACTAAACCGTTTAGTTGAAACTATTTCACCAAGCCTTGGTTATTATAACCAAAACCTTTTTTCAGTGTATATAATTCTTTGTTCAACACTAATTTTCTTCGTTTAACGCAATATAATCTTATATCAAGATTATATATTCTTGCGTATATACAAGCATATCGAGTGTTGATTTAACACTTCTTTTTTCTCTGTGTTGCTTCAGTTAAACGTCGACGTCACGGGCTGCCACAAACATAAACAGTTAATTCCATTGGATATTATTGGATCCAAATATTTGGATTATTAAAACAACTATCTGATGTTTTTGTTCATTAAAGTTAATGTTGCATCAATAGATTTTATTTCAATTACACTGATGCTGTCAATACATCATTTTTTTCCGTGTATATATGTACAATATAGATACCTATGTGCGTGTGTGCATGTATATATATATAATATGTACGTGTACAAATCACGAAATGATTCACGCAGCTATCTTTCACGCGGTTTTTGGGACACTAACCGAGCGAAGCAATCTTTTCAATCTTCCTTCGGAGAAAGGAATAAAGAATGGAAGATGGATGCCCATGATAACAATGGAGTAAATAATAGTTGCGAAAGCGTTACATTACCCTATATACTTATATATCTACGTTTACAGATATTTTAATTTTGATATATCATTTCTTTAGATTATCTTTTTATTTATTGTTAGGATTAAGGAATTATAACATTCAAATTTTATTAAAGCGCTGAGAAATTATTCCATCAATCTATTTTAATCAATTTTGTTCATAATTAAGGTAATTTGTAATTAATAATTTGATATTATGTAATATAAAATGAATTTTCATTTTAAGTAACATGATTAATTGATGTAAAATTAATTTGAGTTAATTATACGATACCATCAGTTTTAAAACGATGAAATATTAAAAAGATACTGCGCAGTATATATTTAACATAAATTTAATTTTTGATATTTACTACATAATTACTTAAGTATTCCAATAATTGATTTTTATTGGTAAAGACGCCCGTCCCGGAAGTAGGAAAATCTAATTGTAAGTTCAAACCCTGACTGGAGTGTTATTTTTCGCAACATGCCCTATATATTCCGTATCCTATAATTTTCCATATCCTATATTTCCTATATTCCCTATATTTCTGCTTATATGTTATTCTAAAGGTTTGTATTAATATCGATATTATTAAATTGATTATCATTTTAATTATTTATTGTACTATTCTAGCTACTTCAGTTTGATTATATAAGATTGCGTTTCAAGACCGATAGTAACGGCGCACGGTTTGCTATAAATATGCAAATAATATTATTTATAGGCACAAAAGATCCAGCCCGACCGTAAAGACTTTTTTTTATCCACTTGCAATTTTTTTATTACAGAATTTACGCTGAATATATGCATACTGTATTACTTATTATACGTACCTCAACTTCAAACCGATAAATCTGCATCTATTAAAAGTAATATCGAAGTTCCGGCGAACAAAATTCTATACTTCGACGATAATAAAGTAAAAAAAAATACTATTGTGGAGCATTGCAGAACAAGTGCGCTTTTCCCTTTGCCTGCAGCGTCCTCTCGCGACAGCTCTCGCGTTTACCGACCGGTGCCGGCCGCGAGCCGTGCCGCTAATGTGTTTACGTTCGCGCGTACCACGTGTGTCGTGTGACTCGTCGTCTCGTGAGTCGTGAGTCGCGATCAGCGATTCACGATTACTCGATTAGTGTGCCGTTTCGCGGGTTTTGCGCTGTAGCAGGTGTCAGTAACAATAATTGTCGAACCTTCGCGTCGCGCAGGATGTTGGAGTCTACTATCCAAGCCCTGGCAAGCGTTAGAACGATCTTGGCCAGCGGCTCCCCGAGGCGGCACGACATAATGAAACACTTGGTAAACAGCCGTACGAACAATCTTTTCTCTCGAGCGACCTGTATACATTTACATACGGTGAATCTGAACAGTTGCGCGATGATCGCTCGAGTAGGATGTTAATTAACGTGACTGTTGTTCGTCAGCGCATAAACGCAGAAGTGGTGCCGTCCCTCTACGACGAGAACCTCGACAGGTCCAAGTACGATGGACACGGGGAATACGTTCAGGACATAGCCAGGTACAAGGTGCTCGAGGTGTACGAGCGTTTGAAAGCGGACCCGGTACCGCCGTCCTTGATAATAGGAGCAGACACCATGGTGACGATGGACGATGTCATTTATGGGAAGCCTCAGAGCGAAGCGGAAGCTTTTCGGATGTTGTCCAGGTAAACTACTTGCCAGATTACGTCGTATGAGCGTGATACACAAGTACCCAACGCCTCTTTCTTAGCTTGGCGAATAAGCAACATGTTGTCTACACTGGTGTGTGTTTGAAAACACCGAAAGCCGAAATCCAGTTTTATGAATCTGCCAAAGTGAAGTTTGGAGACGTATCGGAGAGGCAAATAAGGGAATATATCAAGACCGGCGATCCCATGTGAGTGTGGCTGTTACGTTTTACAATATTAGTAGCTTTCCATTTACATCAAAACTCACATCAGTTAATTCTCACTTGTGACGTCATAACTCAGTTGAATGCACGGTCCTTTTGATGCTGATGGCAAGTGAGATTCAATTGAATTTTTATTCGCAATCGAGACCCTGTCCTTAGACTTACATTAAAAATGAGATTATGAACTTGTATTGTTATGCGATAGCTTTGTCACCAAAATAAGCAGGTAAATTCCTTTTACTCGCTGAACAACTGACATCTTATCTGAGTATTCTGAGTCTAAAGTACTCACATAACTGAGTTACTCAGCTCACTTGAATGTAAATGGAAAGCGCCTATTGCATTGCAATTGTTGTCTTAGCTTAGGTTTGTTCTCCGTAGCTGAACTGGCTGCGCTAGTTCACGAGTTTTATCTTTTTTACTCTATATTGGAAGGAAAAAGATAAACTCTGAACTAGTGCAGCCAGTTCAGCTACAGAGAACAAACCTCTTGTTAGCCTTTGCATTCAAGCGGGATGTTATTTCAGGGACAAAGCGGGAGCCTACGGTCTTCAGGGTATAGGGGGTTGCCTTATCGAGAGAATAGAGGGTGATTATTACACCATAACGGGCCTGCCGCTGTACTCGTTGGCCAAGCAACTGAACCGAATGTTCGCCAACGTTTAGCGAGAATATCACGTTACGCCTGTCAGTACCTGAACCATTGTACCGTCGTTTCCTACATGAATAAATTTTATCACGCTAAAAGCCTCATAAATTTATGAATTCCCCTATTTGTGTATTTAACAGTTCCGAACGTTGCGGCTTAATGGGCAATATTTAAGCGCGCGTTAATATTAATGTCGCGCTCATTAACATTCATGATTCGTATCGCGCGCTGTCAAAGACACAAAGCGGATCACTCGCCGGCATCGTAATTAAATTAACCAGCATAGACCATGTATTCATTCGATGGAACTTTCTCCCTTTCGTCCGTGCTGTAATGCAAGCCAGTGCTTTTCCATAACTCAGAAACGGGTATTCGAGTTTGCGAGCGTCGTATTTTGACATTAAAAAGAATCTATTTTCTTTTATCTAAAAAAAAATACATTGTCCGTTGTTTGTCCGTTCGTTATTTAAGGAAACGACAATTTTATATTAAAATATTAGCACTTTACTTATTTTTTTAAAGAGTATTTACCCTCATTTGGAGTATTCAAATGAGGATGAATACTCTTTTATAAAAAAATTACTATTATATAAAAAAAAAATACATTGTCCGTTGTTCGTCCATTCGTTATTTAAGGAAACGACAATTTTATATTAAAATATTAGCACTTCACATTTTTTTAAAATAGTATTCATCCTTATTTGGAGTATTAAAATCCGTAATAAACGTTTAATTAATTCCTATATAAAAATATATCGACAAGTAAATAGGCTGATATGAGGCGCGTCGATTCGCGGGCATTGTTCAATTTAAATAAATAATTTAAACAAGCATTCTCTCGAGATAAATAGAGAGGAAAATGTTACATTCGTGATTTTACTTTTTCATCAAGGCGCCTTCTCGAAATCGAAGAACCACGTTTGCGGGAAACGCTATTATACTAATTAATAATTATACATTTATTGCCGCGGACTTTCGCTCTTTTTCGACGAGATCCAGACGAGATCTAGAGATTCATAAACCGCGCCATCTGCGGCGCGGTATGCGGTATCGAGCCACGGGGTTTCGCGTGTCTCGCCTTTCGCCTTTTGCGATGCGTCACTCGTCAGGTCGTCTCGCAGGCCCGCACCTGCAGCCGCATTTCAAGTACCGGGATTCGTGATCGTGTTGTATATAGCGCAGCGCAACGGTCTCACGGCACGGTGTGTGACAAAGCACAGGCAAAGTGCGCGCCGCTTACGTGCATCAGCCCGGAAAAGAAATGGAGGACGTTTTGAACGAGGTCGTCTCTTCCGAGGATTTAAAGGTAAACGATAATTAACGACCGCGTCGGCGTCGCCAATCACGCTCACCTGGACGTTCCGAGTCCCGACGTCCCGTTTCTCGCGCTCGCTCTGTCCCCGATTGTTCCAAGCTGGGCCGACAACGACGTGCGTCAGGGAAGTTAGGTTAGGTTTACGTGGAACCTATTTACGCGATATATCTTGTTCGTCGATTTATGTCGGTCTTCTACGCGTTAAAGCAAGTCGTTTCGTGCAAAATTCTAGCTATTTTCGCGGATCTTTAATAATTGCGTCAGCGGATACTCGATGACGTATGTATCGTACATGCATACGTGACATTTCCTGCATAAAAACATAGGGTACGTGGTGCGCTTTTATTCCGCGAACGAGTCATAATTAATTTGACACTCGCGACTCGCGGGAACGAGGTCGGGAATGACGCATTGGTCGAGATATGCAATAATCCAAAGTACAATGAATGTTGCATCATGTTGTGACAGCTGTGTCGTGATTACCGTTTTTAGAAATTCGAAACTGTGTACCATGAGCAGTTGACCTCGTCGTTTGTTACGCAAAAAGCACAATTCGAATACGCCTGGTGCCTTGTGAGGAGCAAGTATTCGGCGGACATTAGGAAAGGAATATTGCTGCTGGAGGACCTCTATAGCAATTCCGACACGGAGAAGCGCGATTGCCTGTACTACTTGGCCATTGGAAATGCCAGATTAAAGGTAACATATGTACATCACGAATGATCATTGTTAGTTAATTGTAAAGCAATCTAGATCCTTGACCGTTGACACCTCTCCTTCCAGGAGTACACCAAGGCGCTCTCGTACGTCAGGGCATTCCTTCAGATTGAACCCGCGAACGTGCAGGTGCAACATCTGGAAACGCTGATAAGGAAGAAGATGGAAAAAGGTTTCCCTTTTAAAATTTATTATCGTTTTAAGAGAATAAAGCTTGTAATTTATCTGGGGGCAATATCTCTGATGGACTTTTGTGATTTCCTTACGCAGTCGTACTATTTCTGGTTGCTTCTACTAATCCTCCTGCTCTCTTGCATTGCTAAATTTTGTATCGATTCCACTTAGTGATTTTATGCTTTTGTAATTCATATTATTCCAAAACTCATCAACTTCTGAAAGAAATAGCTAACCTCTTGCATGCTTTTGCAGTACAATTTTGTAATGTAACCTCCTCTTCCATAATCTCTAAACATTTTTTTAAATTTTGTAATTGTGTTCGGTTTCTTAGTTTCTTCTTTGAGATAGTAGATTATTTAGTTTAATATATTTTAATATACAGACTTTAGCATAGATTCGGTAGTTTCGTTAACAATCATTGCTGTATTTTCTGCAACGCATCTATCTTTAGTATATTCCATCTCTGTATATTCTCATATTCTGTATAATAAGTAATAAAAATTTATACTGACGACGTAAGAAACCCGTATTTAATACCATCAAGCTGTTTCATACGTGTCATATTGTTCTCCTTTTATTATATTAATTTGCGGTGCTAATTGCATCGACTTAACAATTAGTTAAAATTGCAAATATCATCTAGGAAGCATTATCGGTATTCTCGTGATTGGAATTGGCATTGAATCTCGTTTGTTCTTTTTTTTTTTTACAGAGGGCCTTGTAGGTATGGCTGTCGCGGGAGGTGTTATTATCGGTGTCGCAAGTATTCTGGGCCTGGGCATCGCGATGGCAAAAAAACATTAGTTACCCCTAAAAAAACTATTAGAACTGTAACTGTACAATTACAATTGTGATGTAACTTGTTTGCGCGAAATGGTATGTAACTTGCGTCGTAATTGCTGTTAGAGCCGGTGACAAGTCTCAAAATGTACTAGAACGTTGACCAAATCCAATAAATGTAATTTGTAACGTTACTTTTCTATTAATCACAAAAAAGGAGATTAAGCTAGGAGGAAAACCGGCTTATAAATACAATTTGTTTAATTTTTTATATTATTATTTAAACATATCACGCAAAACGTATTTTTTTTGTGAAAAGTATCTGTTCAACAATGAAACCAGTTTAATTTTTACTACATTTGTCGAAGTTATATATGATTATTTTTTTTACATTCCGAAGTTACATGCTATTATTTTTTACACTGTATATCACCAACGACATATATAAATAGACCAAGCATTCCGTCTACGACGTGAAGCCGGAACTTGGCAGTTTAGCAGGGTGAGAAAGCTGTTTTGTGTCTACTGCTTTCTCACTCTAGCTTATAGGGCGACTGTCAACAGTCGCCATATTCATTCTACAGTCGTCAATCATTGACGGATACCGTGGAGCCCTTGACTACCCTTCTTTGACTATATTGGCTCCTGCTGTCATATAAGTCAAGAGTGAGAAAGCAATAGATGCAAAACAGCTTTCTCACTCTGTCCTAAACTGCCAACTTCCGGAGCTTCACCCCCTCCATAGCAAAAGCTCCATAGCCAAGAAATGCTTGACCTATTTATGTATGCCATTGTATGTCACACGTGGATATGGATATATCACGTATGGATTATGGATATATGTATGTCCGTGATGTTTTGTATAAAAAATTTTATTTATGCGCGAGTGTGTTTAATCGAAGTGTACCAAAGCGTTAAACGAAATTACAGAATGATAAGAATTATAGCTTTTGTATATAATTAGGGTTGTATTTACAGTTGTATGCGCGTGTATTGATTTGTGTTGTTATCAGGTCCTTTTAATAAAAGTCAATGTTTGAAGCTACGTTGGGTGATGCTTTTTCCACGCGAATTATTACTGTGTATACACAGCCTCGCCCGA
Organism: Leptothorax acervorum; assembly: GCA_035220615.1. Lineage (NCBI taxonomy): Eukaryota > Metazoa > Arthropoda > Insecta > Hymenoptera > Formicidae > Leptothorax > Leptothorax acervorum. The sequence goes on along the minus strand of JASTWQ010000179.1, from coordinate 310,265 downwards.
CGCCGACCGGAACCCGACGATCCTATCGTAATGAAATTATACGGAATATGGGGCAGCGTCCCACTTCTCATTTACATCAGTACCTACGAGATTTTACTCGCGCGGAAAATTCAACACATTCATTCGCAACAAATCGCGTCGCTTGAGTGGATTTTCAGGTCTTTATTCTCGCGTTCAGAGCACGTACGACGTTGATAAGAGCGGAAGTTTGATTCCTTTGATAAAGGTGAAGCGCTGATCCATACGTTAAACGCGCGTTCAGCATTAAATCTGACTGCCCGATTCCTATTGTATGTTTACCATCCATCGTGATCTTCGTGTTACGCAGATGCAATCGCATTATGCCAGATGTTACTGTCTGAGTCCCTTCGTGTTTACGTTTGAATGCGATTTCCATATTAGATATATATGAAACTCAGAATTATACATAGGTGGTCATATCTAGCATTAAATGCACCGCCAAACACAGATGCGAACATTGACTCGGGCAATTCTAGCAACAAATATTCGGCCGGTGAACAGCGTTTGCGTGATGCGTAGCTCTATTTGTCCGAGACCGCGTTTCTCGCAGAGCTTTGCGAGCGACATAAAACAAGTCACTTGGAATATTCGGAAATCTGCGATTGAAATAATCACGCTTATGAGTGGCTTTAAAAACTCTGGGATTAAACGAGGGACGGATAGAGGAAATATATATGAAACAGGATTCGCAACATTTTTTTTATATATAGATTTATTGATGACTTCTTAATATCCGTTGATAAAGTTGTTTATGTACAAAATAACGCTGGAATATTCCTATTAATATTATTATTATTACTATTATTATTATTATGTTACTATTAATGACCTATGTTATGGCCCGGGGACTCCCTCTTTCCCTTTGAAAGAGAACAGCCCTCTTTTCGCTCGGTTCGACGAGTCTTCGGAGTACGTTCGCTTGTCCTTTCCATGCCGAAAAACACGAGCGCGCCACGCGCCTTTCCCGCTCGCCTTCTTTTCCCACGTGCTCACCCGCAAATGCGACGAATAATATTTACACAGGTCGATCGCGACACCGGATCGGCTCCTCCATCACCGAAAAGCGGACGAAAAGAAGGCCGCGAGATCAGCGGGGACGTGAAATGTCTGCGCCGTACTCGCCTCTATGGTACACACCTTAATGAAGGATCCTCGTTAAGTGAAGAGAAAATCGAGTATAGGCGACGAATGCGAATTTCATTAAACGCGTGTTGTATGTGTGTGCGTGTGCGTGTTGGCCCGCATCCTCCCGGGCATCGCGTTCAATTTTAAATTGAATTTATTTCGAATTATTCTCTGCCTGATGAATTCTCATTTACTTTTTTTCGTTAAGATGAAAATTAGAGAGAAAAAAAATGAAATTCATTGTTTAGCAATTAGCGCGTTTACTACTCGACGCGTACGGTCCGAGAAATAAGATTTGACTTTATCTCACGAGGTTTGATAGAGAAAGAAAATTAATTATCCGGACGATGTTTCATCTCGATCGCGTCGAATTAGATTCGGAATTCCGTTTATTTGATTTAAAAAAAAAGATTTCCGCGCGGTCTCGGAACGACGCGACGGGGATCGGCATAAGGACTCTCGAGCTGAGCAACGCGCGGCGAGGATGCGGACCGTCCACCACCCTCGGGAGAGCAACTCGGGGGTGTATTTACAGCGGGGGGAGTCGCAGGGAAGCTGTGTGCCACTTGTACCCACGGTGTAACGACGTTGACGACCGCGATTAATCCGCGAGACGACTAGTGGTGTGTTAGATATATGGCGCGCGCGCGCGCGAAAGTGATAACCACTCTCCGACCCGGAGATTACGCTGCTAGCCCCTCTCTGGAACGCGACGCGGTCATTTAATAATATATATGTTGAAAAAAAAAAGAATATTACCGCGCGTTCCCGTTTGCGCCCAGAAGTGTCGACTCTCGGACGCACGAGAGTGGTTATCGATTAATAAACGGATCGCGTTTGCACACGGATCACTCTCGGGCGGGGGGGGGGGGGGGGGGGGGGCAGAATCAGAAACAGAATCGTTATTTATTGGACGCTCTGGGACTGCGTCCCCTAAAGCGTCGGTACAAAATTACACGAAAGAAAACTTGAGCAATCGTATATACCCAATAAAAGAATCAACAAAATTACAGAATAAAAACATAAAATAAAATAAAATAAAAGGTAAGCAAAGATGAAACAGCAAACAAAAGAATAAATCAGATAGAGAAAGAGGGAGAACGCGCGTGTTCGGCCTTATCGCGGAAAAACTCGCGAGTTTCGATCGCGTCGAAAAAAAGAAGAAAAACGCGCTCTAAAGGGATAGTTCTCCCCCGGATTTTCTCTCAAGCATTTCCCGTGGATATTTATACAGGTATACATTCACCCCTTCCTTCCCCCCCCCCCCCCCCCCCGGCGGCGACTCAAGTCTAATTTAGTTTTCACTTGGCTCGCACTCTTTTTTGTTTCCTCCTTATTTTTCAGCGTGCCTTAGGTAAACGCGCGGCCGTTCAGTCGCGAACTTTTTTCAGTCGCGAAGCGCTTTTTACGCGCGAACGAAAATTCGCGCGTGTTTACGCGAGCGCGGGGAGAGTTCGCCCCCGGTAATTAAACTTGTCCTTCCAATTCAATTCTAGCGCCGTATACGGTCCGGAAAGTTGTGCGCGTTCTCTTCTTTTTTTTTTTTTTTTATTATTTTCGCCATAATTCGTTCCGGACGATAGCACGGTCGTTCTTTCCGGGCACATGCGGGGCAGTATAATAATTTAGAAAAATGCGTGGAAAAATCAAGGGGAGCTCTTCCTCCCTCGGCGCCGTTGCCGTCGTCGTCCACGATAACCATAACCGAGAGAGATTCGAATGAACGTCTTCGCGATAATCCGCGATCGCGCGCGTTACTCCGTGGGTCCTCCAGCCTCCAGTTCTCTCTCTTGCGCGAGTTCGGACCGTCGCCGATCGCGGCGATCGATCCGCGATCGTCGAGTCCTTTTCCCGTACGCCTCGAAGGAGACGTCTCACCTCTCTTCCTTCCCTTTTTATCTAGCGTAGGAAGAAATCGCTCGATAGATTAGCAGCTTGAAAATACTTTAAGCGGTTTAAGGATGAATATTGCTTTCTCAATAAGGCTTCGCTATGCTTTACACGAATGTACAGTGTGCTATGCCCGTTTCTACCAACGTCGGTTAACTTTGACCTCAGGTTAAATCACTCTTCGTCCTTTTCTAAGGGGGACAGTTAAAAAGAGACGAAGAGTGAGTCAACCTAAGGTTAAAGTTAAGCGACGTTGGTAGAACAGGACATTAGTGCGTTGCGTGTGCATATGTGTGAGTATGCGTATGTGTATGCGTGTGTGTTCGTGTGCACGGTGTACCGGCTCGTCCGCCGATCAGAGATCTCGATCCTCTATTGATTGCCCTCCGAGATCTAAAGTGCGCGTGGAGACGAGATCGAAGAATTACACAATCGCCTAAAAGATATCGATCGATAGAAGAAGCTTTAAGTTCCGCCATCCCCCCCCTGGAGAAGCGCGAAATATCACCCTAATGATATACGATCTCTCATGGAATGTGCATACCGTCTGATTCAGCCGATGAAAAACTCACAATTCCACTCAAGCTTGACTCACACAAATACGAATCAAGCAACTATATATATATGTATAATATATATCACAATATAAGATTAGGTCGTTTAAATTCGATACATGGGGTATTTTTAACGAAGGAAAAACTCGTTTAACCGTTCGCAAATCGTTCACGTGAACGAAATTACTTTCCTCCTAGATCGAATGTACATTGAATTGAGTACTCAGTAAGAAAAAAAATTATAACGCATCCATATCCCATGTAATTTTTACATTTTTCTATGATAGAACACATACGTGCGCGAGATGAAGAGGACTGATGCAAACTCGAAGCTAGTTCATCGTCCATAAGATTCGCGAGAGATCGCCGTTACATCTACACAGTCACTTAAAAAAAAAAAATAATAAAAGATCACAAAGAGAATCCCGATTTCTCCAGAAATAAATAAAGGTCGCGCCGGAATCGCGCGTTACGGGAGGATCGACCGGTTATGCGTGCCTTCTCACGCGGGAGGGACGTTAAGTCACCAGTTTATCATATGCGTACCTATACGTCCGGGAATCGCGATCACAATGGCACAGAACGCGCATTGATACTAAGTTTATCGAGTGGCGCCGATAAGCGTCAGAGTGCCTGGCACACCGGGCGGCACCTCCGGCGAGAGATTGCATTGCGCGCCGCTAAGTACGCGGAATTCGTCAATCGACACCCTGTCGCTGCCCGATAACGGCGCGTCGCGGAGCTCGCGGTCGAATGGCAGAACTCGAGCTTATCTCTCGTACGGCAGAAGGAACTCGGATGAGTCGTGTGTTATGACGAGATATGAGACGAGAGAGAGGTAGGCGCCGCGTCTTTCGACGCTGCGCCGATTTAGGGGGGGGGGGGGGGGGGGGGGGGGGGGGGGGTTGAGTCACGATGAAATATTCGAGCGAGACGTACGTGAGGAATGGGACACACGCGAGATATTATAAATAGAACAGATACGTTACGTAATAGGAAAATATTTTCGCGAGGAATGTTGTTAGATACTGAAAGACGGAACGCGGTATAAGTGGTTCCGCGCCCGCGTCTTCAATTGGTTCGAGATTTTTATTTTTATTCGTATTTTTATCTCGGGGAGCTTCAATATCTCTATTCGATATCTTCATAGGGAGCGCAAACGGACGCCTCTTCGTGAGATTCGATCGTACTTAATATTGAACTTATATTCCTTATAAAACGTTTCCCCCCACACACGTCTCGCTCGTACGTGTCATCTTGCAAGCGCGCGTGTCGGTACGCAATCGATGCGAAATGGAAAAAACGATATAATAGGCCTTACGAACTACCGGCGCTCAATTTTGTACAATAATTTAATATCTCGATTAATTTTACTCGAACGCTCCTCGCTTTCTATACGCTCTTCGCTCCCTTCCATTTTCCCGCCTTCCTTCTTTTCCTTTTTTTTTTTCGAAACGCGTCGACTGACTAGCGATACGATAACGTTACAGTAATGATTTTTTAGTATGACGGTCATATCGTAAAATATACATTTTTTGCCGTCCCGCTTCTATATCGCGACGGCCTTTTTTAATACTCTCTCTCTCTCTTCCACTTCGGAACTACCTATGATACTTGAACCCCGACACATTTACAATGCATTTTAATTACAAATACGCTACTTAAGATTTATCCGATGGCTCGCCTCGGTCCAATTAGAGTTAACCGGGATCGCAAATCACGGGGAAAGCCCCAGATCGATTGTACGGGTGAGAAAATATATGCAATGATTCTAAACTTAGGCGTCGTTTTGCACACTGTGTCCACGGTGTTAACGATTCCTCGGCGATATCGCAATACGAATTTGGCAGGAATTAAATGGAAAGCGCGTGTCGTAACTTACACATAAAATATATATATACGAAAGTATAAATAAACGAAAGTAGACGCTATCGTCACTTTAATGAGAATTTCCATAAAATACATATATATTTTTTCAGTCATTATCCGCATTCTCTCTCGTCGTCGTGCCGACACTTGACGTTCGTGAAATATTCACGTTGCAATATATTTGCATGCGTTTACTATCGATTAATTTTTTTCGCGTCCTTTCGAGTAAAATTCAAAAAATGAGAGCAAGAATATTTTTCATTAAAATGACGATATAGGGAAAATAAACGTGTCGCATATCTCGCGAAAGACGCGCGCAAAATACTATCGTCGTGCCTCGACGTGGAGATTGTGATCCGATCGTAAATAAGAATAAAGAAAAAAAAGGTCCCTCGTCTCGTGCGAAATGAGCAGGGCGAAATAAGGATTTTCAGAAGAAATGAGATTATCGTTCGGTAGAGCCTTATTGCACGAGACTGCGCGAGCGTTATGTCGCGTCGAGCGTGTCGTGCGAAGAAGCTCTTCGATTTGCAAAGTTCGATGAAGATAAAGACGCCGAGCGAAAATTCGCAAAGTTTCCCCCGGTATATTTCGGTTGGTTCTCGAACTTACGAAATTAGATACGTCCCTATGTTGGTTCTCTCCCCGTCGATGTCCCGACGTTGGAGCACCGGAAACGCGCTGTCCCTCGTTTGCCTTTGGCGCATCCCATTCACGAATGCGCATCACATATATTCGCAAATGCACGCGACGCAGCGTAGGAATACTGCAAATCTTTTATGTATACAAATATAATAATATTTCCGCGCGTGTGTACAAACGTAATCGTATATCGTCAAGGAAAGTTGTGCTTATGTTAGAGTAGAAGATTACTTTTTTTTTCTTTTGCGCCGCAACTTTTTATATTCCGCAAAACCTATTCTGCAAAACGAGCGTAGCGCGAACTCTCGTGGAATTTTATAAAGCAGTCTTTAACGCCGGTTTTTTACGGTACGTCGAGACGTGCCTGTAAAATATCGAAAATTGTTACGGTACAAAATATAGAAATCGTATCGCAACGCGCAAAAAATGTTTGGCTCTTCTTCGTGACAGTCAAAAATTGAGCGGAAATAATGGTCGAAATCTTTTTTTTTTTCAGAGTGCGATGATCACGCTTCCACGCCACCCTCGGCTGTCGAAAAGCATCGATTTGATCGCACGCGGTTTGATTTTACATCGAACTTATTTCTAAGAGCCGTTCGCTCGAAAATGATATTTCGTGAACACCAGGGTTATTGTGAATACATAGTTTGAGCCGCCGCTCGCATCCTTTGCAGCACGGAATGCTTATAAGATCATCGAACTGTTCGGAAAAATCAACGTATACTTCGATTAACGAGACCTCGACATTGGGAAAATTAAAGATCTCATAGTTTCCAGCGATCGCCTGAAATCTGCTCGCGGATCTCGATCCTCGGCAGCTCGAGACCCGTTCACGTAGATATCTCTCGCTCTCCCTTCGCGCTCCGATCTATTAATTGTGATAAGTGACAATGTATACACGTTCAAGTCTACCTCGGAACGCAGTCGAACGCCGTAAATCTTCTGCCCGACAAATTCGCGTCGTGTATCAAATAATAAAATTCCCGATGCCAAATCGGCGTCAACGGGGTGGAAAGGGTTTTACGAGGATGAGTGTCCTTGAGACATGTGCAGACGCATCCCACGGTAGAGAAGAGAGAATTCTACGCGGTTATACCTAAAAATGGAGCAATATATCTTCCTTCGGCGGCGGCGGCGGCAGCGGCGGCGGCGTTACTCCATTATCGATAGTAACTTTCACTCCCACTTTCTTTCTTCGCCATTCGATGCATCCGTAATTTACCTCCGATAAATCACGCCCGATACCCGCTATCGCTATAACCGCGCCCGGTATTTTATTTGGCGAAATTTATTCCTTCGACTTTTAGCGCATCACGTTCCTTCCGCACGTTTAACGTATAATATTTGTGAATTAAGTTAGCCGAGCGCATCAATTCCGGATTATATTAACGAGAACTGGATGATCGACCGTAAGAAGCGATCGCGCCGGAAGTAATCGCGACATTACGCGAGGTAGCCAGCCCGTGAGAGAGTGCAAATCAACACGCGTCTTCTGCAAATATACTAAACCGTGTTCAATTTCCGTCCGATTTCCGCTGTGTCGCGAAGTTAACGCCTCGTAGCCTAATCCTCGTAGAACCCGTTGCAGATTCTACCGGAGCTGAAATTCCGCCACTCTCTTCTCCACGCCCAGCAGCGAAAGAGCGATTCGAGCGAGCGCCGCGCCGCCGCCGCCGCCGACGGAGTCGATTCAAGGTGCAGTCACCTTTCTCAAGCCGGGTGACCGTGGAATTCCACTGGGTACACTCGGGCGGAAAAATAATCTCGTTCCGTAAAGTACATCTTCGCCGTACACCTCGCCTCTCGCCCGTTCTCCGGTCTCTTTCTCTCTCTCTCTCTCTCTTGCTCTTTCCTTCTCTCCTCTCCTCGCTTTCCACGTACTCTCCACCGCGGCCATTACGCCGGTCGGCGAACTAACTTAAACTCGGCCGCGCCCCGTGCATTTTAATGCAGCCGCGATTTATCAGGGCCACGGGATTTTCGATGCCCCGCCGCCGCCACCGCCACCGCTGCGCGGAAATTGCCCCCCGTGTAATAATCGAGAGTAAAAGTGACCGGAAAATTACCCACGTGGCGGATACCGATGCCCCGTGATTCAGTGGCGATTAAACGGCAGTATTTCGACGGCGTGCGGACCGGAGCTTGGCTGGAATCCGGTTCACTGTATCACGGGGAGATGTAGCCTTTCTCACGAGAATTCGAACCCCGAACGTCGGCGAAACGGATCGTGTCTCCGTTCTCGGTTTCTCCTCGTGACACATGATGCCCCGCGATTGATGAGCGCGACGCGTTCTTCGAGGAACAAAATCGAAATTCGGAAGATTGTACAAAAATAGTCATTGTCCATTTACTAATAATAAATTTAATAATTAATTGATCATTATTATCTGTCTTACAATTAGTCATCTACCAGTTATTTACTAGCCGAGAGAAACGAAAGCTTTGGTACAGCGATAGCGTCAATAACGAGGGAGATTTAAGTTTCTAGAGAATATCGCGTTTCAGATCGATCTTAAAGTATAAACGCGCATTGCACCGTATTACCGCTCGAGAATTCCCTGATATCCACTTTAGAGATCGACGTGACCTCACGAATCTGAAAGACACCCATCCGCTGGAAACGAGGGAAATACGGACGATACCCGCGTTTTAGAAACCTGCGCGGTTCCCTAACAACAGCGTAAACCTTTCTTAAGGTTAAATCCCTAAGCGCAATCTTACCCTTAACTTACATATCGATCAGAGGAAAGGAAAAAAAAAAAGAAACGACCGTCCTTACATCGCTAATTCGCGCCGCGCGATATCAGATAACATTTTGATAGTTTCTCCGTCCCCGCGATCTCTCGACGATCGAGGGATCAGATCGCATGCGGATACCCGCTTACCGATCATCTTTCTCTCTTTCTCTTTCTCTCCTTTTCACTTTGGTAGGCAGGTATCCGGAAACTCGACGACGATCTAGAATCTCTTAAAGTTAAAGATAGTCGAGGACGCGTTGACACTAGCTCAACTATACCGTCTCCGTCGTGCCTCTGTACATTGGTGTTTTTATTTAGAAAATAATTCGACCGTTTAGAATATATATATATACTTTTTTTATTTATATATAGATCTGTATATGTATATATTTATATAGCTGCGTCCTACGTTGTTGCTTATAGTACGGTCAATCTCCTCGCGTATGATACACGTCTCGTCTCGCGCGACACGAACTCTCGTTTGCGCGCCCGCCTGGAATAAAACGACCGAGACGGCGATCGATGCGGATCTTAACGAGTCGCTCTCGGTTCCCCGAACCGTGATCCTCGGATCCTCGGTACCCCGTACGACTCGTTAAGCTCTCGCCCTCGGATCGGCTTCAAGAATGACTCGGCGTAGACCGATGCGCTTATCGAACTTCGGTTTCGATCGAGCTCGGCGGTCTCGGCACGATCGTCAAGTGGTCGACCGCGCGTATATAGAATTTTTACGCGTGTATTGTGTATGTATCGCATGGAACACAACAGGCTCCACGTGGCCGATGGCCCGTCATTTCCGGGAAGGAGGAGAGGGAGGGGGGAGGGGATCATGGACCGACCCTGTCTTCCCACGGGTTATCCACCCGCGAGGGATTTCCGTTTGGCATCACTCATCCTCAACGGTGCTGATCTTGCGGTCATCAGTGATAAAGACGGACGTGATAAAAATCCTGGCGAAAGTCATTCCCGTGCGCCCGTTGGGGTCTTCTTTTTCCCGGGATTCTGAGGCGACGACTCCCCACGGTGACGTAGAGAGGGTATTAATCTTCGAGTAGTCGCGCGGGAAGATGGGCTTATTAAGGACCGCTTAGGGTTATAGACGAGGTGTATAATTTTCGGAATGCTATCTCGTCCCGAAAAAAATGCGGCATCTTTCACGGATATACCTAACGCGAAGTATTACCCGCACCTCTTACGATGGGGAGCCCATTGGTTTTTTTTTTTGCCAGATGAATCATTACAGACCGAAAGAAGATCAAAACGATTTTTAAAAAATTGGTAAAATAAAAATTTAGAAAAATGTTTTTAAAAATATAATCTGCGAGGAATTTAGACTTTGCATTACTCAAATTACATTTATAAAAATCTCACAAGTATCAAATGAGTGTTCAATGTTTTCTTTTCTGACAACGGTATATCATGAAGGCAATTAGATGCTATATCTAATAACTCAACATTTTTCTCTTCGAAAACTTAAATAAAATTATAAACTAACAAATGTCTTTTTTTCTTAGCACCGATCGTTGGCTTTTGACTGATCGCGGTATCACTGATCCACGATGGCCGGTCCACGACGATACTAATATTTCGATCGTATACAAATAAAAGTCTCGAATAGATAGTATATCATGGCGATATGGCGAACACACTGTTGGTGTGATCTTTTTGGTCTCGCTTCTTGATATTCTTCGACAACGTTTCGTCAGTCTTCTTCCCGTTTCACCAGTTTTAATTCTTCTCTGTGTTGCGCGACGAGAGGAACTTTCTTCTGATTGGTCTCCGCTGGCCTCCTTCAGCATCTCTTCCAATTGTCAATTGCGACTTCCTTCCATGTGAAACAACGCGGTCCTAGGAGTCCACGGTGATCGTGCGATCGCGTTTTTTTCTGGGCTACAAATTCCGTCTCCCGTTTTCTCGACCTGCAACGCGACGCGTCCGATTTGTCGTCTACGCTCGGTACGTGCCGATCACGCCCATGTCAAGGCTGTCGCGCAGCTCCATCTCCAACTGGGCCTCCCTGTGCTTATCGGACCGATGCGACGTTACCGGTGGCGGCGGCGGAGGCGGCGGTGGACCACTGTCCCGCTCGCGATTTCTCTCGCGAGTGGACGACCTGTCCTTCTCGCGTTCTCTCGTGTGGTGATGATAATGATGAGCGGCGTGACCGTTGACCGGCAGAGTGGGATACGACGACTGGCCGCAGTTGGGCTGATGTCTGGAGGGCAACGGCGGCGGTGACGGCTGATGACGACCACCGGCCGGGATCCCGTTCTGAAGTCCGGACTCCAGAGTTCGTATCCGATCGTCCGGCTCTCTTGCGGAGAGTTGCGGTTGCGAATGCGGCGTACGGCGCAGGGAGTGACTGGAATAATGGGATCTCGCGCCGCTAGACGTGACCCCGTCGATCGGCGCTGCGCTCAGCGATGCTGTGCCGTCGTCGACGACACCTCTGACCCCTCCTCCCGCTCCGCTACCACCTCCTCCTCCTCCTCCGCGGTGACCGGACGCGTTGTTCGCGACGGGCAGCGTCCCCGGGCGGCGCATCTGGCGCGCCGTCTCGCCATCGATGTAGGTGAAGCCCTCGGCGAGGGTGGTGCTGCCGTGAGGCAGGAACCAGACCCCACCGGTCCCGGGGCTCGCCGCCCGAAGTTCTAGCTACAGCTCCGTCACCGGTATTGGCTTGATACCGGCTGCTATTTGTGCGTGCTGCTGTTGCTGTTGTTGCTGTTGCTGCAGCTGCTGAAGATGATGATGGTGATGATGCGTGGGCACCGGCTGGGACTGCGGTGTCTGATGATGATGGTGGTGGTGATGGGCGTGGGCCGAGCGGACGATGTACTCGTCGTCGCTGAAGGTCTTCTGGTACTCGTGCTCCTTCCGCGATATCGCACGGTTCTTCCACTTGTAGTCCTTGAGCGCGTCCCGCACGCGTCTGCGACATCGGTAGTACAGGAGCAGCGCGAGGCCAGCGAAGAGGGCTAATCCTCCGGCGCACACCGTCGCTAGCAGAGCCTGTTTGCGCGGATCCGAGAAGGCGCAGCCCAACTCGTCAGCGGTCATGCCCTTGATGGGCTTGCCCTTGGACTCGGGCGGCTCGGCGCATATCACCGGGCTCGAGTTCCTCGGGATGAGTATCTCAGCCAGCCAGAGCTGACTGCAATCACATATTAGCGGATTCTCGCTGAGATCCAACCGGCGTAGCTCGTTCCAAGCAACCAACGACTCCGAGAACGTGACGAAGGCGTTGTCGCGCAGCATCAGATGCCTCAAATTCGGCAAGCCGGCCAGAGAACCGTCCTCCATAGTGGCCAGCCGTTTATTACTATTCAATACGAGAGTCTCTAGATTGGCGTTATCCGAGAAGGCCCCCTTTTCCACGGTAGTGAGCAGCTTGGCGCCAGACACGTCGAGCTTCTTCAACGTCGACAGACCTTGGAAGGCTCCAGATCGCAGGATCGTGAAGAAGTTCTGGCCCAAGGTGAGCTCCTCCAGGCGCGGCAACACCGCCAACTGCTTCGTCGGCACTTCGCGCAGCTTGTTAGCGCCCAGTTTCAAGGTGCGAAGGGCGTTCAAACCGCGAAACGCTCCGTCGCTGATGTTGTCCAGTCCGGCGCCCATGATATCCAGCACCGCTAGCTGCTCGAGGCCCTTAAACGCGTCGTCCGGCAACGAGGAGAAGGCGTTCCAGCCGATGTGAAGCTCGGCGAGGGCATTTAACGGCGCTAAGGCTGGCGATGGAATGGTTCGCAATTGGTTGTCGTCGAGATACAGCACCCGGAGGGTGCCTAACTTCTGAAACGCGCCTGGCTCCACCTTCGATATGCGATTCTGGCCCAGATCGAGTTCCTCGAGCTTCGACAGATAGGCGAATAGGCCGTTCTTCAGCGTCTCCAAGTAGTTATCCCGCAGATTCAACACCGTGAGGGATTTGAGGCCCTGGAACGTCTTCTCGGTCAGCGCCGAGATCTTGTTGTGCTTCAGATGGAGCTCCACAAGGTGCCGTTGGGCATCGAAACTACCGTTGGGGATGGTGAACAGGTGGTTGCTGGAGAGATCGACGTTCTTCAGATCGCCGTAGAACTGGAAGGCTGCCGCGTCCACGATCTTGATGCGATTCTCCTTCAGCACTATTCGCTGGATGCTGGGATTCAGCGCAATAGGTATCACGTCCAGATTGGCGCCCACGCAGGAGACCACCAGGGTGTCGTCGTCGCAGGTACAGCCGTTAGGGCAGAAAGTCCGTGCCTCGGCCGTGCCGAGGGCGAAAAGGCCGACCAGGACGAGCAGGTGGAGAACGCCGATGACGGTGAAGCTGCGTCGCGACGTCTGTAACAATAAACGGAGAAGTTTGATTAATTATAGGAGATAAAAAAATTTTATTTAAGGCTGCACATAAATATCGCGATAATTATACACTCTTGCTTCGGTAATAATTTTCGAAGAATAAAACTCGCACGTCGATTCTAGTCGAGTTTCGCCCATTCGAGAATCACTATCGGAGAGTGGACAAACTCCCCGATTCTATGTCTAGCGTAGAACGCTGTCGACAGTTGCCTCGGGGAATCGATACTGTCTGGTGCACACCGCACCCAATTTATGCCGGTTTTACGACAAGAGCGTTGAATTATTTTCCGCGAAGCTCACCGCGCCGTGGCCGACGAGCAGCAACGCGCTTGTTCATTCTCCCTTTCTCCCTCTCTCTCCCTCTCTCTCTCTCTCTCTCCACGCTCGTAACGTGTGAGGGTAAAGTTATTTCCGTTTTCGTTGGCCGCGATCGCGCACGTAGGTGCGAAATTAAGCCTGCCGCGCGCAGCTGAAACGCCCGACCGGTTAAATTATATCCGGAAATACGAGCGCCCGCGGCCGTTCCGCGGATAATAAGCTCCCGGGGCGTAAAAACTTCTATTCGAGATGGAAACGCCCGAGCACGCCGTCGTCCACGGACGAGTCCGAACGCGCCGTGGCCCAAAGTACCCCGTAAAACCTAAACGGGATGGCTGATCCCCGAAATGGGCGAAGACGCCCGGCGTCGTTTCGGAACGGAGAGAGAGCTGGGTTCTCCTCGGTAGATCGGCGGAAAAATTCGATATCGACCCGGACGGTCTTGATATAGGTACTATATCAATCGGACGAGGCCGGGGCACCCTCGTATGTTCCTCGGATTTTGCGAAATCGTCCCTGGCGATGTTTCTTCCTTCCCTTCTCGTTAAGATGCCCCCGCGTTGTAACTAGCAATCGACTACTACCGTAGCGTTGTTAAACACGCTCTTTACGTGCTCCACGTAGTTTCAATCCTCGCGCGGAACAAAGCGAGTTTTTTTTTTATCGGATCGAGCGCAGGTTCGGGCCAAGATTGCCGATGATCTGATGGATCGCGTTTGGCTTCGTTTATCTCGAGGATTCATCGTTCATGCACGATCACGGGAACGCGATCCATCGGATTGATAAGAGTATTTTTCTTGCGATAACAATCCGGGTCAACAGAAGTCTAAAAATCCAGAGCGGAATCGATCGCCCGGCGTGACAGTCGCACGAAAATGCCGGGAATATTAACGGCGTTTCGGGGGGGGGGGGGGGGGAAAGAGCTCGCGTGATTTACGCGTACGGAGGGATTTATTTCGAAAGCTCGCCTCGCCTCGTCGAACCAGTGCCGCGCTGATGCACTCCGTATGTCCGCATTAAGCCACGTATACAGTGTTCCGAAATCACCGATACGTAGGTATATGTCAACATGACAGATATCGAAAACTAAATCTAAAAGATATATTTATTTCTCGACATTATTTTCGTGCGACATAAACGACTAAGGGTTTAAAAAAAATTACAGAAGACTTCTGAGAAAGCTCACACGCAATATTGAGACTCTCTTCTCGAGCGGAGCAGAAATTTGCGAGACTCCAATTGCTCAACATCGAAAACTAAACGGATGAGCGTGTAGTCGGATACAGCGGATATCTGTTCTCGCACAATACAGAGCGAATCCGGAGCGCGTGGAGTCTGTTCCCTTTCGCGTACCCCGTATATAACACGCGCGACTTTACATATACATTTCAGCGCGGACTGCTAATCCGCGCGACGAAATACGCGAGCAGCGCGACGAAATACGCGAACCGCGCAGGGGGAAAACGCGGCCGCGGATATTCGCTGCCGTATCACTGCCGCGCGTGTCGGTGCGCGTATTAAAGCTAAAAACGGTCGCGTCATTAGGAAAGGATTATGCGATTCCCGCGAATGCGAAACTTGCTCGCGTCCTCTCCACGCGCGCCTGACCCCGTTACTCATTTCTCATTTCAGCCGCATTACGCAGCATTACGAGATCCAGCCGTTATTAATGAGTTTTAGGCCGCAAATAGACTTTTCCTCTCTCACCTCGCGTTCGTCGTTTATCTTCTTTATTATTTTAATACTGTCAATGATTTTACCGGAAAGAACTAAATACCGTTATTACCCTCGGCAAATCGGTTCATTCCAAACTGGAAGTGCCGATCAATCATTTTTATTAGAAGCTTTCTAGTTGTGGGACTTATTATCTGTAGAAACTTGCAACCCCCCCAAGTCTTTTAAGAGAGAAACGCCTAGTGTGTCTTTTATCTTCTAAATTGAAAGTTTCAACTCTCTCGGTATACTTTTTATAATTGTAATAGGATACTTGATTCTCTCTATATTTCTCCTTTTCAGTTAATTTTATATAATTTATTGCTGTATATATACCTGTATATACATGTATCTACTTCCACCAGAGGACTCTCTACAGAACACAATAAATTTCTGTCTAGCCACCTCACTCTCTCTTTATATTATTTATATTAATTACTTTCTTTCAGTTAGTCCATCCTCGAGATAAATCGTTGTTGTGTCTCTTGTAATATTATTTTTCATTCGCGTTTTCTCCTTTCACATACATCGTCCAATTTAATTCCGCTCCAATTATCAAATGTCTATATGCATCTCAAAATGTTTTTGATCTTATTCTTACGGAGATCGAGGTACAAACTATTTCTACGGTTTTCGTCGATCGAAATAACGTGCACGTACTCACTTATCTACTTCCTCATCCTCTTAAACTTCTGTTACTTCTATCCTGCTTCGTTTTCCCTAAACTTCCAACAAACTTATCGACGAAGTGATGCTATCAATGCTGAGTATCGCGCGAACTGACGGGTTTAGAGACCATTCGGGTCTCGATATTATTTATGCAGTTCGGCGAGGCCGCCGCTGGCAGCTGGAGAGCGACGCGACTCATCGGCGTGCTCGTGCACGAGGCGCAAATTACGTATGCGCGACAACATGCGGTTGGAATCGGAACGCCGGTGTCCGATTCAGACGTCATCGTCTGCTGCGGAGACAACCGGAGAAATTAATAGAGCAACGTGTAATAACCGCCGAGAATAATCATGCCAGTCAGCCTCGCGCGCGTCTCCCATCGAATATCCATTTTAGGGTAAAAAGCATCGTTCGCACATGACGTTTCCCTGTTACTACCGTGATCTTGGTATTGTCGAGACATGTTTTTCAAACGCGACGCTTCACTAGGTAATATGTTTGTCAAAAGATTCAACATTAAAGATCGCTCAGATGCTAACTTTCCTCCAACTTTATATTTGCTATAGATAAAAAGTAACTTCAAAGTGAAGACGCGTCCCTAAAGTTTTTCGCGATCCAAATCCAAAATATTCCGCTAAGAATCGTTTTTTAAGTCGAATTCCTTGGTACTTCTACTTTACATTTCATGAGTTAGGCATTTGAATTTCCACGGGAATTCCGTCAGTTCAGTCCAATGGATTGAACAACTATATTCCGTAGTTAAGCATCTTATCCTAATCTACATTTCTAAACACGAGGCGGAATTCCGCAAAAGCTATCGTCGATGCCAAGGGGCGCAAAGGGGTAACGAGATGTATATCTTCGTCGATAACCAGTTTAACCGTAGCGCGCGACACGGCGCGAATCCCTTTCATTCCCGGCGAATAGTTTGCGCGCCGCTCAAAAAAGATAAAATATGTTTTTTTTTTTCTGCCTTAGAACGGGATCTCATACCCGGCCGGGGAATTTTTAGTTTAAAGGTTGCCGGGGTCGTTTTTGCGCCGCGTCACTCGAGCTTTAATCAACGCGCCGCGAAGGCACGAAGCCACGCCGCAGCACGCGCGCTCATAACGCGCTTATAAACGCAGTTAATTATCAATATTATCATCATAGCGTAATCAGCTCGGCTCTGTGCGGCAAAACCATCAATTACCGCGCGTGCAAAACTACTCTGCGTTGATCGTTAAGCCCGTTCCTTCTACGACCCGACCCCTGCCAACCCGCCCATTTATTGGAGGACCGAAATATCGCTCGGAGAGTTTTATTCGAGCGTGCCATTTTCCGAAAAGCGAGATTTACATTTATTCGTCCGCTTTATACACATAACGCTCTCGCGCGCGCGCGCGCACCGGGCAGATTTGCATTTATTTATATATATATATACGAATGTTTACGGCGGCATTTCAACCTATTTTCCGTTCCGCTCTGCCGTTATCTTTTTCCCCTTTTTCTTTCTATTTTTTTTTCCGCTCGCGCTGTTCGCCACTGCAGAAACGCGAATTATACGGGCTCTCGAACGAAACACCTGATCGATATCGTTGCGTATCACGCGACAATTCTTTTTTCTATCACGGCGGAACGACACTGCTGTCGCATGGGTAAAACGCAGTCGCCAACATATTCATGCGACGTAAAATTGTTTATTTTTTGCTTCTAGGAAAATACGTTTGCTCGAGTCTTTTGAGCAGGAATATTTACTCGTTGCTTATGAATTTATCCTCGTCATTGTCGAAAATGTCACCGTGTGCATATGCATCATGTAAAATCGACTCTTTATCTTTTTCTATATTTCGACGCTTCGCTATTCTCACTCATTAGCCAGTTGCATTTAAAAAAAAAACAGCTAAAGAGTTTGAAGTGCATATCGTACTTGTACGTTCTGTCAACTTGTCTCCTCGTATTTCTTCGTTTCTGCGCATAAACTATAAAATATGATACAAACGTAAAATATTGCTAAAATAGCGATGAATGTATGACGTAATCTTGGGCCAGTACAGAACATAAATATTAGCTATTTTCCGATCGTGCGACTATCATCCGGATAGGATAGGACGTAAAATATGCGAATTGAATTGGAGCCGCTGGGTCGAAAAGGGTTAATCGTTCCCGGATAACCGGCGTGGGAGAATACGCCAGACATCTCGACTTATCGCTCGCACTAATCATAACGCGGTCGCGAGCGGGGGTGAGGGGGATGGAAACGGGGTGGAATATAACGTCACGCCCAGCCCTCGTTTCAGGGTGAATACGTCGGGTTTAACTCGATGTAATTAGCGATTACAGATTACCCTTTCGTCCATTAGCATGGGCCGCGATATGCGCCGGGCGAACCCGGCCGTTCTGTTCATGTAAATGCGTCGCATACATACAGATTAGGCGTTTCACCGGAAACCAGAGCCTACCCGGAGTCGGCCTACCGTGTGTACATGCTCGCACCGGCCCGGTCCCCGGTGCTCGAGCCTCCAATTCCCGAAAGTCACACTTTCGTCGACCACGCTGGTCTTACTCGTTTTTTGCGGGTTCCGCTGCCATGCGTTTTCTTTTTCAGGACACAGCGTGCCCGAGAGAGTGGAACACGCGTACCGAATTTGAAACACGCGATTCCATTTTGGAGCATAATTAATTTCGATCGAGTTTATCGACGATCCGGACGCAGCTCCGAATATTTGCCGTTTCGCGTTTGTGCTTCGGTGTACTCTTTATGACTATTGTAAACGGAATTTATATCAAGGGGACTAATGACCAGAGTTTATATTACGTTTTATTTGTTCACGCATGCCGCTGATTAAACAACAACATGTAAAGCCATAATAACGTTTACCGGTAATCCTTTTGTATTAGCGTTTCGACGAATAAGTGAGAAAAATATATATATATTTATACCCGTGAACATCATTTACATCAATTTCGGTTACATTTTGAACTGTAATCGCTTCGAAAATGAGTGGTTCGTGGAAATTGAGAAGGTTTTATTGCAAGGATTTACGCGCGGTGTGACGAGAATTAAATAAATCCTAATCTTATTAGGTGAAAACGGTTAATTTTCTTGTGCCATTAAATTGATGTCGCCAGCTGCGAATTTAACGAGCGTACGTTACTAACCGCTTTGTGGCCGAACCCTTTTAATCACACGTGCGTCCGGAATGCATTCGATGGGCGACCATTAAATGGACGACTTTCATATCTCGAAATTACTCGGTAAACGAACTTTGCGCCCGCATGAAAAATGTGTTTGATTTTTCACCGCGGACCATCGATAAAATCAATTCGGCACATAACGCTAATTGCGTATCCATACATAAAATGAGATATTCTCACTTAACGTGTGTCACAAAACTATCTTTCCGAAATAAAGCGAGATACATATGAGATGAAATATGTTTCGAAATGTTTTCAACAGTAAGTACCTACTATTCCAGTTTTTCGACAATATGACATGGAAAAATTATCTGCTCCTGACAACCATGCATCTTCAATTAAACCCATCACTGCTAGATCCACGTCGTACTTCAACTCGTTGTCAAGAAAAATGCATCCTTATTTTTTCCCCATGCACGGCTTTTTATTATCTTCCGCGCGACGTGTATCAAGCATGTTATCAGTTTGAGGTTTAATTGTTACGGAAACCTACAATTCAGCTTGACGCAATCCGGGCACTAGAAAAAAAAAAAAATGCGACATCCGAACAAAAATTCAACGTCCCATGATCGGCACTGTCACGCCATTCCGCGCCGCACGCGCACAGGTACACGTACATTTTTTACCCGACCCGTTAAGGGTATTATAATCTTGCTCTATCCTCTCGACGCTCGACGTCGCGTCGCCCCGGGGCGGCGACGCTCGTCCGACGCTCGGACGCGCGCGGTATTTGCAGCGCGCGGATCTCACGTTTACAAACGGGCCGAGCGTGCAAAACGCGCGAGTGTGCGCGGAAATGGAATTCGCTTTTTGCGCGCGGCGCCAAGAACACGGGAAAGCTCGGCTTGGCCGGTGGCGTAACTGGATGAACGTGCACCCAGAGGCAAGTTTGGAGTTTAAGTGCGCACCCCCATTTCTCCTTCCTGCGTGCACGTACTTTTTTTGTCTCGCAAAACTCGCGCGAGCTTTCTCTTGTAACAGCCGTTTATCTGCAATTTATTTCCGCTACATGCACGGCAGAAAAATGCTTTGACAATGCGTTAAATAATGTTACGGAGAAAGAAATCCAACTCGACGATGTGACACCTCTCAAGTTTATAGAAAAATCCATATATTTTAGATCTTATACGTCTTATACGATCTTCTCAGACTTATGAATTCTTTTATCAAAATTGATGACTACGATTTGTACTTACTGCACCTCGTAAAACTGTAGATTGAAATATATTGTTAAAATATCTGAAATATATTTAAGATTGTTTGCTATATTCCACAGCTTAATTTTTATGATCGTACAGATTTTACAATATCTACTATTCTGCAATAAGAATTTTATTTTTAAAGGATTCGAATTTCTACACAGAAATTAGACAAGCTTTTAATATTTAAAATTAAATTTATTTCTCTACGCAAGCTCGTAAAAGGCTATACAATATTGATGAATACAATATACGTTAATATTGAAAAATTTGACAAATCTTCTTCGTGTCCTTCTATCTTAGTCACTGCAGGACCTGACCTCTCTTAAGTTTTTGATGTGGTCGGGAGGGTGGTGGGCACTTTTCCATTCTTTATCCGCGATTTACGTGGTCCGGTCGGCCCACGAAGGCGAAGTTTTCACCGTGCAAAATTTCGTCCGTGACTCTCCAGAATTTATCGAGTAGAATGGAATAACAATTTATGAGACCCGAGCAACTAACGGTCCTTCGAGAGTTTAGTGAAATTTTACGTAACATTTTGCGTAACAGTTTTGGCATTACCGGGCACGGGGATGTCCAAGGGAATAGAAGATATTTTATCCGCGAACACGTCGACAGATATCCCTCTCCAGAGGCTACGTTACAGCTGTTAATTAGCAACAGATTAAACCGTTAGTGCCGCAATGTTTATTATATATTAATTACGTTTTATCTTATTAATTTGAACACAAATGATTGACGAAATATTTCGTATAAAGATCTAAATCTTCAAGAAATATGTAATAAATTCTATTCTTTCGCGATCCTATTATTATTATTATATTTCTCTTTATTCTCGGTGACAATGTTGAAGCTCTCGGGGATATAATAAACGTCTTATTCCATCCTAAAATTCGCCGTGGAAAAGGACGATGATATTGCGGAAGAAAGCGCGCGGCTGCAATTGTACGGGATGCTACCGCGGCGACGCGAACTCGAACTCGTCGTCGTCGTCATCTCGAGTCTCAAGTGCACGGCGCATTTGCATTTCTATCTTTTTCCTCGAGCGAGTCTCCATTTTCTGCGCCAGCTAAATTCAAAGGGCCATTACTTTCCGTCACGCGACCGACGGAAAGAGCGCGTTCGACCGTACGGCGGAACCCGTCTTTCAGACGAGCGATCCGCGACCATGATATCGATCCGATCGATAGGATCTTACTCGGGGACACTCGGGGATGCGGACGTCGATCGGGACCTCTAAGGGGTCCGCTGACACCTTTTTCGCCTCAGCTAATTCGTCAGGAATCAGCAAAAGAGAGCGAGAGAGAGAGAGAGAAAGAGAGAAAAACGATCTGTGAATAACCATTATTAGAATATCGGCTTTTAATGTAGCGATTCTTAATTTTTCTCAATTTATATGTTTCTACGTTACTTTTATTTTATTTAAATAGCGATAATAAATTGCGCGACTGCACAAATTGCACACCTGCTCTTTCTCCCTCAATCCGGAGAGCGAAAATTTACTTTTTTTTTCTACGTTTAATTTTGCAGATAAAATTCAACGATATTGCGAACGGTCGCTCGCTTATGCAAAGCACGGGATGTGCGCGATCGACCTTAGACGTCCCTATCGGCTTCACCACGTTTCTCTAACGAGCGGGCGATGGATGCGCGGGAAACTTCGCGTTTCTTTCTTTTTTTGTAATTAAATCTCGGAACAAGCCGAAAGAGCAAAGCACCTCGAATGGGAATTCAACGCGCGAAACGAGTTCGCGTGGCCGTTTTTCGCTACGAAACGGCCGAGCGTAAACAAATAAAAGACTCGCGCGGCGATCTTTACCCACGCGCCTTCACCTTTCGGTTTGTTTCTTCTTTCCACTCTCTTTCTCTCTCTTTTTTATGTAATCCTGGGGAGCAATCCGCTGCCGAGGCTAAAACCGCTGAACTTTCGAGCACTTTGATACGCGACCGGAGTGCGCTGACCGCGTTAACGACGCCCTTTGACCCTTCGAACCGCCCCGTCGCGTCGCGTTGGACCGCGGTGAATACTACCCCTCGGGGTATCTCTATGGCGTTTATACCAAAAATTCGAGCGAGAAAATTACGCTGCGTATTACCCTGTCGCGTCGTGGTGAGCTATTGTAACTTTTGATGCTGATGCCGGGCCGGTCGTTTTTTTTGTCAGAGGACACAAACGACCTTTGATACATAGGTTGGTGACACTAAATCGTTAATCGAACTGAGTTATACTGGATGTAATCATTCTGGAACTACCCATAAAAATAAAAGCCCGTAAAAACGTCGCGATTTTACGCTTTTTCTAAAAAGAAAAACCATATAGGATATCTTATCTTGAGCTGTTTGAACCAAGCACAACAGATATTATCTTTCCATTTCCCGGAGCGTTTATAATTATTCTTATTACTTCTAATCTTAATTTTACTCTCTGGGCTGTAATACTTTTATGTAAAGTGTCTCGCGAGGACTTACCTAGATGGTCGCAACGCGAAAAATGTTAGTTCCACGCTCAGTGGATCCGCCTGGCGATTTTAATTCGCGCGTAAATATGCATATACTCCGCGGTAGCTCTAAATGGCCCGCGCGCATCTACGGGTCGTCTAAAAAATTACCGTCCTCTGTAAATTTAATTAAATCGCGTACATGTCCGAAAGGCGACACTTAATTGAAGCCCGCGCACCTGCGCGCGTCTCAATTAAGTCTCGCAATTACGCTCGCGTATTTTTTTCGGCTTGTCTCGTAACTCGCCAGTCGATACCCGAGCGGTCCCTCGTCGTGGTCGAAAATTTCTTCGCGTTACAACGACTATTGTTTGATTACTGAAATGGATATTCCAAAATCATAATGCTACAAACTTGTTAATTTCGATAGTGTCAAGAATAGGTCAATGAAGCGCAAACGGCCAATTGCGGCTGATGGGAAAATTATTATGTAATCAAAAAGCGGCTCATACTCGTCGCGATACATTAAATCACCGTTCGTTTATACTCTGTGAGATGTATGAATATCAAACTATCTATATCATATAAAATAGAATGTCTGTCTATATGTTCCCTATTAACTCCTAAACCCTTTGACCGATCTGGGCTAAATTTTGCATAGTTACTCTCTAGACCCCTGTGGAAAATATAGGCTTCCATGAAACTTGAACACCCCACCCCTGTCCCCTGATTTCATTCCCTTGACACTTTGTGATAAATTAAGTTTGGTGCATTATTATATAATGTTATATATTTTTATTATATAATATTATATAAGTATTGTGAATAATTAATGAAGGCGCCAATTAATTTTAAAAAATATATTGTGATATAATTGCTATAAAAAAGAAACTCGGGCAACGCCGGGTTTAAGCTATAGTAATCCATAGTTCGGATATGTGAATTAATCTCTAAAAATCTCTGTAAATCAATCTCTAGAATAAAATGACATTCTTCCTTCTGTTCTTCATAATTATTTTTTTTTTTCTTAAATAAGCACACTGCATATTCAGGGCAAGAACAGGCTAATTCTCAGTCGAGATTTCGACTCACAATCAAAATCGTGTTTTAATCTGCAAATCGCGTACAAATGTCTCCGATTTATTCTGCAGATTTGTCGATCATCGAATTCCAACTCTTGCGTTTTCGCGAGATGTCCTCGCTCTAGTCGACTTTTACCGAACCTGCCGACTCCACATTCTCCGGTCCATCCGGCAATCGTCGCGCTCAATCATCTGTCAGCAATGCATATATTGCATATATATCGGCCGTGTGCACTGAACGTTACTCACTGCACATGCAATGATACAGTCGTACTATATGCCGACAGGCTCGAGCTCTGTCTGCCAGTCGATTGGATAATGATATCCTTGTTCCTGATCCGGGAATCGGTCCCGCCGGACGGCCGGCTGTTCGCCGAATGTCCTGCTCGAATTTCGGCAATCGCGGGAAAATGGCTAATTTTTCGCACCGTGTCCGATTTACCCTCCTACGACCATTCGAATTAATTCCCGCGTGTTTCGGACATGTCCGCCACCACAAATTACGCTTATCAGCTTGCAGATGAGCATCGAAACGTATATTACTCGATATTAGCGTATCTGATTAACCTCTGGATATTTTCCAGTAACATAACTCCTTGTTGACTTTATACGCAAAGCGTTACAAGAGCAATTTTTTAGTTTAGCTTTCTATTTTCAGTTAAAGGTTTTACCGCCCGATACCAGCGAGTACACACTCGAAACAAAACCTTTAAATGCTTTCTATCGAAATTTCGATGAAACAATTTTTATTTCTAATTTATTTTTTCCTATAATATATAACAATTGGTCGCGCGAAAGAAAAAAAATACTAAGATAATATTCTAACAACAATACGCATTGACAAGACTGTGACTCTTGTCAAGCCGGTGTCGTTATTTCATCCGAAAAAAAGAGGGAAAAGGTATCATTCTCGTTATTCGCTAACACCCACGAATTTTTCCACGGTCGGCGACATTGCGGCTCAAATGGAAATTTTTTTTCCATCGAACACGCTCTTCTCCGTCCATAGAGAAGTCCTCTTCGCCAGCAAATCCATCAGATACACTTTCGGGGAAATCGACCGCAAATTCGTCAAAGGATCTTGAATTAAAATTTCGCTCGGCCCGGCAGTAATGGAGCGCGGCTCCGTGTACTCGTTTTCAATTTTTCTCCTTCGGTAGAGTATTAATCGTCCTCGATCGGCAATAATAGGCCGAAAAGGGCAGCGGCCCCCAAATCCATTCGTTTCACTACTGTTCGTAATTTCAATTGGACTAATGGTCACGATGGCGAACAAACCCGTTCGATTGCTTTCGAAAATTCCGACCGATCGGCTCGCCGCATCGCGGGCTTTACCTCTCGATACGCATGCACGCCGGATTGTCGTCGATTCTAACAACACGTCGATTATTCGTACTTCGGGCCCGTTTTTTTTCGGGTGCGCGACGCAGAAATAAGCCTCACTGTATCGAACAACTTTTGTTCGATTTTCGCGTTTTCACCGTGCCGAAACCGCGTGCATGAAACGACCCGTCCCGCCGTCCGCGTCGCGTCGATGCAATTTTGCGACGTTTTTCGCGCGTTACACGTTACACGTCCTCTCACATTTGCGACGCGAATGGTTTCGTTCATTCGCTCGCTCGCTCGCTCGCGCTCGCGAGCACCGCTGATCGGCGATGTTAATGCGAGCGCTAATTGGAAACGCTCGCAAACGGCGGGAAAAAAGAATATGGAGAAACGCGAACGGCGAAAATTCGAAATTACCGAAACGGTCGGGGATCGATATAATCGCTCCGCGCGTGTTCGTTATTCAGCGTGTATCGTTCATTTCGAGAAATTGCCACGCGCGCGGTCCAGGAAAGAAAATTCAATTATCCCGGTCGCGGATGGTGGTCGCGAAAATATAAGCCGTTTCGACAGAAGAGACGCTCGTAAGTTTCCGAAACTGTGTCACAGGGAAATGACAATCCTAATGAGAATAACGAGTAAGTAAGACTATTGATAATCAATAATAGTGTATCCGTTCTTCGCTTCGACGGAAATAACGATACACTTATTTTCGTTCGATGTAATGATATAACGATGAGTAAAGATTTCGGCAAAGTACTTTCCGAACAATTTCCGATCGACAGAAGCTGAGTAACATATTCAGAGAGAAATAATATATCTCGAATGTGGAAAAGCAATAACGCGAGCTTAATGACACAAGATCGAAATATCACCAAAAATATTCCGAAAATATCGCATATGCGCGCGATACTAAGAAAAACGAAAAATGCGGAGCGGCGCAAACGAAGGTAATTGAAAAAAATAACAAACAGCGTCATTGTGGGCACGTGGCGGAAGACTGGACTGGGTTTCGCTATTTTTCCGGACGGTGCGGTGGTGCGAAAGAGGTGGATTTTTTTTATAGCCCAATGTCGCGCTTTACGTTGGGCGCGGCAATATAAGTCTCGGCGCGCGTGATTGAGAGTTCGATTTATGCCTTCGCGCGAACTTAAATCGCAAGTTACGGGTCCGCGTCTTTTGTATACACATATTACATATGGTATTTTGTGTGCGTGGTATCCGCTTATGTATATAGACCCGCGCCCGCGGATATATACACACAGCAGAGTCGCAACGCTCTCTGACAACTTTTTCCCCGGACTCCGGCCTTTTACCGGTCGGCTCGCGCACACCCGCGTAAAACATTTATGTGCGTGTTAATTGAACTCTCGATATCGATGTTATGCGACGAAAAATAAAAATCAGAAAGACGGGTGCGCGAACCTCGGATACGCTCCATGGCCGGAGCGTGACCCGGTATGGTTGTGGGCAGAGGGGATGCACTAATGCATTTCCATCCCTGAGCTATCTCTTTGTACTTTATTTTTCTAATCTAAATAAGAAAAGAAATGGATTATCGTATTTTTCGTGTATATATGCTCTTGTATAGTAATAAATATAAAAATCAAAATCTAAGATGTATAATTTTATTGACTATATTAATAATTAAGAGAAAAAGTCCTCGTGACTCAAGATTCATTTCTGGATACGCTCCTGACAGATGAAACACAATACTTCTCTGTATGTGTGTGCGCGCGCGCACATGTGTGTATACCTATGCGATGCGCGCTAATTGAACTCCGAGTATCGAGAGAAAGAGAGAGAGAGAGAGAGAGAGAGAGAGAGAGGAAAAATAAAACTCGAAAGAACGCGCGGCCGCGCAATTTTAAACGAGAAGCAGCGTATTTTTAAAACTCCATCTAGATTCAAGCGTTATTTTGATATCAATAGTGATATAACGGGCAGTAGATAATCTTTCAGAATTTATTATTGATATTATGCGAGCGAATGTGTAAATTCAATGCCATTTTTGGATTTTTCAGCTAAATATGACCTGATTTCTCGACGTGGAAATAGATATGCAATATTTTCGAAGCTCGAATTTTCCACTTCGCAAAACTTCGCGTAATGTTTAACTAGACGCTTCAGCGAGAGAATTTTATTATCGAGGGTCGCTCTCGCAGCTGAAATTTTCAAATTCGCACTTGTTCAGAATTTCCCCAAATTCTAAGCGCAATGGATATTTTTTTCCTGTAATGAAGAATTGAAAAAGTAGTTTGATAATAATATACTTTGAAATACCATTCGTAAAATTAAATAGAAAGCTCCGAAAGAATAACATTAGAATGATATTAGATAGAAATACAAGTGAAATGGGGCACTGTATAATCAATACACAATTATATTTTTCATACGCTATTTTTGAAGTAAAAAAATCCTCCGATTCTCCAGAGTGACTGATTGCCCATTTGCGAGATTCAATATCGAGAGTCGCTCTGAGAGAATGCAATCTCGATTCAGCGCCCAACGCGAAGCTCGCATGTCATTTTCCTCGAGGGTCACTCTAAATTCCGTTCACCTGAAAACTTTATTAAGTCGAGAGACGCTTTCAGAAAGCGAAACCTTGATTACACATACAGGCCGGCGATAACGCGATCGATGTAAGCTTCTCCCGGTTTTCCCCTTTCATCCAAATTGCAAACCACACGATGCAAACGTATATCCACTCTACGCAACACGCTCTCTCTCGCATTCAAGCACATACGTACGCATACGAAAGTGGACAAAGCAGCTTCGTAGGCGCGCAACGATTTCGGTTTATAACTTTTTCCCGGCGCCGCGCCACGTCGGGATGCCCTTTTTTGTTCCACTCGTTCACTCATCACACATGTGCACGCGCAACGCTGCCATATACGTGTACATGTACACAGCATTAATATGCACACGCTAATTGAAGTCCATCATGGGTACGTATCGAAGTTGATGCGGTCGTAATAACTTGTCGAGATATACAACGAATTGCTTTCATTTTTCATCCCGCCGTTCTTCCTCATTATTACAAAAACTCGTTGCGTTCATCTCATATCGATATTCTTCATTTTATTTGTCAAGATCATCATTCAGCTAAAGCTAATACTTAATTAATGTATTTATTGTTCTTGTATTCGAGAATGACTTAGATTTTTATCCAACAAATTTTTTAAATTAAAACTCAAAATGTGATATTTTTATCTTAAAAATTAATGTATAAAATATGGTTTTTATTCTTCTTTATTTTTTTTGTATATTCTTATGTACTTTTTTCTTTTCATTCAAAAAGTGTTACAAAAATTCACGCTGCCGTAAGACAATCTGAACATTTTAACATAAACATAAATAAGGTAAATGAGAGCCGGGCGCCGGATGGACGAGCGGTAATAAAATAATTAGTCGATAACGGTCTTGATGACTTAATATAATAAATACGTAGAGATTTACAAAAATTTACAAACGTTTCGGTTCAATTTCGAACCTTCTTCAGTGCATAATGCAATTCAAAATTTAACAGAAGTACTCCCGACATTGCCTGATGATTTTTGAGATCGTTATAGAAGTGCGGATGTCATGCTTCATGAACTGACTGTTGCCTGGCAGTCAAGTTAATGCACTTCTTCGACATCTGCGCTCCGTCCGTCGTGTTAGTCAAATGTTGTCGGTACGTCCGTTCTGGACGAGCGTGAATAACGAAGTATCATCAGCAAAAATCATCAGCAATGTCGGGCGTACTTCTGTTAAATTTTGAATTGTATTATGCACTGAAGAAGGTTCAAAATTGAACCAAAACGTTTGTAAATTTTTGTAAATCTCTACGTATTCATTATATTAAGTCATCAAGACTGTCATCGACTAATTATTTTATTACCGCACGTCCATCCAGCGCCCGGCTCTCATTTGCCTTATTTATGTTTATGTTATTTATTTCGAGAGCTTTGAATTTCTTTTTATCTGAACATTTTACCCATCTACCCATCTATGTTAAAACTGTATCAGGTATCTAGGAAGGATTGTGGAAAATACTTCCTGAAAGCATCATTAATATTCTGCCTACTTCCGTGTCCAGGTCCATGTTTATGATACATCTATCAATGCGTCCTAACTGGAAACTCGGACGGAGTTTCATGCGGTTTACGCAAACACAGCGGCTGAACAGGGTGCGTTCGTCTTGGGGGTTTGGCGAGGGGAGAAGCCAAAAGGGGAGAAACACGGCGCGCACGCGAAGCAGGAGAGAGCAGGAGAGAGCAGGGGAGAGAACCGGCAGCTTTGTACACGCGGCTGGATATTTTTATGGCAATATCGCCGCTCCGTTTGTATTCCGACTGTCGGGCCGCAGCAGCAGTCTATCGACATTCGCTCGATACTGGTGGCAACCGCTCGGATATATATGGATTGGAGGGAAACGCAGCGTCGCTCCTTTTCCGACGGGAATGAAAAATAACGTCGCGGAATCTGTTTTTTCGCCGTCCGTTAAAAGCGACCCGCGTCCTGCTTTTTATTCGCGATAACTTTCGCCCGGCGAAAACGATGCGACCGACGGCGCGACCTTTAACCCCTTTCGCGAAAACGATGTAACGAGCGGCATGTTGCAAGCCCGTTCGTTCGGTTGCACCGACGCGATTTTACGGACAACGTTCCGCGCGCCGGTCACCGGATAAACGTGCGGCGCGTTTGGAGTAACAGCGCGAAAAATAATTGCGCCGATAGTAAATGCTCGATCTGCCGGACCAGAGTCAAGAAATTTACGGAATGGAATTTACACAACGTTCCATAGTTTCAGAGCTCGACGAACGTGTCTGAAGCGTGTACGCAGGAAATTATGTGAGGGCAGTAGTATTTCGGTTAAAATTACCGCGAATTTTATTGATAGATCGGGCAGATATTCCTGAAATTCCGCGATCGCATCGGGAAACGTACTGCGTCGCGCAAATGCATTCTGCCATTATTAACAGATTACACAGCGCTGCGATTAGATAATTTTGTGAGTAGGTATGTTGTATTCAAATCAACAAAAAGAATGCGGTCAAATGGTTTCGCAACAAGAGAGTTCATCATTAAATACTTATTTTTTTACAGTTCTATACTCACTTCTCCACTTTTATATTGATTTTATTGTCTCCAACTAAAGCATTCGTCACTTTTTTGCAATATTTTTATATACGAAGACGGAATCAGTCCTGGTTCTATTGATTGTTCGCAAACCACTGTGCCATCTTTGGTTTCAATTCCATTTGTGTGAGAAAAGTTCGCTAACAAATCGGCCACGATTACGTCAACTTCTACTAATTGAGAAAACTCGCTGTATTGCCGATTTGTCAAGTCGCTTGTACGACACGAGAAAGAGAGGAGCGAGA
Source organism: Leptothorax acervorum (assembly GCA_035220615.1). NCBI lineage: Eukaryota > Metazoa > Arthropoda > Insecta > Hymenoptera > Formicidae > Leptothorax > Leptothorax acervorum. The sequence continues at coordinate 279,791 of JASTWQ010000179.1, read as the reverse complement.
CAAAGAGATGACGATGAATGCCTATTGCCGCGCTACGCCCGTGTCGTTATCAAAGACGTCGCTCGTTATAGTCGGTCGCGTGATAATTAATTTCTCGCGGCGGAATTATAATTTTCTTCGTGGCGGCGACGGTGGCATGTCTATCTGTATACTCTTCAGCGTTGCCGCTCTAGACAACCGGATGATCAGTTTCAACAAGTCTATAGCATTCGCAACTTTCAGAGCTCGAGACACCTGCGAATTCCGAGCTACTAATTTCACGCAGAGACGGTATTGCATACAAAATAACTCGCAGAAGAATAGTCTTCTGGAGACTGTATATCTGAATACACAACACATCCCAGGTATAAGTATGATATCTATTATAATCGCTCTCCATAGAAACAAATTTTTTTCCCCATAGAAATAAATCTGTATAGAAACTTATTTTATTGCAAATCTTGATCGTTCTTTGCTCCTATTATTTTATCTTTGCTGTTAAATATCTCGACAAATAACAATGCGCAGAGATATCAATAAAATAGTGCTAATTTCAATTATCAATAGTGTTAACCCTCGGTCACCCATCACTTTTTTACTAACGCCGTCAACTAACTGGGGTTTTTAAGTTCACCCTATATTATTTTTATGTTCTAGAGTCCAGACTTTCAAAAAATCCAAAATAATTATGAGTTACTTCGTCAATATCTCTACTACAATATTCAATAGGTTTTAAAGTTGTAAATATTAAACTCAATTTATACAAAGCCTCCTTCTCTCCACGAAGAAATGCAAGAAAGAAATTTCGCTTGGGTCTTTAAAGACCCAGATGGGTGACGGAGGATTAATATTTAGTGCTTCGGCAAATACGTTTATCCGATGATTAAAAGGGAAACGCTAAATTTTCGTCGTTATTTTTGGAGGGGGGAGGGGACGACACAAATGCTGGTGCGGCAGGATTTTTACGACTTATATTGTCTCCTTTCGTTCGCAGTTATCGCTACCTGGCGAACTGCGATCGCTATACCGTCACACATCGCCGGGGCTGATAAGTCGCCGGTGCGATCGAACGTGACGCGTTTGTATCTATCGCTGTCTCTCCCCTTTCTCTCACTCTCACCTCGGCGCAAGATGTTCGCGGCAGACTCGATAGACGAGTCGTGACTTCGAACGTGCTGAAAAGTGGAGACAGTGAATTCTCCGGTGCCGAGAAGAAGCATCGACTCCGAGCAAGCGAGCACGTCCCGGCGTCGCGTCGTCGAAACCCGAGTGGATGCGGCACGAACTTTACACCGGATGCGCGAAACGTTTAACAGTATATCGGGGGAATCAATTCTCAACGAAATAAAATGATGGGTTAATATTAAAATGCAAAAATCCTTTTACACTTTTATTAGTTTGTACAATATTTTTTCGCAGAGATAGATTTTTAAGCGTTTATCATCAACGTTAACGAACGTCGAAAGAAATGGATAAATGGAAGAATTTCTAGGAAATATTGTCTGAGGTATTCGATGAAGGAATTAAAGGAATTACACTCTATAGAGAATGCATCTAATTAAGTCGATGCAAAAATAACAATTAATAATGGATGCTATCGCGACGACGTTAATCTTGCTGCAAAAACGGGCAGCAATTCTGTTCAAATAAAATATGGAAGGTGACGGTCCCGATATTTTTGAGCGCGCTATCCGGACTGTGCCGTATATCAGACGTTCAATAAACGGCCCGGAAATGGACGAACGATCCCGCCCGCGGTTGGATTTACGGTTCTTCTGGAAAACGGCCCGAAAAAATTGACGGCGTGTCGCTTTCCCGCGAGGGCGGGAACGACGACGGGAAACGGTAATGGCGGAACTTTTTCAAGAAGCGCGGAGCCGTCGCACCTCTTCCGGGGGCGCGATTTCACCCGACTAGTCTCGGATATTCTCCAGCGCGCTCACGCACGCCCCTCCCATCTGCCCTCTTTTTTTTTTTTTATCAGTCATTTCCATAAAACGCCACATGCAATTGCGAGTAGTCGCAAATTCGATTACGACGAGCCCGCTTGTGCGTGAAGCGCGTGGATTTTTTTTCTCTTTTTAATTAAAATCGTCGACCTGTCGGTGTTGCATTGCGCGTTCGACGAGTCAAAAACTGAACGAAGCTGTACCGCGAGTCCGTCCGTCGCGTCGTGTCGAAATTATTATTCGCGTAACGATCCGGAATTGGTAACGGCCGGAAAGGTAACTTTGTAAAGCCAACGCGGATCCGCGCCGAGCGGTTTTTGTTTGCGCAGATTTCCGCGCGACGTAATGCAGCCCAATTTGCAACAGATTCGGGTATATATGCACACGTTGCTTTGCGTAATTATGATAAATTACATCAACGCGGGGGAAACACAGAAATATTTCTCTATGTCTCATCTATGAGAGCATATAACGAAACGGATTTTTCTGAATTTCATCAAAACAGCCTGTGAAAAATATTTCTCCGTATCTCACGCGCGCTGCATTAATTCATTATTAATGTGGGAATTTTCTCCGCGTGACAAAGAAAATAATATCTCACTCGCAGGCAGATTTTGCTGACACAGACAAAATAATTAACTAATTTCAGTATTACAGATTGAATGAAAGATATTATTACGTTCACATTAATTTCTTAATGTACGGTTTACGTTGTGTGTGTCCTACATAAACCATTTTCTCCGTTTCGCAAACATTTTTCATTGTGCCACCTGTATTAGCGGACCTCTTTTGCTTACAATGCACCAGTGGGAATTTTAAAAACGCAATTTACATCGAATTGTAAGCAGCGCTCGCAGCAAGTTCCCGCAAATCCGAGGGAAAGCCCGGCTCTCCATCCCTCTCTTTCCTTTTCTTTCTCTTTCTTTCTCCCTCGTCCGCGGAAAATCGTTGTACCTTAAATAACATTTCACCGTGGACGTTTATGCGCAACGCGCCGACAGAATAGACGGGCGGATTAGCCGACGACAAAATCTACTTAGGCTTCTTCTTCCCCGGACGCAGTTTTCAAACTGTCTCGACTGCTACGTATATTATCTGTCTGTTCGCGCAGCGCTAGCGGCGTGGCGTGAGTCGCTCTCTTCACGCGTGCACCACACGCGAGCTCCCGCCGCGCCTTTTTCCGTCTCGGCGAAGCACGAGAAAATGCAATCCCGCTGTCACATATTCTGTCACACTTTGACAAGCGGCTGGTAGGAGGTGCGAAACGGGTGTTATACGGTTTCAACTTGAGGCTTCTCGCCAAATGTTTCCACCCCTTGCTTCCCACCTCCCTCGCACGCTCGCTCGCTCGGCGAAACTCTTCTAAATGGGACGCGGCTTTAACACCATAGGTGGTGGCATCGGTAACAAAGCATTTAACCCTGCACGATCTCTTCCCTGACAGATACACGACTTGATTCTTTCGCGTGAAACGTAAAAAGTCTCCGCGTTCACAGTGCCGTCAAGCGAGAGATTGTCGAGATAAAAAAATACTTCTCTGTTCGCAATTCTTGTTTATTATGATACAAATTTTACACATGACATGTTTGACTTGTTTATTATATATGTTTATATTTAATACGAAATGCGAATTCGATATTTGAAACGGGAGTTAGGACGATTTTGTTTGAAATATTTGCATGCACCGTCAGAGTTTTTTAATTTCGAATATTTGCAGAGCAAAATTGTGCGCGTACAACAATAAAACGTTTCGATTGACGCGAAATTAAATCGTTGAAAAAGATCGCGTCGAGAACTTGTCGTGTATCACCGCATTCTTATTACACATGTCCGCCGGTACGACAGTCGCTAAACGTTTAGTCGCTGATCTCGCGGTGTTATTTTTGTGTCGTGGATTTTTGTTACGGAGATAACATTCCGCGGCATAAAATTTTTACCGATCGTTCTCGACCGCAAATTGACGCCCGTCAACGTAGAAGTCAATAAGCCAGCCTCGACGTCGCTCTCGTCCAGCATCCCCCGGCGAAATCTTCGGGAAAACTTTAACTATGGATGATGACAAAGCTTCCACGGACGGAGCCGTCCCATTTCTCCGTCGCGCATGGCTGTATATCTCGCGAACGGGACTTTCAAAGACGAAATAAAATGCTGTCACGGAGCGAGAGTGCAATTCTTACGGCCTTGCCCCGACGGTTGTTACGGTGGGAATAAAATTCTCACCGTTTTAGGGAGACGCTCCATAAAATTCGCGTTAGCGTTTTACGCCCCTACACGCGGAGATATCTCATTTTTCATACGCGCAGTTATCCGCGGGTGCACGACACCGTGGCCTTATTAGTATTAACGCGGGGTTAAAACAAAAATGCGGGGTTTTGCGCCAGGTCTCGGTGCATCTTTGGCAAAGAAGTTGCTCCCAGAGAAAAATTCACATATTGGTATTCATACCCGATACCTCCATTTGGATCGCACGGTTTTACCATCGACAGTAACTGTAAGAAAGCGCAGTTTTCCCACATGCGTACGGACCGAATATGTCCATTCACGAGTTCCGTTATCTAGGGAGTGGTTCTCAAAGGGCAAAACTACGAAATCCGTGCCCAGGTTACCGCCGCATTGTTTTACCGAAACGTAGTCTTGCCAACGCGAGGCCGCTATCTCGTATGCGGTGATAGCGTTGTCTACTCGCAAACCGAAACATCGCCTCGAAATATCCAGCATGGCGCGGCACCATTATCCACCAATTACGCCAATTACCGCGTGAATACGTGACACGAATACACGCCCTCGCTCGTAACGCGGCAAAACGCAGTAACCATTGTAAACACATTAAAGCAAAACTGCATACCGAACCCGATCCGCGGCCCTTCGTCATCGTCCGCGCGCGATAGCGGACCGACAAAATCGCGCGATGTCTACGCGCGATGACGAATGGGACGAATGGGGGTTAAACAGCGACCGCATGAAATAGCGCTTTTGAAATTTGCCAGGGCAAAACCGCAATATGGTGGCAAGCGAAATATCGCGCCGATCTCGAAATGCGGAGCGACGCGGTGTCAGCAGGGTGGATAACGATAGTTCGACGAATCAATCGGGCTTCTCCGATATATGCGGCAGCTCTCGGATGAAAGCTCGCGTGTCTCGCATCTCGATCGCTGCATTTTCTCAGCTTTTCCGTCGTACTGGGGGTACCTACTTATTTTCTCTCTCTCTCTCTTTCTCTCCCTCTCCCTTTCTCTTTTCTCTCTTCATCTGCCGCATGACATCCCCCGGAGATACGTCCCGCGCCACGTATTCCATACTTTGACAAGTCGTCGGTAAGAGATTGCGACGTGTTATATTTTTCAACTTAAGGGAATACGTATCGCTCGAAATTTTCCGGACGAATAAAATGCCCAAAGAGTCGTGAAAACTGACGATATATATTTTTCCTCTTCTTCTCCTTTTTTTTTTTTTTTGTAAAAAAGGAAGCATAAGGGGAAACGAAAAAATAGCGAAAAAAACTAAAATTTATCAGAACTCCATCAGTGTCAACTGTAATGGCGGTTTTGTGTTTATTAAAAAAGATGAGAATGAATAAACACGATTAACGCCAATCGTTTCCCCATTTTTCCCCGCACAATTTCCATAATTTTCAAGGGGCGTTCAAACCGGCGAGGGCCAAAAAAGTGCCCCTCGCTCTTGAGGCGAACTAATGCAATTTACGGACATTGAAATATCGATATTTTGGCGGTATTGGAAGATCTCTCGAAGACCTTGAAGACGATGCCCCGGTTCACCGCACGTCTTCGGTTCACCGGTCGAACTCGTCTTTCGAGAGAGACAGCCTCGTACACGCGAGGCGGAAAATCGGATTAGGTGCAAACGTCGGGTAGCTCGTAGTCGGACGGGCAAAGGGGGAAGGAGGGAGGGGAAGGATGAGACGGCGCTTCAAAGCGACCTGTATAACTAATTACGAGTCTTATCTCGGGGCCGCCTAAAAGGTGCTGATTAAACGGGGATTCGTTGCGCGCGACACGCGATTGAGTTAAGTGCGCAACGCTTTTGTCGAGGTCGAGGTGGCCTCGTTCGAGCGCTCGAGGATTCGGCCCAATGGCCAATAATGGCGTGCGAAGCATGGAACAGGACGGCGAGCACTTTTAACGTGATGCTTACGAGTGCCAATTACGCGTCTCTCGGACCCTACTGAACCACTCTGGAAAATTTAAAGAGAGAGAGAGAGAGATTCTTTCATTATTTTGCAGTTTATCTCACCGAACTGTTTACCGACGAAGGTTCATGCACGCTGTAATTGCGAAGGTACTTTATAAAAATCCCTCGAAAATATAAATCTTTAAAACGGTTAAAAATACACGGGTTCCTGAAAATGTATGTTATGATGAATCTAACATACGGATATACGGTAGCTAGCAGCGGAACCATTTATTTCGAAAACGCACGTCAAATTTGAAAAAAAAAATGAGAGAGCTACGAGTATAATACAAATGAAAGCGAGGCATTCGTTTTAACCAGAGTGTAAAAATTTATGTCGTGTGCGTCACGTTAAAAATAAAGTGCATTAAATGATCGTGAAAACGTAATAACATCAAATCGGTGAAGCCCAGGTTGGTTTCGTCACGCAAAGTCACAGTTGACAGCAATTGGAAGTAAAAATATGCTGCATTGCTTAAAATGCTTACATATTAAACTGCAGTTGAATAAACGGACTTCACATTTTTTATTAAATATATTCAAGCGATTGGCCGAAATGTAGGTACAATCGATTCCAATAATGATTCCAATAACCTTATAACGATTATATTTGATATTAATTTGTAGTCATAAGGTATACATTGCGAAATTTTTTCAATTTTACGATCGATTCTCGATATATTAGAATTCCTATTTGTTTGCAGACTACATTACATTAGTAAATTAGTTGTTACACGGATACAATTGTGAAACTGATTCGCCTCTCTACCAACCGATATAATCATGGAAAGAATTTGCGCAAATTTTATTTGAAATGGATTGGGATTATTTACCGCAAATTACGAATTAACAGTGTATTTAAGTGAGAAGCGCTTTTCTGATATGTGGGTTAATCATCATTGTGCAACAGTGGCTGTATGTAGGTCTCGTATAAGGGCCTTTAACAGCAATATTAACGGCCGTTTAACGACTGGTGCGAAAAGCGATCAAAGTGAATTATGCCCCAGACTGTCCGTGATTACTGGTACGGATAGCGAAGGCCTCGAATTCCGTTCGCGACGTATAATCCTCGTTACTGCGCAAAATTAATACGAATACCTACCGTCTCTCGCATATTCGAATTACAATCATCGATTTACATCACAATAAATTATTATAAAACTTCGAATACCTACGTGCAGTTCTATATAAATATTTCTCTATTTATAGGCCAAAATGTACCTGTTAATTTTTCAGCTATAATTCCTTTCACGCACAAAAAACAATAGGTACTCGTCGCTCAAAGGCAGTTGTAATCACGTGTAATGTAAAAACTTGATAAGGACGAGATTACATTTCTTTTGAAAAACTCTGCTTCGCATTTTCTGCAACAGTTTTGATTATACAGGTTTAAGGCCACGACAGGAAAATCAAATTACGCGTAACAGTAACGCGCGGAGGAGAATCTAAACAGCCGGCGGGAAATGGGAGTCCTTTCCTTTACGCGCGAAAGAAATCAATGGAGCCCTCTCTAACGAGCTAACGAAGCGGCGTAAACGTTTCCGCGAAAAAATCCAGCCAGGCTAACGCGCGACATGGGTATCAAGGGTATTAGCATATCGAGAGGTTTTTCGAGAGAGAAACGGGAACAGAGAGAGAGAGAGAGAGAGAGAGAGAGAGAGAGAGAGAGAGAGAGAGAGAGAGAGAGAGAGAGAAAGAGAGAGAAGGAGCGACCGGATGCACACGCTGCGATGGAAGCGAGTGTATCCGGCCGAGGAGGACAGGATGAAAATTCCGCCTTTCGCGTCGCTTAAATTCGACTGCCGCGATGCCGCGCGCACTTTCCGCCGATACCGAGCGGAAAATCGGATTGCCGGACGGGTATGAGACGGATGAAGCTGGTATTCCGTGGGGCACATTTCGCGGACTGATTACACACTTTACTTGCGTCCCCGTCGTGAAATTGCGATTTACCCGCACGCGTTGTCGCGATACACGTGAAATAATGCGCGAAGCGAACGACGTTAAATGGACGGGTCGTAGGAAGTCTAATAGGGGCTCGTCAAGTAACGACGACGTAGAAGTATATATAATAATTCAAAAGTTTAAAAAATTCTTTGTTAAGTATTTAAAAGTTGTCGTTGGTAATCACTGAAAGTAAATCATCGATGCCAAAAGACTCCCTGTGTATCTTAAAAATATGAAGCGTTACGGATAATTAAATAGATAAATCTTAGGTATATAAAAAAAAATTGGATATCTCTAAATATGTACCGTTATAAGAGAATTATTCATTCAAGATACAAAATGCTTTAAATTTTTCTTAAAAATCATGAAGAATCGGATGTCATCTCTCTATTTCGTTTCTTCGTTCTACTTAAAGTGGCCACTAATGGTAACTTCAAATTTAACCGATCGTTTTTTTTCGTAATTTTTTTGGCTTTTACTCGACGTTATATACGAAGCTCCGGCAGTATTATCTTTGCTGTCAGGGGAACAAAACGCACGAATAAACGACCCCAGCAGCGTCGAAAGTTGTATCACGCTTTTACCAAGGCTGTTCTTGGGTCGCGCTGCGACGCGCAAAATTCTGAGCGTCGATATCCCGTGCGCGCGCTATACGAGGCGGAAAATCGGATTACAAACAGTAGACGGACGAGGGCGAGAAAGAGAGAGAGAGAGAGAGGGAGAGAGAGAGGGAGATTTTGAACAGCCGCGACAGCTAATCACGCTTAATTACACATCTTACACTCTCGATCGCGGAGGGAGCGGCCCATTAAAGCTGATTCACGCTTACTAACGTGTTCTGAGAAGAAATTGATGAACGGCGTAGTTGTCCTAGTAGCGATAGAAAAGCAGAAAAGTTTCGACGAGTTTAAATTCTGGTGGTCGAGAGATACAAAAAAAAAAAACCGCGCTCTCTTCGCAATCGCAATTATGGAGACGCGGCGTTTGACGTGTGTGGCGTGTTTTTTTCTATATTTGCAATATCGAAAATTGAAGTCATTCAATTCACGCCGGCTTTGATCTCTGCGCGTGGATACATGGAGCTATGAAAGAAATTAATTCGATGAAATCAGACACCCTTATAATCGTTTTAAACGAGAATTAAACGCTTATGTAAAATTATAGCGTATTTTCCAAGAGCGTACCTACAAGTACAAATATGTTAATCACGTTCGATGAGCGGATTAGACGCTGTTTACGCAACGGCTTTTGTTTACCCGACGCGTCCCCGGCCGGGTCGGGTAGCTATCTCGCATGGCGCGTCCTCCCCGGGATGGACAAAATTGTTGAAAGGACGAGTCGATTTCAGACAGCGATTTGGTATTTCGACAGGAAGTTTCAAGCTGGAAATAAATACGAGAATTTCGTGCCGTGAGAGCAAACAACGCGATCCACACGCTGTGACACCGGCGCGGCGGCGTGGGCGACGCGCGATATCGGTTTTAAGTAATTAATTCCGTCTCCACGCCACGCCACGGTGGATGTCACTCGATCGGATGCCACGTTCTATAATTTACGAGAAGAGGAGGTCGCTGGATCGGCGATAGAGAGGGTGGATGCACTATAGCTCGGCTCAGGCTTCATAAATTTTCGCGGCGGATTAAGAGACGCGGCCGTCGCCCATCGACGGCCGCTCACGCGATCCCGATGGATCCTTATTAATAATAATTAACTGATTACCATAGTCAATTAGTGGGTGACTTTAAGCACCGTGGGAGGGGCGAGAAAAGGGTATAACGGCACTCTGCACGAAATTGCGGGTATGTCGATGTCTAAATTGACCTTTCGTCTAGTAACGTAGATTATACAAATTTTGTTGACGCTAATGATCGATCTCTCCAAGAAACTTAATAAGAAAGGCGATCTAAGTTAGCTGTGACAAACTAAAACTAATTTATAACGCGAAATAACATTATTGAGAAGGAGTAGATTGAATATGCCAAACAATGTAAATGATGTAAGGAGACGTTTTTAAGTAATTCTTGTGTGATCGTTGCAAATATAAAATAAGAGTGTTCGTATAGTGATTGTACCTGAGATACTTCGAATTACCTACAGCTTACTCACTTCGCAATAACATGTACTTCGATATTGCATGCTGCGCGCGTAACCGACGCTTCGTAGAAGATAAGACATCGTAAAGCGCGAACGAGCTCGAGAGTTAATTTCTCGACGGTAAAATTGCGTACGAACAAATTAGGGCTTCTAACGACCATCTTACAATGGAAAGCATTTTTAAAGACAAATATGCGCATAACGAATCCGATCAATACAATTGATGAACGCGGGCTGATAAAAACTTTGAGGATTAATTTTAATTAGCAGTCCCGATCGAGACGCGAAGCGGAAAGTCAAGTTGCAGACAGCGGGGTCGGCTGAGAAGAGATCTCTCGAGAGTACAAGTAATTATGGTTAATTAAGCGGTCTTATCCCGGATGGGTGGATGCGAAATCCGCCGATTTAACGGCATATTCGCGTCGGATACATATCGAGTTTTTGCGTCTCATCCGGCTTTTCCGGCTGTCCGTTTTCCACGACAAGGGAAAAACCGTTTCTCGATCAGCGAAGCGTCGCGTAAACGCCAGCTTACAGAATAAATCTGCATTGTATCCGACCGTCGAAACATAAAACGCGCATTCGATCGCTGCATAAATAAATCCGCATCCGATTCGTGACATTTCCCGATGTGTATATCTATTCTCTCGAGCGCGACTGCTTGTGTTTGCGCGATTAATTGTAGCCGCGATCAAGGAGAATGCGCATGTATTTTCATGAAGTGGCGAGTTAATTAAAATACATGATCGAATCGACGGATTTTGATTAAATGTGGTTAGAAAAATATGCATCTTTCTTAAAGAATCTACGAGTATATACCAATATTCTCGAGCTAAAAACCTTCGTTTTGTTGTTTTTGAAAATAAAAACGACAAATGCCTCGTATAGAATATTTGTCTTTTAATATTTTCGATTCAAGGATGGCGAAAGATCGTTAAGTGATGCATCATTAACTACCTCACCTGTGAACTTTCTAAATGAATCACATATCCGTTTAAGAGCGCAAAATATTTACGAGGAAAGAAAGAGCAACGGAAGCGTTCTGAGATAATTCTACAGTAATGCGACGTGACCGAGCTTTGTTGAACGCGTCGCGATCGCCGCGATTCGTTCCTTCTCGGATCTCGCATAAAAATACTCGTGCGGCAAGTTTCTCCGCGACACAATAAATATTATTTCCCAAAGATTGCAACATCTCCATTACGGGATATTATTCCGCACCGAATGCGCGCGCGCGCGGTCGCGGTCGCGAATTTATTCCGCAACGACGCTGGGCGCTCACCTGGAGACAGGTGCTTCTCTGTGCGAGAAAATACACGGTGTTTATAGATATTTATACGCGAGAGAGCTCGCGTTTCACAACCAGTTTCCGGAGGCTACATCAACGACGAATGCGACAACGACGACGACGGCGTGGGCGAGCCGTGCCGATCGATTTCGTATACTCATTTATCGGCACCGAGCCCGGGAGTTACGTTTCCTTTGTGCACCTTCAAGGACTCCTGCGGCTTTTCCGCGATTATTGCATCGCGCCATATATATACGAGCGGCCTACATTCGTCTCTCGCGCGCCTCCATATATCCCAATTTTTATTTTTATCATTACGTCGCGTCGGCGTTTCAATCGAGCGCGTCGCTATTATTGTCTATTCGCTGTAAACGCAAGAAATACGGGAATAAATACTGAAATGACACGAGATACAACCGCGACAGACGATTTTTATTGTCGCGTTCGTCCGCGTCGTGCAAACGAAGAAACAATGTCTCTTTAAAGTACGATCGAACTTAATCGAAATCGAGTACACCCCCCTCCCCCGGTTTAGGAGGTCCTCAGTTATTACGATGCGACCCGCAACTTTTTGACAGTAACAATGACTTAGAGCGGGTGAAACTAAGTGCACGTAGGGAACGCAAGTGCATGTAATATCTTCATACTTCTTTAATAAATTTAATGCTATTTTACTCCAGTCTTCCACCTTAGAGAAGTTAGAAATCTCTATCCAAAGTTAGAAGAGAGGTACTCGGTAACTCTCAATCACCCTACATACTTGTGTCCCGCATACGCACTTACCTCGCTTAACTCGCGTTATTTTTCAAATGTCCAATTCACTTAGACGTCGGGAAAACTTTCTGTCTTGATTTATGAGATTTATCGAAGAATAAAAGTCCCACTTCGTAATGCGAGCAAGCGCGCGAGCAAAAGCGGCGATAAAAATGTAGGCTACAGTGGCGGGCAGGCGCGCGGGAGGCGGAGTCGTTGATAAAACGAGTTTGCGATACGATTGTTTCGAGGGCGATTCAAGCCGATCGCTCTCCACCGCGCGCTCTTGCGCTTTATTAATCGCAAAAGCGCCGCCGTTAATGCGAGCGAAAAATTCGCCATTAGCAAGCCGCGCTCCGCTCAAACGCACTATATTAAGTAAACGCATTAAAATCTCTTTTCGGCGCAGGCAAAGCCTCTCTATTATTTGACGTGTCGATGGACGGTCGTGGACATTGAATTATAGAATGTCAATGCGAGAAAAGCTCGCGCGAGAATTTTTAAGCTTCATTTAGTTACGAGAGTCTTTGGAAATTTATCGACATCGCGTGAAAGTAACGAGCCTTGTAATCCGTTCCTTTTAGCCATTACCGCGGACTGTAATTTTCACGGAGAAGGAATTGTAATAATTGAAACTTAACGTTGTCGCCGATACAATTCACGAGCCATTTACCGGCTCCACAAAGACTTTATAATTTTAAAATTACGCCACGTTGCAACTAGTAACTGTTAAATAATTATCCTGCATTAAATAAGACTTAAATTATGTAATATTTATTTCTTAAGGATTAAATAAAATTCAAATAATATGTCTAATATAGGTACAGAATTTGATTCGCGCAACCTAATGGACCTATGATTTATTCTCCGTTTTGAATTAGCAACGTGGGGCACATAATGGAATTAACGATAACCAATTTATCTTTGAAAATCTTTTGTGTCGTATTAAATCGATAGAGCATTAATCTTTCCCCTCATCATTTAGCAAGAGAAAATCGTGCACCATTTTATGATGTAATGGAATCTACTCGGTTTGATGATGTGTGTACCATAATAGGAACATTCTTCAAATAACATTAAAGTATGATATCGCAATTTCTGATACCACAATTTCGAGCTATTATTCATCTATGATTAAAAATGTGTAATAATAAAAAAATATGACACAAGAGATATTTTATCATGCATTATCGAAATTTTATTTTCACCTCTCCTCGATGAAAAATGAAAATCTTTTCGGTGAAATTCTTTTCTACTAACAATAAGACTCGAATATGAAAATCGAATTCTTCGCGAAAGCAAATCAGATTAGCGATCAAGGGGTGAAAATATTTCGCGGCGCAGTAAATCAAGCGAATATTATTAATCGAACGTAGAAGATAGATAAACCAGTGTGGAAGAATAATAAATGAAATAGTTGGGAACGTGTCGAATAGACGAGCGAGCGCGGTTAACTAACGCGCGCGCTGAGACAATATTTACATTAATGACGTCCCGGCGCCCGCGATGAGAGGAGCTACGAGAATTCCTCGACGTGTGGTGGCGCGAAGATAAAGCGAAAATGTTGTACAAAAGCGCCTCGGCTGTGTGTACCCGGTCGAGATTAACCGATGTTCCCCCGATCACAGTCGAATTACACGAGTTCAAATCCAACTGTGCAATTATTGACTTTCGATTGAGAATTTGGCGAATTCAGTTAGATGGGACCAGCGAATCGTGCCGCGAATGGAAACTGATAGCGTAAGCACATGTAAATAAGGAGGCCACCATTGCCCAGCGAAAATTGCGAATGGGCACGATCGAGCGGATTAAATATGTCAATTTTCCATTCTCGTCTATCTACCGAAAGACATTCGCTTCGTTTTAACTATCCGGATCGGCTTTCATGAAACTAATTATATTCCATTCGTCTTCTACCACGTTATATAAATAGAATGAAATATAATAAAAGCTTATAAGGATTAAAACTAGATATTATATAAATATAAGAATTAAAACTCTCAAATGTGTGTGTGTGTGTGTATCAAAATCAGACTCAAGCACGATGTCATATTCAGAGGTAAATGGACGATGAAAGTATCGCTTGCATCCAAGTTTAGCGCTAATGTGACCGTCTGATTCTTATTTATCGCGACAGTCTGAATCTTATTTGCCAGATGCTACATTCGGCGCTGATTGTGCAGGAATACAAGTTTCCACGTTCGTCCGGCTTGCGTTTAATGAGTCGAGCATAAGCCGCTCGTTGCCATTGCGCTTTATCCGATTCCTCGGCTGAGGTGCACTTTCGAGAGAGAGAGAGAGAGAGAGAAAGAGGGGGGGGGGGGGAGGGGGAGGAGGAAAAAAAAAACGTAAGAATCGCTAGCGACGGTTAGGGGGTCAAGTGGCGGTCTTTGTGAAATTAATGAAAGGTTTCCACGCGCGCAAATCCTGAGCCGGTCTTCTCTCCGCAAATATAGAGAGTCAAAGCCCATTCGTACTTACTCTCTTTCTCGTATTCTCAGCCCGAATGGACCTTTTTTTCCTCTCTTTCTCTTTCTACTTTCGCGCTCGACCACTTAAACTTCAGACCCGCCGAGCGAGAAAAACTCGCGGCTTATTTTCCGAAAGCGCTTTGTCCGCCGCTTAAATGCGCCCCATCGATTGAAATTTCGATAAATTTCCGACGCCGACGTCTCGGGAAACCGTCGATCGCGTTTTGTTTTGCGAGCTTCAACGTCAGCGAAGAAAAGAAAATAGAAGGAAGGATTAAAATTTCGCTTTGAGACTCATCGGTAAACGAGAATGTGAGAGCGCGAATTTTCTTCTGTACATTACTGATTGTGAGTAAAATCACAGAGATTTATGATAATCATTGTTTACACATGCTTGCCTAGCATTGATTAGAGCTGCTAATAATTTTAAAAGATTAGAAATGAGAAAATGAAAGAAAAACGACGCAAAAATTTTATTGATCTTACATAGCTTCTGAAAACATAGGTATAATTCTGATATATTAGTATATGTATATTGATATCGACTTCCAACAATCGTGATGAAAACGCAAAAGAAATTATTAATCGATGGTAATGGATGATGAGTAATCGCGTTTAGATATGCGAATTTTAAGTCATGGAGCGCGCTTTTGTGGATTAAGGATTAAGCGCGCCGGGATATCAGCGATTTTTAATCTCCGTAGTAAGCCTGCATCATACCCATCTTTGTAATTGCCCTAACTATCGCATTAAGAGTGCTGCGCGAATCGTAATCAACGCGAAAATATTTCCGGCATGTATCCACGGTAAAATTACCCGGACGATCTCGACCGCACGATCGCTAACTCCCCACTTACAAATATCGTATGCGCATACGTTTCAATATTCCTGCGGCCGCGATCCTAATAACGCGTGTAATAATAACTGTACGGAACTATTTACTCTATATTCATGGCGCGCTCACGAATTGTTCCGGCGGCGGTTCCTCGAGATGTCCGGACCGACCGAACGGGCGATCCGGATGCGGATAGTCGGAAAGCAATTGAATCGGTTAATTGAGAGGCCAGATAAGAGCGACCAAATTTGCAAAATGTGATTTTGATCAGAAACTGAAGATCTTTATATTATCGTGATCGTATTTACACGAAATTTAATCTAATGTACGTAAATATCAGACAATTTAATGGTTCACAGATCACTTATCCTTCAGCCTTCAATTAACACCAAATGCGTCAGACTGAACTTTCGGAGATTCTTATTTCCCTAGACAGTTTTAAATATTATAATCGCCAAATATATAGCGTCCTAAATATATCGAATGCTCGAATATTCGTCGCGTTCTATTTTCTAAAAGACTACTTCAAACCAAATTTATTATTTTATATAATAGCTTTTGACTTAAACATTTGGCGTGACATATAATCGATCGTTAAATATATGCATCCATACATGATTATTTGATTATACACTCGACAGATAACACGAAGGCATTAATATTATCTCGTGTAAAAATAACATGATAAAAATAACATGATAAAAATAACATGATAAAAATAACATGATAAAATAAACTATAATAAACTAATATTTATAGTGTGCGTGCGCGCGAGAGAGAGAGATAAAGATGTTTGTGTGCCATGTGAACAACATTTTCGACCCTTTTTGTTGTAATAAGTTTTATCTCCCAACATCTCAGATACTACATACAATTATGATAAACAGTCATTAACAATTTGGATCAATATTTGTAAAAATTTTCATTCTTTATTAAAAAATTCCGTGCATGAAATGTTTAACAGTGCAATACCTTCCTTATGCGATTTACATCCCGGTAAAACCGTAAAATCAACGACATGGCCAATAATAAAACGAGAACGAGGGGGGAAAAAAAGTACGCAGCAACAAAACCCAATTTCCAGAGTCAGTGTACGCAGAACTCGCCGCTCGAGAGGATTGAAGATCGACTTTCAAATTTTAAAGTTCGCATTTCGACGTTAACGACGTTAACTATTCGACAAAATTCCAGTTACCGAAGCGGCTCTCTTTAATTGAACCTTTTTCTGCCCTCTCGAAAACCTGGGGTATTACAAAGAGGGGGAGGGGGGTACCGCCCTCACTACCCTACCAGCCACTTCGCAACCCTCCTCGCGTGACGACGTGTTCACGACGTTCGCGGGAGGGAGCGTCGAGAGAGAGAGAGAGAGAGTGTCGTCGACTGCACTTCGCAGCTTTTTCGTGACTTCCGCCCGGCGCGTTTTTCTCTTCGGGACCATCGCGGTGACGGCGGGTGGTTACTTCCGCAATAACGATCGGACACACACCAGGCCGCCCCAGACATGTTCACGTCGAGAGGACAGGCGGGGCGGCGCGGCGTTGCCAACCGCACTATAATTATAGCATTTACGCCATCGTTTTGTCGTGACGCGCTGTGCAATCTCTCACAAATTATAGCACTTGACATTAGGTCTGTAACCTTCCAAGCATATCTCTCGCCTGGCCAAAATTTATTATTCTCCATGATAGGCGAATTAGATTATCCGAATATCAGTTATTAATTTCACTCAATCTCGCTTGAGTTCCTACATCATTTTGAATCCTGTTGCGCCATAGAAAATATGGTCTCAGACGTTATAGAAAAAGATAAGCAATAATATGCATAATAAGATTTGTAAAATTCCTAAATTGTGAGAAAAAAATGCTTTACTCCTTTTTCTCACGAATTTCCACAGTTATCTTCTAATCGCGTGCTTTGTATTCAGATATTCTGCAGAAAAGGTTTTCACTAGATGTATAATACTTCCTCCCGCTATAACCGTTCCTCGCTATAAACTCGAAATGCTATATTGCGATGTGCAAAAGACTATAATTCTCGTGCAATTCCAGAGCGTAGTGTTTTGAAAAGTTGGCAACGTCGGCGAAGCGGGGGTCGACGGAGGGCGGTTTGTTGCCAGGGGAAACGGCAAGAGAGGAGAAAGAGAGAGCAAGAGAGAGCAAGAGAGAGAGAGAGAGAGAGATCCCGGCTTTTGCTCACAGCAAGAGAGAAAGAGAGAGAGAGAGAGAACTCGGGAGATAGAGCGACGCGCTAGAGTATCTTCTCCGTCAGCGGCAGACTTCGAGCCCGCCGGGGCGCGGACGAGAAGTGACTACCGCAGGCGGGATCTGAAGGACCAACGAGCGTTATACATTCCTAGGGCGGATGAGGCGGGTAGAGGGTGGCTCGGGAACGCGCACGAGGGTAGAATTCGCGGAGAACTCTTTCGGGCTTGGCGCGGTCGGGGTAGGTACTCCTTGCCTTCTTCTCACAGTCAGAATCGACCCATCTCGGGTCGACCAAGATCGGTCAAGCTAATTAATTCCGCACGTAGTGGCGCTAAAGTACGCGACGGCGCGGGGGGTGAAAATATTCGACTGGGGTCTGCTGGGTACGAGGTACCTGATGGTAATACTTGATTACACTTGAATTAACTTCTGCCACAAATAGGTACATTCGCGCGTGTCTTTTCAGTGTTTCGCGCTATTCCTGCATGTGTCCCTTAATTTCAAATTGCCTCAGTATTCCTCCGCTAATACTGAAATATGATTTTGAGTTCTGATTCATGCTCCACTGTGCTAAAGATATCTACGACTATGACGTCAGCAGCGTATGGTATAACGTTTAGCTTATCTAATAGTATGACGCTTATAGAATAGACTGATTTACTGGCTTTTATCTAGTCGAAACTATCTGACCAGAAAGCAAAAAAATACCGCCAACACAGTAGATATCTCGCGCAATTTCTCTCAGCTTCAAGAATCGCCGAAGACGTTGCACTCCGGGCAACTTCGTTCGCGGGTTAAAGTGGGTAGAGAGGTAACTCCGTGATGTTTGAACGTGGAAGGAGCAAATACGCCGCGGCTCGCGGAAGCAGCTGCGGCGAAAGAAATGGGGATGGAAGGAAAAGGAAGAGGAAGAAGGTGGGGAGGGAGAGAGAGAGAGAGAGGTGACTGAGGTAGAGCGGAGTAAGTTGAAATAAACGAGGGAAACGTGAGTTAGGAAGAATAAGGTTTGATTCTCCGCGATACTGAAATGTGTCGTGGAATGGAATGCGTAACGAGTTCTTATATTCCGCTTCCCGGATCTGAGCTCCGTGAGTTCGCCATACTACTCACTACTCGACATATTTACGGGAGGACGTGCTATTTTGAATCGCGAGAGTCGAAATTGGATCGTGACTCCAGAGTCTCGTTAGGAGCCGCCGTGGATATCGAGCGTGTGTTGATACCCGAGAAGCACCCGCGATAATGATGCGCACGTCATTGCACATTTACATCTGTGTCACATTTATATTCGCCGTATATGCGCCGTCAGCCTGTTTCGTCGACGAGGAATCGTGTAAAATAAATCGCGCGCCGTTATTAAGCGCCGAGAATAAAAAAAAATCTATGAATGATGCAGCACCGTGTTTGTACCTACCTGGTTTCTCGCTGTATCGTTTGTAACATGTAAAAGTTACTTATTTCCGAATGTACCACTAACAACAACCGACAGTTCCTGCGAGAGTAATCTTTCATTAATTCGTAACTGTATACTGATTACTTACTGCCCATACTTACAGCCCTCGAGGCTACCCGCGATCTACGTCATATAATTGAAGTTGTATCATACGTATTTTGAGGTTGTTTCGCTTGGCGAAGGTTTAATCTCGTTCCTCCGTAGGGCATACGTATCTTCATGTAAAATGTAAAACTTTTAACACACAGCGTACATTAACGTAAAACGTATTTCGCTATGCTTGCATGAACTTCGCGATTGTATAAGCAAAAGAGCATTCAAAAATTACGTAATTCATACGTAATCAGATTTCGAGATACCGTTCTATACGTATATATCGCGCGATCGAGTTTTCATCAAGAAAACGCTACGCCGAGGGGCTGATATATAATTTCGCGCAATTTCGAACACTCTATTTTTCCGCCGAAAGGACGAAACGCGCGGGAGAGATGACGACGCCGCACAGCTCGCGCACGTAACGAGCTACTTACTCACGTGGGAACAGTTTGCGGGAGATACGCTCGCAACCGAGATAACGACCGAAGATAAAGACAAATGTATCGCGTTAGATGCGAGTGGGTGGCTGCTGGCTGCTGCAGAATGCTAACGCTCGATTTATCCCTTGACAGCCGAGTCGGGTGGTTCTTACCAGAAGACCCGGCGAGCCTTTGTAACGCGAATAAAGTACTGGGGGGGTCTGCATTAACAATACGATAACCCGGGAATTTCCGTCGATCGTTCGCGTCACGAAGCCAGCGGCTCGTTACAACCGGACGAGTTTTGCTGTCGGCCGTGCACGCCGGGTAGCGAGGAACAAATCGGATTGCGGACTTTCATCGGGCGATCCGGAGACGGAATTCCCTCGAGCAAACCTTCGAGCGTATAGCTCGGAAGAACCTAAGGTAGCCGTTGCGTGACTAATGCGTTCGGATTAGACGGATCGAAATGGAGAAGAAACAATTTCCTCGTCTGCTAAACAAGAGTGCGCGTACGCGCCGCACTTACATTCCCCCGGTAAGGAAACATGGTGGATAACATTGCCAAATTATATGTTTCTCGTACGAAAGCTCCCGAGCGAGCGCGGGCTCGATAAATATACGCAATGCTCGTCGTAACATTACGCGAGATAACAAGAGAAAGGAATAAAACGAGCGCTCATGCATAATTTTGGAATGAAATATGTAAGCCATCGCTTTATGCGTAGCTTAAGTACACGTTTAAATAAGATTATTTACTTAAATTATTGGGGTTTCTTCCGCGAAAATCTAACGGCGATAAGACTTCGCAACTGCTGTATAAATATGCATATGTATGCATAGAATGTGCTATAAAAGTAACTTCCGCCTGTATTTTTGAAAATTACAGATAAAAGAAAATGAAAAGTGCCGAGAGAGAAAGAGACGAGGGAAGGGAATAGGGTGCAAGTTAATGCATTTCTATCAGAATAATAAAGAGCAACGCTAAGAAAACGCGTAAAAAATACAGCAAATACTCTCGTCGCCCGTAGATGCGACACGGGACAAAGCCCCGTTTAGCATTCGCGAAATAGCGAGTGACTCCGCCTCTCTGCGCGGAAGTAGGTCTCGTTGACCCCCCTTCTTCCCCATGTAAATGTATTTCCCGTGGGTTACTAGGCGCGGCTTTATTACACGTTAAAGCAAGGGCGTGCAGCTCTCGCGAGAGACTGCCGCGCATAAGAGGGGCGAATTAGAATTTAAATATTTTCTACCGGGCGGCCTTTGTGATCCGAAGACGCGACTAAATTACCACAAATAGTCTTTGAAGAGCCTAGAAGGACGGACGGCGTCCCCCGAGGAAACCGGCTACGGGGGGAAGCACGTAGAGGGAGCGCGGGCGAGCGGGGGCGAGGCGAGACTAAGAGGGAAAGCTGCAGTATATAAGTTGAACCGAAATAAACGAGGGAGATTCGGCGTGGGGGTTACGAGAACGAGGTTTAGTCGCGGGATATTGGAATCCGCGGTAAAATTGCAGAGTGCAGCACAAAGTGCGGCGAAATTTACGATGCGAACGGGGACGACGGGGACGGGGGCGCGGGGGAGAGGAATGGTCTCCAGGAAATTCCGGAGTACGTTCATTATTGCGTTACTACCGTCTGCTATGGCGCATTAGATATATATCATCATTCGCGAATAGCGACTCACAAACGAGTTTTACTTTTAACCCCCCGCGAGCTTATCGGTTTTATTGGTCGCAGACAACCGCTCGGAGTGATGCTCGGAGTCGAGAAAATCAAATTCCACAACGCTCTTTTCCCCTTCGAAGTCTACCTTGATTCAACAAGGCATACCGTCAATTTGATGCAATCGTTACATTTTATTTCGCAGATGGATTTAAGAAATTACAACACAATGTTACGTTGCAATATCTTTGCCATTATAAATTGACTGGTCGAAATGCCTTATTCGTATTATAGAGCGGATAATATTGCCGAATGTAAAAATTTAGTTTATAGACCATGCGTTTTAAAGTTACATGGCTCGATACAACGAACCGAAAAGAAAACGAGCAGACCATATTTCTCGGTTTCGCAGTACGCTGTCGTTCGGCTATAATGCTCAGGTCGTAATACCTAGACACATAATTTTTGGAAAACGGCGCTTAGCGGTCCTTACTTCCGATAGGAATCAGACCGGAACTGAGCGTGATCGAGCATTGCTCTTTCCGATTCGTTCGCGATTGATGGGATCATTAAATCAAAAGGCCAATGTGCCTCAGTGTGTATTAGGGGTCACGAGTTTTATTGTCGCTTTTATATCTTGCTGAGTCTGACTTCGATTAGCGAACAACGTCTGGCTACTGATTAAACCCCAAATTTGGTAGAGAGAGAGAGAGAGAGAGAGAGAGAGAGAGAGAGAGAGAGAGAGAGAGAGAGAGAGAATTGTAAAAGGAGGATGGAAAATAATATGATAACAAAATATTATTGCATACCTACTTATAATAATTAATACTTTGCATATTTTGTAATAATATAGTTATTATATAATAATTATATTATTACAAAATATGTAAAGAGAAGACATTTAATTTTCATTTAACAAATATTTCCGATCTAAAATTAACTTTTAATATCTCTTTTAAAGGAGCATTAGTTATAAAATAATGACATGATAAATTGCAAACGAGTTTAACGCAAATTTTAAAAATCTAGATGCATGCATTTTACAGGAAATTGTTAAGTTACAGTCTGTCAGGAATGTTAAATTCCAATAAAGCGGAAATTTTTCTGAGACTTCGAATTTGCGGCGTGACGCTTCGTGGGTTTCCTTCAACCGGTTCCTTGAGAGCTTCACATTCCCACCGCACGAGCTGCAATTTTGATTTCCACGCTCGATACGCTCGTAAATCGCGCAAATTACGCGCCCATAGCCGCGCGCGAGTAAAACTCCGCACCGGTTATTGGATCTCGTTTCTAAAAACCTTCGTTACCGCCGCTCGATCTGCGAACCCGGTTGGCTTCGAAGTCGATTCGGCGCTTCATAAAAGGATCACGTATCAATGAACAGATAGCGTGAAAAATTTATACGCGCGATGTATTCTTTATTTCCGCCGACTAGCTTCCGAGGCGCAGTAAGAATTCGCTATATGAATGGACTTCGTTTATCAAATTTCCGTATGGAAGATTAAATTTCCAAGCCGACAAATGGGAAGATAATAGCAAAAATCGATTTTGTGTACACGAATAGGTACAGCCAATGACTTACAACTTGTTAGAGATAAGATTACTGCATGAAACGTTCATATAACTAATACGTTATAACTAAATTGAACAGATTACAATTAGATCCATGTGTAAAATTGACTGAAGTACATTTCTCATAATGCAGAATCAATCACAGTGATTGTGACACTGAATTAAATATGACACTGCAATATTTCCAATGAATTAGCAATCACGGTCCCATTATAATTTTATGACGACTGTTAAATGCGTAGTCATTATGCTTTATTGATATATCAGTTTGATCATTGAACAATTTTCCAGCGTTATTCTCATCTCGCTGTCACAATTATTCTGATCTATATTACATCGTTTGTTGGATTCTCCCGCAAATAAAAAATGATTAGGAATTAATTTTGCAATCATCTAAGAAATGGAGGCTTGCATTCTTGCAACGCCAAAGATTGAATTCGGAATTAACTTATCAATTTATCGCGTTGGATCGAGCTTTAACTTTACATAACATCCAAATTTCTTGCAAGCGGCCGACATACGGACTCGCAATAATTTCCGGTCGAAAGAATTAATTACCGGATCAATGTTGCGCTTGCTCGCCGCTGTCCTTTGTGAACCAAGGGTACATTATTGGGTTACCGCGAACGAGACGGACGGACTTTGAGGGTCCCGCGATCTGCAATTCCCCGGAGCTCGAGCGGGCGCGTGTTGCTGTACTACGTAGCGAAGTCAAACCGGAATAAACGAGCGAGATTCGACGCGGGGTTACGAGAAACGAGCTCTCGCCGTAGCGCAAGTTCCAGAATACTAGTGCGGGTTGGGCGTATATAAAAGAGCAGCTCTCTCTCTCTCTCTCTCTCTCTTGCTGTCGAATACAATACGGTCCTGGGGCTCGGTGTGCGCGCCTGGTGACCTCCATTATTACATTGTTACATTACTATTGCCAGTCCACCCTCCGCGCCGAAACCGGAGTTCATGTTTCCGCGGAAAAACCGCGCCATATTGACGCGAGAAAAAAATTATGATCGCGAATGACAGAAAGAAAAAAAAGGGGGAAAAAAACCGTGAACCTGTCGAAGAGCGCGATGAGATTGGATTACTTTGGACGCGGCGGAACGCGGTCTTTCCGGTACGGTATATATCCGGGATCGGCCGATCCCACGGGAAAGGAGCTCGCCGACGCGGATTCGCCATGCCCAGGATAAACAGGAAAGTTTCGATGCCTGCCTGCTTGCCTGCGAGAAGGAAGGAAACGAGGTTACGCAATTTCGGGATGTACATGACGAGCGAATGTGCACCAACCGATGACTTTCGCTAGGCTACGATCTGGTTTATTAAGATAGCTGTATATCAGATATTGGATATTTCTTATTAAAATAAGGCTCGGTGTCTGTGAGATGCGTCGCGAAAAGTAGCGATAAATTGTAACAAGTAGGCAAATCTCCAATTCCCGACGTGGAAAAGGAAAATTTTATTTATGAAAAAAACCGCTTCTGCGGTGAAGAAATGTAAGCTCTTTCTGTTCTAAGAACGCCGATAATAGAACGACCAATTTTTAATGCCCCTTCCGTATTATTCGACGAATGATTTAAGACCTTTCTGTGCAAAATTTAAAGCGTAAGGTCATACTTTCCGCACATCGCACTAAATACAGTCGTCAGGTCCAGACTTTTATTTAACGTGGTACACGGGCCGGGAATGATATACGTGGCCGCGTACGGAGCTAAAAGTGTGACATATGAATACAGATCTTGATTCTGAAAACGCGCCGACACTCGAGTGTTTTAAATCGCCACCAGTCACATGGCGAACCGCCGCAGAATCGTGAATAATTCCACCTGCGCGAAGAAAACTCGCGTTTATCCCTCTCTTTAACGGAACACTTAACTGCTAATGCCTTGGTAATCCCCTCTCCTCTCTCGCAATGTCACCCGGAGAGATCGTTGTTCTTCTCTCTCTCCCTCTCTCTCTCTCTCTCTCTCTCTCTCTCTGTCCCTGTCTGTTTCAGTCCCTCCATTTCTCTCTCAAGCGACCCTTTGCCCGAGTTCACACGAAGTCGTCGCAACGGTGTGACGGTGGCACGACTCGCGCGGAGATAAGCAGGAGAGCATCGTCGTTGATTACAGAAACGCCGGATGGCAGTCTGTGTTCCGGAACGCCGAGGACACGTACGAGATATACTGAATTGCAGGCGGCTTACGCAACACGGTAACTTCCTTAGCGCGCCCTTTTCGGCAGAGAATATATATCCAGGCTGACGTCCGCGCGCACGGCGGAGCCAACGCCCGTTGTAATCTAATAGTTTGTATCCGCAGTGACGTATTCCGATGCACACCGGTGAACTCCGGTGATACGATAAGGGAATGCGGTTTGTGTCAATGGCATATCAACAACAATCGATCGAAGTCGCGGGCTGCTTGGGTCTCGGATTATTCCATTATATCCGCGCGATAACAGACGAGACGGGCCTATCATTATTACGTCCTATTTCGTTGATTTTCGCAACAACGGTGAAAAAACTACATTTTGTAAAATATTATATGTATAGTATAGTAATTTCTTTCAATTTATTGCTGTACGCATGGTTTACTAAAAATTACTCGACGCTTTTAGCGTGACTGCTAATCGAATTCTTTTCTTTTTGTATCATATTGTGTGTCGACCTACAAAATAATATGATTAGAATTGATCCATGCTGATGCAGCCTCGTAATTGTGTTCTCTTTCATGCTAATTTTTGTTGAAACTTGTCTGTTAATTTAAATCTATTTGCATTTACATTGATTCTTCGTTAAACAGATTTCGCAGAAATACGCCTATAAGAACTTGTCGCGGAATTTGTTCGCCAACTTGCCATCGAGAAAATTTGCCGCTTACACTATTCACAGAACGCGGGGAAAAGGAGCGGTGGGAGCGGGAGAAACCAGATCGTTTTTCAATAATTTCTGCCGGCCGTAAAACGATCGGCAATGACCCGCGCGTACCTATATACCGGGGACCTACAAACGGGTTACGTTCCCCGGGGACCGGAATGTCATGGGATTCAGCGTGTACGGAAAGTCAAACCGAAATAAACGAGGGACAGGCAGAAACGGGGTTAAGTTCGAGGATGTTTATAAAGGATTTCATGGAAAAAGCAACAGGGCGGTGGTGTTCGCAACCAAATGGGATTTATGACACAAACGGCACGAACGGAGGGATATATACTAGGAAGAAAAATCGCTCGATGCACGACAAAATCCGGAGAAAGTCCGTGTGTTTCCGGAAGAGTGAAGTTTCAGTTCATCCGTGCTGTCAAAGAATTCAACGTTCGTCGGAGTTCATCGAATAGATTTGATTGAAACGTTGCGCGAACACGATCGCCGACGGAACGACGTACTATACATATATCTCATCGAACAGCAGTATTTGCGGTTTTGACGATTCTATTGGTAAATACCATCCATCACCCGATACAGTTCATTAATTATTTATGGACGATCGAGGTTCTTTGGTCGTGGTAGCAAATCTTTCATACTTATTTTGCCCAACTGTCAACTATTAATATTACTTACGATTGCAAGAATATTATTGACAGATCTGTCAATAACCGGTGCTGAATAATCGATATGCATTTCCTGATTCTCTGACGTTTATTTAACGTATATGTTCGCGACAGATAAGGTGACAATATCGCTAAGAAGCATATTAATTTTTCTTTTCTCTCCCTCTCTCTCTCTCTCTTCCTTCTCCTCTCTCTCGTACCAGCATCGTAAATAAATAATTTCCAACGTTCACTTATCAATTATAATCGAATCTTGTACAGAAAATGAACGCTCAGAAGCATTTTCGCTTTGAGCTCGCATTAATTTTATACTAGGTTACATTATGTTAATTTTTATATTTTCTGTTTAACAAAATTTTGTCAAGACCCTCTGGTTTTAGTCCATCCTCAACTCTTCTCTTGTTTAAATTTATTTTACAAAAATTAACGTCCGTGTAGAATTATGATTAAAATTACAACTCGTGCCCGTGGGATGAACATCGATGAACGTACGGAAATTCGTTAATGGACCTTGACGATTCCGGATTTGGCGTTCCTCCGCCAAGCTCGAGCGAAAACGAATCCCGGATTTTCGCGCCGAATTCTTCCGAACAGATGTTATTGGATTACAACGAGATAGGGAGATAGGGAGAGCATCGACGTGAATGTCAGATCGGATCGTATTTCTCTCGAGGAAGCATACATAACGTGTACGAAACCTGTGCCGGCATCGGGAAAGCCGGACCGGAACAAACGAGAGAACTGCGAAATAGGTTGCCGGGAACAAGGTTGAGTTCCACAATATCGGAATTCATGGCAAAATAGCGAAACGGTGTATGGGACAACGATGGCGGGGCGAAATTTATGACGCGGCTCGAATATTTAAAGGTGCGCGAATGCGAGAGACAGTGACGTAATACTCACGCTTTTAGAGCGCACCTTTCGCAGCAGGAGAGGCTAATTAGAGGCTCTTCGCCCGTTACTTCGAGCGACCACGATTTCGATTATTTCACCCTCCGCTTCGATTCATTTTTCTGCTTTTCTATCCTCTTGTTTCCCCATTGAGTTCTCTCGAAGATGAATTATTCAAGTTATTTTTATGCATTCGCAAACGCGCGTAACTTTGCTTCATCATTGTTTCAAGTGTTCACGTTTTACTTATCTGTACTACCGATATTCTTAGTTTTATACGATTCCTAAATAAAACAATTTTTTTCACGCCGATATTTTTATCAGCCTTCATATTTATCTTGTGCCTGTTTCGATTTCTTTTCCAATTTTTATCGTTTCAGTCCTTACCGTTTGTTGCTTCGTATCGTTCACATTCTCCGCTCTTGCGTTATCCTTGTTTTGATAGGACTTGCGTATGTGTCCCGGAATAATAAACAGATTTATTTTTCTCTCCCTCTCAATGTTTCTTTTCTTACCCTTTTTCTTTATCTCTCTCTTTTCTCCTTTCGGTGTTAAAGTTCCCTTGAGACTTGCCGGGTTACACTACTGGTAAGAAAGTGTGTCTCTCGTGATGATTGAACTCGAAGCCGAACGGTAACTCGTGAGAAGAACGGGTTGTGCTAGGTGAAGCTCCATTGTTGTTGAAAGCAACAGCGACGTCGGGGTGAGGAATCCGATCGGGCCGCTCCTCGATCACGTATCGAAACGTCAATCGTAATTGTCGCGACGGTCGAAATCGATATCGCGCGTACTAAGCGATAAAGCCGTGACGGCGGAATCGATTTGGTATTAAAATTTCACGCCGACAAGCGAGAATCGAGTGGATTACGGATTACGGTAATCGTCGGGTCGAATGAATTCGCCTCACTAAAAAGGCAAGAAAGTTAAAAATCACCATATCGAATATTGAACCACACATACAAATTAAGAAGAAATTTCACGCAACTTATGTGAAGATTATGATCTTTAAAATATGCAGAAAATGTAAGTAGAAATACATTGTTGTTGTATCCATGCGGACATAATATCAATAAATTAATAAGTTCAATACTTAAAGTCAAATTGTAAATAAAATATGTGAGTATATTGATCGTAATTATTAAGAAAATAAAATAAAATTAAAAAAGAGTCTTACAAGCTTCGGATAATCAAATTTGAAAAACAACATGCCTTGAATGACAAAGTTCTAAATTTACGACCTGAAGATCCACTAGACCGGCACATTCGTCGTGGGATTTTGTATTAAATAAATAAAGAGAGAAAAACGAGGGACTGGCAGAGAAAGCTTCGAAGCTCCGGTTTGGGCAACAAGGTTAAGCACTGGGATATCGGAATGTCCGGCGAGGTAGAAAAGAGATTCGTACGGAATACGACGGTAACTGTACAAATAAAATGGAGTTCCTTTTTTAGAAAAATCAAAGACGAGAAAAATACGGTTTCCTTGGCGCATCTATCGTATTGCGGTGGTTTAGCAGCGCATGGCCGTTAAACGGCAGCCAAGCAAATAGAATGAAAATCGTTCTAGGAGAGATGCACGAGAAAATCGACTTCTCCGGGTGGATTAAAAGCGAAGGACGACACGTCGTTGTTGATGTTGCACGTAAAAACGAAACAAGGGGAACGCGAGCTTTCAGAGAAAAAGGATGTATTAAAAAGTCCGGTCGGTAGATGGACGATGGATTTTTATAACATCGGACTCTGGCGTTTCATAATAGATCATCTTTAATGTGACGTCTATTTCATACATCATACCTTTTCTTGGGTTCTAGCAAAAAATAGCACGAATATCAAGTGCGCCATTTGTGTTATCTCATTGTGGTAACGTATAGAAAATTTAAAAAAAAATACACATTTGGCTGAAAAACATAATACTTGTAACAAATTTTAATAAACAAAACTAATTGCTGTTTATAAATGTAAGAACGTAATAAATATAAATAATAATTGTATATGTATAAAATATATTAAATTTATATATTACAATAAATATTAAAATATTATTAGATACCTATAAATATTACCTTTGATATCTTATACCTCTTAATTCACGATCGTTAGTTACTGTGATCTCAAAATTTGTTGAATTATTGACTGAATTTCAGTTCGCCATGTTAGATTAGAGGTGTTGATGCGATTTTAAATGAATAAACTAAACATGCTCTTGTCTCGGGTGTCCGAAACGATGAATGAAACTGGAAAAGCCCTATCCATTCTACGTGACGCACACAAAGATATAGTTGCCGAATGTATCTATAGGTGCGCACTGCGGTCGCGATATCGGAATTTGCGATATACGTATAAGGTGGGTGAGCCAAAGTAACCGCGGGAGTGCTTCGAAATGGGTTGCGGGAACAAGGTTGAGTTCTAGGATATCGGAATATATGGGCAAGTAACAGTGCAAAGCACAAGGGGGTAGCACGGATGAAATTTATGGCACCGACACCGCGGTAGGAGAGATCCCTGAAGAAGAGAGGAAGAGAGACGTTAAGAGAAACAGAGATACGGAGAAAGAGAGAGAGAGAGAAAAAAGAAAACATGTGGAGAGAAAAGAAGAGTGTACTCGAGGACGTGGAATAAAATTGTTCGGTCTTTACATAAAACACTAGAGGGCCCGTCGAAGGCGAGGAACGAGATACCTCGTTTTGTCGACGCAACAACATAATTCTGCCGATTCGATTCGCGTCGATAGGGACGTATTCGTCCTGGGGAAAAAAAGAAGAGAGACAAGAGCGAAAAAGAGAGTGAAATAGAGGCGCGAAGCCGCCGGATCCGATGTATCCGGTGAAAATTCTCTGGTGTGGCAGGATCGAATTCCTACCGGCCGCTTCTGCCTCGCGTGGAATAATAGAACGCTCCGGGGCGAATAATATTTAAGAAAGCGGTTTCGCTTCTCTCTCTCTCTTGATGGCAACGGCGGCGGCGGCGGCAGTGAGCCGTGGAATAAGGATTTTATCGTGAATCGCCGTAACGATCGTCCTTACGACGCGATTCGCCGCGCTCTGAAGGGCAAAACAGCGGCTCACAGATTGGCTCGGGTTCAAGTTGCGACTTGAACAACGATGCCGCGAAACACACGCGTATTATACGCTCTCGGTAGACGTTACTCTCGTGTCGCCCGTTAACCCCCTGATGCGTCCTACTTTTTCATTTTATCTGAAAATTCTACGCAATATAAAATCGGGCGTATGATATCCTGGTTCTTACATCGCGGTGTAATCTGGTTCATCCTACCTAGTACCTAAATGTTCCACGCAATCAGATTTAAAACGAAAATGCTACTTTCAGATTCTAGTATGCGGTCTGACGAGCGCGGTGGAGTGAAGCAGAAATTCTCAGTAAATCAGTAACTTTGAAAAGTTATACGCATGACGAGAAGAGTGTGATTCTCGATAAAAAGTTGACCTCGATTGTATTCGGAGATTACAGGTATCTCGAAGCAATCTTTTGCGAGTTATAAAATTTATAATCCACACGGTAATCTGTATCCAAAACTAATTATGATAATTTTTTAGCAATGGTCATTGAAATTAATCACATTTTTATACATTTTCATGATTCTCTCGATAGTTAATGGCCCTTATTAATTTGTCGCGACACTTCACACTGCTGTGCAATTAGTAATTGATCCATTGATGCACGATGTAAGGTGATTACGATGCGTATTATTAGTTAATTTAATTGGCCGCTTTCTCGGTAACATCACGTATACTAGGCAAATGAGAAGCTAATATAGACGACTATGTACCACACGGTACATATTGGACCGCGTTCAAATCGAAACTCAAACAATGCCGTGGACGTGTTTCCGGGATCGTCAATGGACGCTAAGGAATCTGTGCTAAATGTTTTGCCGCGCGTCCCGAAATTACTTTGAACTTTAGCGACCGTCTACGTCGACGTTTGCTGTACACATACAATTGCGATACAGTGGAGCAACGGCAAACAATGTTACGTCAATTTAGTGAGATATCGATTTTGTGATGGTATGAAACTGATGTCCAAAGTCCAGTATGTTTGTACTTTTATAAGTGATGTCAAAGAGACAGTATCGAATTTCTTTTGTTCCTCCACTTTTATCGGAGTCAATAGAAAGACTTTAATTTTCACGAAAGTATCGTTTAGAACAAAATTTAAAAATAACGCCAAAAAGACTTACTTCACGCGTTTTCAGCTGTTCACCTCTCTGTTGATCGTTCTGAAACCAAATAAAATTGCAATTAGCGATTGAGTTGTTATTACAGATACACTTTACAGTCAAATATTTAATCAGACAGTAGCTAAATGATAAGATGCACATAAATTAATTTGCCGCGAGCCCCGTAATTTTATAATTGCATCGGTGACGGTATCATTCTTGGGACAAATTAATTTAACGAGTTTCCGTTCGTCGCCGACGAATTTCTTCGGAATTTTCCATAAGGGTCGTAATCCCGTAAAGAGGTTACAGCAATGCGACCCTTACTGAAAGTGGTTTTAACTAGTAGTAAAGTCCGTCCCTTGTCGACAGGAAATACCTCTAACCGCGCCGTTGCAGTCGACAATGCCAGAGTCTCATCGGGATTCCGATATATCGATATTATAGAGGAGCGCAGAAGCGATTGTAACACGGCACAATGCCCTTGTAACATTCTCCTTTATTACCTAAAGTTATCTGTGTTACTAACACGAATTAAACCATTTGCCTTGTGTATTTGGATCTTCAATAAGACTAT
The DNA here is from genome assembly GCA_035220615.1 of Leptothorax acervorum. Lineage (NCBI taxonomy): Eukaryota > Metazoa > Arthropoda > Insecta > Hymenoptera > Formicidae > Leptothorax > Leptothorax acervorum. Next base: position 247,712 of record JASTWQ010000179.1, on the reverse strand, counting down.
TCGCGATAATTCTCGCTTACAATTTTTATAAAATAATTATTTTGTATTTTTCTTATAAATATAATACGTATAAATACTGTGCGAGAGTTAATGACAGATATACTTCGATCAAATATTAACAAAGGTATTAAATAGTATTAAATGTATTAAATAGTAATTTACTAGTTCATGGAAAAACTATAGAAAATCAGATTCAGGCCGATAAGAGTCTACAATATAAGTTCATTTTTGGTCGTTGATTGAAGAGGATTTTAGTAAAGAGATTTTTGAAAGTGCATAAAGAGTTAAATTTTTTGGAAGTGTGTAAAGAGTATAATTTATATAGTATAGTTTGTTGATGTGTGTGTTTACCTTTAAGTTAAAAAAAAAACGTATTTTTAATGGTTGTAATAGGTCACGCTAGACGTATCTTAAGTGCGCCATGCTACAAATCAGGACCTCGCTAGGATTAAATCTATCTCTCATGAAACGAAGCGCCCTTCTAAGCACGGAGAATCGATCGTTGCGGTTTCGCTCGCTCGCTCGCTCGTTCGCCCACCGCGAAACAAATTCACGACGCACACCGGGGGCGAACGTGTTCCGTCGTTAAAAATGTAAACTCCACGATCTTACGAGCGCGGGCATGGTTCATTTGCCTCGTAAAAGCGAAACTAATGGTCGGCACAGAGTTATGTACCCCATATTGGCTCGCATTCAAGTCGAAATTCAAACCGCGCCGTGAAACGCGCGGCATGATCACCGGCCGGGTCGTTACGACCCTAGCTGAAACACGAAATCAGCTTGTCGGATTATTAACCCTTTCATTATCGAGCTGAATTTATGCAAAACGCCGATGATTTTAGACATTTTAAAAGATTAATGTCTCCGTATTATGAATATCCCAAAATATAGGCGATGTGAAGTTTTCATCACAAAATGGATCTACATTTTTGGCCGACTGTCTATAAATGAGAGAGTTCTATTTTCATCAAAAATTTTTCCAGGGCTAAAATTCCATTCGAGCATCGCATAAATTCTAATTATCATTTCGTCTTCGGTATCTTTATCACAAAAAGAACTAGTTTATTAATTAAAGAATAGATGAGTTAAAGTGAAGGGACTACAGCAAGATAGCATCAAAATGAAAAGTTTTTCAAATAAAATATTGGTATAATAAAACTAATCGGTAAATTTATGCGGGTTTAGACATTCCATTCTTAATCCTATACAATTTCCTTCACCGCAATATACCTGTTCAGATGACGAATCACAAATGTGGAAGTAACACGCGTTTCTACGAATCGTTACGTTCTCGAATCGGCATGAAAGCGATGCCGCGAGACACGCACGTGAGATCATCGTAGGATGGAACTCGAGGTATTATTGCCAATCGCGAGAAGCCGGAACATCCAAAAGGAATTTTATTCTCTTGCGCAAGAAGCATTCGCTGGCGCGCTAAAAAATATCGAAGAACATTCGGAAACATTTTGGAAACAATAAATTATTGAAGTTCCTTATACTAAAAAGATTGTATCTAAATACATTGCGTGCAGAAATTATAAACCTCGTCACTAAAAATTTCTCTTCTTTCGTAAAGATTTGTGCACGTATATTTTTACTCTATATATAGTCATAACATTTTAATACAGATTCAAGAGATAATGATAAAGATACGAAAACTAATTTAATTTGGCGCAGCCATTTATTTATAAAAAAATCATGTTTTACTGAAAAATCTGAGATTTTATTCCCGAAATATCAAGAATCTTTCTAAGACTTATTTATAACCTTCTCTCTATCCAATCTTCAATAATATTGTCAATCTCTATATCTCTAATACTAAATGAAATTAATAAATCACGTAAAATTCCATCACTGTAGAATGTTAATTATCATAATTGAAAGGAGGTAAGGGAAAGGAAAAAGGTTATTAATTCTTACCGGAGGAATAGTCGCGAATGGATTAGACTCACGTAATTAGAAATCTTGTCGCGTGGGACATAAATGGACCAGACATTTCCATTCCCGGGGCAAGAAAACGAACCTTTAGTTTCTGAAATCTGCGCTCGCAATTTCCTCGCTTGTCCTAGAAGGAACATGTCACGTACAAATAGAAATAAAATTAACAAGAATTATATAAAATTCGCGATTGTGCACAAAGTACCAAAAAAACTCAGAAAATTATTCGTCTTTTCTATCTGAAATAAATATATATAAGTCATATAAATATATAATCATCACGCGCGCGAATTCTGTTATCTTATGAACATTTTGTTTAATCATGTAAAAGTAATTTTAAAGCTTCATATAATATTAATTGTTGTGATTTCAAAGGAAATATCAATACGTATTTCGAGAATAGCTCAACATCTCTTTTTTTATATTCACTCGCTTTGATATTCACTGAAAATATCGTATTTACAAAAATGTACTTAAACGCAAATTTGCTAGAAATATGGCACAAGCGCTAAGGGCGACCGAGAGCTCCGAGAGCAATCCAAGCCGTAAAATACCGCAGCCATGCCGGCAGTGAGGCGGCACGAATTATCGGCCGCGCGACTCCGACAATTTAGCGATCCGCCCGTTGTGCGACGACACGACGACAACGCTATTCAAATCTCGCTCCCCTGTCTTCGTTCCCCGTTCCGCGCGCGCCGTGGCAGTAAAACAAATCCTTTTATCCCGAGCGAGGCGTTTCGTCTCCTCGAAACCATAGCCGCGTTCATCCCGCAGGATGTGTCCGGGATGAAGGGTGCAGAGAGGACGACGCAATTCCACACCGACAGAGAATACCTCGCCCGGTTTGCAGCAGGAGGATAGAGAGGTGAAACGGTGGTAGGGGGTGGAGGTGGGGGGGGGGGGGGGGGGGTGGCACATTGCGCAACCCAGCACGGCTGCATCCTGCCCTATGCTCCCGCGTCCTTCCCTCGTTGGCGGTGTGGCTGCAGACGGCGCATAAGCCACTCGTCATTATTTCATCGAAGTCGGTGGTTGGTTCAACAGGTACGTTTCCGGCGCGATTCCGACTCCATGGAAATCGTCGGACTTGTGGAAAAGGCGACGGAACAACGGAGAGAATGAGGATGCGTGAGAAAGGGAAATAACGATGCTTATATACACAGGATATCGCAGAAGTGGAGCGCAATCCGTCAATCGTAGATTGCTTGGCGTAGTTGAGCTGAATTTGTCAAATTTGTACATTGGACGTCATTAATTTATGTATACCTCAGCGTTAAATATTGAAATAAATATAAATATAGTGAATTAAAATTCTGATAAAGAACTTGTTCAAAATTAGTACAAGAATAAGAGAGCCTTAATTAATTACGTTCGCAAAAATCATGTTGGAGAAATTTTTTAATATTTGTTGTGGTAACTGTAAATTTCATGAATATCTTTCGCCAATTTTACTTTTAGTATCTATAAGATCCAAGAAATGGATAATCTCTAGGACTCTCTGTACACTTGCGCATATCATCGCGTCTTTCTACGATGCATGCAATGTTTGCAAGACGAAAGGATGTCGAACATCGAGGAGCTTCGGCGGAACTGGCCGACAGCCAAAACATTACTTCCGAGAAGGAAGAAGAAAAAAGTCAGACGATACATGCGCGAAAGTGAGAAAGTGAGTGTGACAGAGAGAGAAAGAGGGAAGGAGAGAGAGAGAGAGAGAGAAGGGGGAATGGAGACCGAGGGATGGTAACCCGAATGAATATTTAATTTCTGCATATCTCACCCCGGGTAAAGTTCAGAGCGACGGGATGGCCGGTTCGCTCCCAGGAGGATGGAAGGAAGAGCCCCGTGTCCCTTGTACTTCCCAGCAGCCCCCGTGATATAGGGTAGACACTCCCGAGGATCTCTCACTACCGCTACCGTCGCTCCCGCTATTACCCTATCCCCGCAACCCCCAATCCTTTCCCGCTGTCCGTAGTTCGCTCTCTCGGCTGCTTTCCACCGTGGTCGCTCGTGGTCGAAGGGCCAATTACGACCTTCCTTGCGAGAAGGCGGTAGAGGCGGAGAACGAGGGTGAGCGCGATGAAGAAAAAAGCTAGGATAGAAAAGAAAGAGAGCAAAACGAGCGGGGGCGACGCAAAGGGCGGACGAGACAGAGAGAAAGAAGGAGAGGAGAAGAAGAGCGAAAGGAAAAGGCAACGAGTGCTTGAAGAGTATAGAAGTAGGGGTTGGTCGAGAAAACGAAAGATCGTGAAGAGTCGGGGGTGGCCGGGAGTTTTAGACGAAGGTATTTCCACGGAGATCTGGATCTTAGAGTCGATGGACCGCAGACTATCAAGGAAAGGAGGAATATGGACGCACCGCCGACAGGGCGGGTCGAGAAGGGACGCGGAGACAGAGGAATGGATTGAGGGTGCGGTCGAAAGTTTCAGCGAAAGGATAAAGGCGGCGCGCGAGATCGATTAGTGCGCCCAGGGTAACGAAAGCGTAATTTATAGCAAGGTGTGCAAAGCCGACTGGCTCGAAAGGAAAGCAGAGTGGAATAGTAAATTATAGCGAGAAGAGAGAGATCACAGTCAAAGAGAGAATGGAGAATCGATGATGAACCAGAAGAAAGAGGCTGAGTTGTATGTGTGTGCGTGTGGACGGAGAAATATTTAATTCTATCGTTAACATAGGTCGACGGTGAAAAATGTAGCCTATATGTGTGAGTGTGTGTGTGCCTGTGTATTATATAACATTATATATATATATATATATATATAGAAAGATAATAATGCACTTTTTAAATGAGACTCGCTCGATGGAGACCGGATAAAGGAGCGCAGATAAGGAGAAAGGAGCTTTAGGGAGCATCAAAGCCGGACGAGATTGGACGCTAAAAATGTACATAGCAATTGGACAAAAGAAGAAGCGAGCGAAGGCTGGTTAGTTAGAAAAAAAGTGGCAGCAAAAAGGAACGCCGTCATCGCGGCGGGCGTCGAAGGAAAGTCTGGAAAAACACAAATAACAATCAACGAGGGAAGTCGACAAAAAGAACAGAAAAAAACATATGAAGGAGGGTTGTCGTGACAAGTAATTCGGAGTATCCAATGCGAACCGAGTCAGCCCGAATTATCCGAGTTAATTCCAAGGCATTTGCTGAAATCCGTATCTGAGATGAATTTTTTATATAGTGTCATATTAGATATATACGTTGCTATAATAAAATAATCTTACAAATCTTATAAGTCTTATCACGTTTTGTTAAAATTGATTAAAATAATTGATCTCTTTGCATAATTAGATATAGTTGCGGTTAAATATGTACTTTGTTATTGAAATATTATTATTAGAAGGCTAAAGTAGTTCGTCTAGAAGTTGTCTTCTGAATAAACTTTTTAATCCTGTCAATCTAACTGTCAATCTTATCCTTTAACAATCTCCTATTTTCTTAAACGTACGTTAAAAGGTCACAAATTAACAGTGTATTTTGAACTTGAGAGTTAAACTTAATTATAATATATAACTAAATGTATTTGTAATAATATTAAATCATAAAAATTGTAAATTAAAAAACTTGATTTTTTCTCTCGTAGGATAAAATTGAACGTCCTTATCTTGACCTAATAAATAAGAAAAGTCTTATGTCAACGCGAATATCGCAATGACGTTCCTTGTGTTGATGTAAAGAGAAAAATTCGACGATTTTATAACTCCACGTTTAGATTATGCAAGAATCCTGGAATAGTCAAGGTGTTACGAGAGGGATACATGGGATATATATATATATACAGTAACCATTGGTGGTCGAGTCAAGGCATCGGCAGACACGGGTTAGAATGCAGATATAAAAAGTAAATAAAGAAAAAGTAAATGAAAATGAGAGGAAGCTACCGGGGATTGGTGAAAGGAGTGCAGCCGAAGAGGGTAGAGAAGAAAGACAACAATGAAGACGAGGGTCGGGTAAAAAGAAAAGACGAATATCCACCAAGGAGGATAAGGGGAGAGTCGGAGGCACGGGATGACAGGGCGAGGGGACCGCGACGAATGAAAGAGGGAAAAAAAGGAAAGGAGAAGAGGGAGAAGCCGAGGCTGGTAATTTGGATCGAGTCGACCATCCACTCAAACCCCCGGGTACTACTGGCAGCCGACCCGCCCCTGCACTCCCTCTTCACAAAAATCTGGATCTTACTCGATCTAAGTAGACCTTAAAGTAGGATAGCTCGTTTATAGAATAACGTGGCGCGCGCGTAATATTCGACCCAATTCGAAAGTATATCGCGAGGATACTCCACTGTCAGAATAGGAGCGAGATTACGCGTACGAATGTACGGATAGACAAATATAGAAGCCGTTTACCTCGGATATAGTGTGTAAAATAGACTTTAAAAACTTTATTAAAACAAATATTATCGCATGAATGTGTACCTGTACAGTGTATTTCCTTTACTTATCGCCTTATAAAATAGGAGAGAGAGAGAGAGAGACTCGTTAAGATAAAAATTGATGATTCATATTGTAGACATAAAGACATGTCGCATTAAGGATGTAATCCAGTTTTGAAAATTAAAAGATCTTTAACAAATTGTGCAGTAATTTGTTTAAATATTTCATTAAAAATATTCAATATATAACAACTTAATGTGTGCCCCATTCAATAGATGCGCTGGCTAGTTTTATTGATACAATTCGTAAGTTGAATTTTTGGACTTTTAAATAAAATATGCTTTTATAAATTAAGAACGGTTAATCGTTTCAATATAATAGTGAAACGTGCATTTTGTAGAATAGGTTGAAATGAGATTAGTTCACTATCTAACTTTGCGGACGATTATATGGATAGATTGCGGCAAGACGAAGCTAAAAGCCGCGGAATTAAAATTAGAATTCCACCGAATTGGATACGGTAAAAAGTCAGTAGGTATAAGGAGAGGGCGAAATGCGGAAACGAGAGAGAGGGGAGAAAGAAAGAGAGAGAGAGAGAATGCGACGACAGGACAATGAGGAAAGCACAGGAAAGCTGAGGAAAATACGAAGAGAAGAGAAAACGAGAGGGTGGGAAAAAGAAATGCGATGAGAACGGACTGAACGGAGATTGGTGATTGGGATCTAATCGAGTGCGACTGGAGGAACCAGCGGTGTCCATCTGGCTGTGTCTTAAATCTCGATCTTCCGCGATCTAAGTAGCCTATAAAGTCAGATAGAGTGCCGATACGATAAGAAATACAGTAAGGAAATGGAGGATCCATGAAAGAGAGTTTGAGCTTCACGGAAAAACAAAACCGGGTAAAATACTGCCGAGTCTAACTCGGCGATCGATATACCGCGGTGCAATTGCGCGGTCAATTGGTCGGCGTAAAAAGGAGACCTGAAGTAAGAATTAAAATCGCAATTGTCGTGCGGACAGAACGCTTATCGGAAAGTATCTAAGCGCACCGAAGAATAAGGATCGAAATCCGCCCAGAGGCAAGATCGGGAAGGAAAGAAAATGGGGAGAGGTGTTCGAGACGAAGATTTAGCCGGTGTGATACACGAACCATAGATCCGCACACGACACACGCACGTATACACAGGCACACAAGGAACAGACGCCTTCGAACGACGGACGATGCGGCGCGAGAGGTAAAATACCGCCGGAATTAAAATTACAATCTCCGCGGATACGACACGGCGCGGCGTGGCAAAAAGTCGACCGGGGATAAAAACCCGAGTCGTCCGCAGAGAACAGCGGGGCGAGGAAGATGAGGCAGATCCGAAGAATAGGAATGCGATAAAGGGGAAACGATGAAGGAACAGGAGAGGGAGGAAAAAAAGAAGAAACAGAGACCGGTAATTCGCGTGGTGAGGATCGACCGTTCCCTCCACGCAAGCTGGAGCACCAGCGATGTTGGCTTACGTCCCTGAATAACCCTTTGCTTCAGTGTTTCTCAAATTTGGTTACACAAAGAAACATTGGAAATGCGTTTTAGGAACAACACACCATTTGACCTCGTGAACAATCTTCGTTTTATTGAAATAAATTTTACTTTGCAAAATCATTTTTACGGAAGAATGAATAATTCATTATCCAATAAATATCGAAAATAGATTTTATTGGAATTATTTTAGCAAATATCTCGATGTCAAATAAAGTCAATATATCATTTTTTTAATTAAGTTATCTGTTTCCTCCATTTCATTAACCCATATAGAATCATAAATTGCATACGGGAATACCGATATTTTAAATTTTATTGAGGTATCAGAAGAGAAAAATAAAGTAGAGGATCTGTTATAAGAAAACTTGAGAAACACTGTTTTACCCCTTTCAACGCGATATGCCCGTAGCGCTTCCCGACTTGGTCGTATTCGAGGGGGTTACTGAGCAGGGAAGGGTCCACTTCGCAAGAAATCCCGGAAATTGGAATCTTAAATCGATCTAAATCCTCTTTATCGCCAAAGAATTCTCCTTCAGAATTGGTCCCATATCGCCTCATGCCGGTCGACGTGTAAACGTAACGACGACTGGTTCCTCATCGTTCTTCCATTATGAAACGTCCCTGCATTTGTGCGACGTGCGATCTCTCGAGACCGAGATTCGATCTTACACCTGGCCAATCATGCTGGAAAGTTAGTCGATCCGGGCGTCACAGTCCGTTTTCACGTTCCCCCATCTTGCCTCTGTATCGCGAATTCGCGTAATTGGATTTGCGAGACCAAGGCAATTGTATTACAGTAAATGGTATGGAACTGTATAAAGGTTCAAATCTCTGTGAGACTATCTTCTTTTAAATGCTTCTAAAGATTTATATTCTATCGAGATTCTTGCATTAATAGCACAATATATAGATATACCTATACATACACATACACATATGTATATGTATTATGTATATGTAATTAGTACAAATAAATATATATGTATATATTTTAGGGTGCTAGCACAAGTTCCTTTCGTGTGTTTAAGAAATGCTGCCCTAAATCAAAGCGACCGCTTACTAATCGTGATGAGACCCGTGACGAAATGTGGCCGAGCATCGTGGTGCGACGCATTATATTCAGCAGAACTTAATAAATCCGCATCCCTTTCCTTTCGCTCCCTTTGTCCCAGCGGGCCGTGAATTCTAATGGGTTTTACGCCGCCGGATATGTATATACGGACTACGGAGGCACAGTGACTGATACGCCAACGGCGAGAACGACTCGCTCGGTCGGTCGGCTATAACGCATAGTTCGGTAAATACGGAGCCGAAATTCGGTGACACTGCTATATAACGGGCAGAGAAAGAGATGAAGTGAGGTAGATAGATAGATAGATACATAGATGTGACAGAGAGAGACAGAGAGAGAGAGAGAGAGAGAGAGAGAGAGCCCGCGATACTGCATTCGCCGCAGGATTTGCTAGTAGATAGTCGATTACATGCCTCGCTTGCTTATTGCGCGCTTTGAACGCCGAAGCTTGGAGGACACGTATAACGGTATTGGTGACGGCAACGAGTGAGAGTCAAAGCGAAAGATTTTAGCGATTTTGCCGAAGCCGAGGCGCAATGGGAGCCAAAGGTCGACGCCGCGAGCTCCGAGAGATCTCGAGCTTTGAGCTCGAACAGCTCGAATGATTTCGTGCGCGTAACTGTGCAGGTCAGAATTATTATTAGCAAATATTAATCGAACACGAACGTAATTAACGTCGTGGAGCGCAACAATCTTATAGATAAAAACGGAAGGTACATCTACGAATACTGATACATATTTGAACATTTTAAGATCTCTCGTATATCACTATATAAAAATTTTTATTTATGAAAAATGACAATTTTTGCACTGAAAAAATAAGAAACACTGAAAATTGCATAACATACTGCAGGATATTACAACAAATATTTTAATATATCTACAAATTTCATGTTCGTTTCGTTTTCTGTTTTAACATCTCTCTCTCTCTCTCTTCTAATTAATATTCGCCATTTAATATCAGCGCCGATAAAATGCTCGACGTGCGCGGCGCGCAAATATTTGCGCGGACAATCTGCAAACCGCCAGCGACTGAATTTGCAACGTAACTACTCGAAATTAAACGCCGCCCCTCTCTTATTTCCGGGATCCGCACGCCTCTTGCACGACCGACGCGAGAAATTAGAAAGACAACGCCCGATAGAGAGATTTACTCAAGTTACACTCTGGATCGCGTGGCCTTAGGGTAGCTTAAATTTGATGAGATGTCGATAATTTACCTCGTTCCATCTCAAATACCACAACCGACTACATTACCCCATATTTCTTCAACAATAGATATTCATAGTCGATAGTGTCGGCATAGCTTGTGAATTAATAAAAATCAATTTAAGATGACGTATATTATATATAAATATACATAAAATATATATTCCAGGATTAAGTACCTAAGTTCATAATATCGCTTATGCGTTTCTCATCTCCGAGAAAAAATACCAAGATATTTCTATTCGATACACACAAAATACCGATGCCCAGCCTCGACAGCGGCAAAGTATCGTAAGCATCCCCCCATCGGCCTATCGGTGGCCGCATGTTCCTGAATTCGAAATATTCGTAGGATTCCATCGACTGGCCGGCTCGCTCTCCAGTTTCGACGTCGCGCCTGTGTGGTAATCCTGTTTACAATAGCTGATTGCAATAAAATTTACATGCACCGGCGCTGAATTTACATGCGGCGGCAGTTAAATTCATGCGCGTCGCGCGCTGCACGCAATTTACATACGCCATACGGGGGGAGCCCCGAATTTTATGCCGCGCATAGCGTTCACACGTGCTTCATTTCCCGCCCCCTTCTCTCCCGCCCTTTCCTCGCCGCTCTCCGACCGTTCATCGCAAACCGGAGAGTTCTCTAATGCTTTTTTTTCGCACGTATCCCCCCTCTAAAAAAAAAAAGTTTTGGTACGGGCGAACCAATTCGCGATATCGGGCGACGGCGAAAAAGGAGGAACGCGTTCGTGTCGCGCGCGAGCCGCGATACCCGCAATTTATCGTTCATTTATCCGCGCAAGAATCGCCGAGTGATAAATTTCAAGTATCGCGCTTAAACGAGTGCACCGTTTTACCGCTGCTGTTCGTCGGAGAAAAAAAGCAGCTCATTACCCGGATTCGTGTAATTTTGAAACGCGAAATTTACTCGGCAGCCCGGTCGACCCGATTATGGCTGACCCGATTATGACTCGTGTGTCTAAAGCAAGAAAAAAAATATGCTAATGAATCACGTTTTCGAGCAAAAATTGAATTATTTGAATAAAGCTAAATGCAGAGAAACTTTCTGCCCCAATTGGTTTCACAAAAGCATGCCTTTCTTTAAAGCGTAATGGATATTTTGGGCAGGTTGTTGAATCATAATTCTGAACAAAAGATGCAATTTCCAGACCAAATAAAATTGTTCCATTTTTTAGTTAATTCTTAAACAGTAAATAAAGGCAACTTCAATCTTAACTAATTTTTCGTTAACTCAATCAAAATTCATCACAATAATTGAAATAGAGAAGATTTTGGGGATAATTTCAAGGAGACGTGTTTCCGAATTTACTCGAATTAATTTTCAAGCAATTCGTTTAAATATTTGCATTAATATTTGTCATAAAAGCTCCCATCATCCGATGACAGACGGATCTCGAGATAATCATATTCTCAAAGTCCTTTAATTCCACAAAATTAATTCTTAAGTAGATGGATTAACTTGATCAGATTTTACATGTATAGACTAATTTAATCATATCATTCTCTTAAAATATTAATTATATATTAAGAGAATCGAATTATATTCGCAAGTTCCTTCGCTTACGATCGAAATCCGCGACGACAAATTGCGAGATCGTAATTTCCAGCAAAACGCCGCTTCAATAATCGAGATTATCCTGCTTCTAGTCGTCCGCTACGTAGCGTAATGCGCTTCGTAAAATGTTCCGCCTGGATATAATCGACGAATTATCGAAAATCCCCCGTTTATCCCCTCGCGAGAAGAACACGTTAAATCGCGCGTCGTTCCTCTCGCGAGGACAATCTCCTCGCGGCACGCCCGCTTCGCGCCATTTCGCCAATATCGTCGGGATTTTATTATTTCAGCTATAAAGTTTATCGCCGAAAACATGTAGTGGCTTGTTGAAGCCACGTATCCGCTATTCCCGCAACAGGCGTACGAATATCGAGCGTATACCTACACACGTCGGGCGTGCGTAATATTTATCGCCGAATTTTTATTGTGCCCGATAAAGCGTCCAATTTCCGCACGCGATACCAAATACGACGTGATTTTTTTCAAGACCAGTTTCCGGTTAACCATGAGTGATTAGCGACACGGCAATCGCTTCCGTTCCCTGTATGAATGTTACTTTTGACGTTTGTATGCCCGATTTTTATAAGCTGACAAACGACATTTATAAGCTTCGCGACAATCGACGCGCAATCTTAAAATATCACGAATAATACCCTATAATACCCTACGGCTTCATTGATCTCGCTTATTTAACATGAAACTTGTCACGGCTGCAATATAATCGACTTTCCTTGAACAAAGTCGTCATCTGTCCAATTTGTAATCTTCAGTATTTCATTTCTTAGTGTGTGATCATATTACAAAATAAATTTTCCTTAAGATAAAATGCACTTCACCTTACCTAAGCATAAAGCTTTATAGTTCGTATCTCGAAGTTCTTTTCGCTTTAAAATATTAACTTTATCAAAATTCTAACGCAGTATATCAAAGAGTATATAATCTAAGAAAACTCTATATATACGCGTTCGATAAAGGATTAGACATTAATGGAGAAGGCGGTGATGGGTGGTCTATGCATGGTCATCCAATAGTAAAATCGTCCGCGGTTTAACTACTTATACCTGTATATATATATATATATATATCGTGATGTCTCAATCCGAGCGAAAAGACGCACGCTGAAAAATAGATGCGCCAACACGTCAAAGTTTGCGCGGAATCAGGATGAATAGCACGTTCAGACGGCGATATCTAGAGTCTTATTCTACTTTTCAATTGTGGCGACTGTGTCTAATCATTCATATTCGCATAGCCTTGGACTCCTTTGTAGCCATGAATGTACGTAATTAAGGTATAACTTAAAGTAGAAGCACGTAGAATGTTAGCTTCTCATTGCATTATTAATGAGCTGAACTTCTCGCGTTCTGATTCTTCGAGCCTTATTGAATCAGAATTAAACATTCAAAAAGCGCGTCATATGGGGATTTACTAATCTATGAAAAGCCGAGAGTGATACAAAAACTATAAGGAATGGCTGCGTTCAGCAGAACAAGCCGCTCAATAGCAATCAAACGTGATTGGCTCTTACTTTTAGAACCAACAAATCAACGTAGAGTGTTGATAAGACGACTCAACAGTTGTGTTCTGCTGAACGCACCCATTAAATTTTTGATGGAGAAACCACGCTGATTAAATCCCAAACAACGTTTGTAAACTCGCTATCGTGTTTTCTCCACGATGTCACGTTTATCTAAAGTTTTTAAATGAGATTTAAAGCGCCGTTAGGTAACATATTATATCGCGTTTCCGGATTAAAGGCTCTTATGGGGATCTCGAAACAGTGATATCAAAGGAGAACTGAGACTGACGCGAAACGTCACGTACACCTTTCAAGAAAAATAAAAAATAAATAAAAACGGAAGAACCTAATAAAGCATGTTTTAAGAAGAATAAGTGTGCCGTGCAGTCCTAACTGTGCAGAAATAATCGTGACGCATTATTTAACGGAAAAAATTGCTCGGAAAAAGCGAACAAAACATTGGGTTCTTGACTTATTTGCGGATAAAAAAGGCAGTAGAAAAAAAGAAGTATGTAAGAAAGATGTAAGAAAATGTCCAAGAAAGGATTTTTTGTGCCTCAGACTTTTTTGTTCCTTCAGAAGAATGAAGATGCTTCAACCACCATATATATTTGTCATCATCAGTTTGATAAAAAAAAAACCAATGTAGGTATTATTTAGGCAGGTAATTTTTAGTATTTTTTTAAATAGCTAGGTATATCTATATATTTTCTTAAATATATTTTATTCTTATACCTCTTCATAATTCCACACAATTGTAATCATAAAAAGATCATTCGAAGAACATGATATATAGATCGACAAAAAAATAAGAATAATATATAAATTACTAATGAAGACTATATGTATATATCTAGATAGAATTTTCTAAATTTATAGGAGGTTTCTTTGACACGCACATTTAATCTTTATAGTTATTATAACTGTAATTTATATCTTCTTGTTCCGACATGTTTATTTGTTATGTAGATACAGTGCATTCTCTATTATTACCTTATAACTGCCGACTCACTTCTATATATAGCGGTTGCGCTTTGCTTTTTGTTCTTAGAGGATTTATCCCAAAACATAATAAATTTCCTTCTCTTTCTCTCTATCTCTTCCCCCCCTCTCTCTCTCTCTCGACGCGGTACCGTGCACAAACACAGCGACGCAACGCGATACAGGATGCGAATCCTATATTACAACCACCGGCAAGCTATTACCTCTGGGTTCTTGTGCAACGTGCATGGAAACATAATGGGCGCATAGTGGTTGGCTGACTGTTACATTATTAAGTAGTTGAGTGCACGTTAGCTGCGAAGTGCTGTCAGCCTCCATTCAGATGCGGCCCGGGCGAAACCAGTAATTTGGCGTTAGCCGGAAGGACGAAAGTTTCCGGAAGAGGAAGGGGAAAAAGAGAGCGAGGAAATCGGGGGCGCCCCCTTAATCGATTATTCTCTCGCGGCAACCGCGATAAACAATGTTGGAAAACTTTGGTAGAGTATTACCCCCCCTCCCTTCATCCTCCCATCAGGTAGAAAGGTAGCCGCACAGTCCAGAGAATTTTCGAGCGTTGTAGGAATAACGACAGGGAAAAAGGGAAGTGGCCAACGAAAGAATCTTTTTATTCTCTCTCCGTCGCGGCAATCCGATTAAAAATAAATTCCACAAATGCTTGCCACTCGTAATGGCGGGCTACGGGAGAAGATAAGGATTCTTAAGAACTGTTTTGTCTATTATGTTGCATTTAATGGGAACTTCCTGTCCCAAGACACGAGATAATATCCGCATTGTCTACCTATGAAGCGCAGTTGTGGTCTTGCTCTTGCATTTTCTATAGATATAGTTCTATAATTACATGCTACCTTCGTTACAGTTTCTTCGCTTAACTAGTTCGCGTATTTCTGATCATCATCAATGTACAATTACAAAAGATTTTCATTCCTTTTCTACCCTTCATACATCTTCCGTATATCCACACACAGAAAAATATCGTTCTACAGCCAAGCAATTACTCATTTTATTTTATTTGGCTTGAGTAATAGTTTTCTTCAACAAAGAATATTTTCTTAATATTAGTTTTAAGATATACTCATCACAAGTATTAGAAAAGCTTATCATCATGCGCTAAAAAGAAAAATTTATTCTTCTTTCAAGTATATTCTGAAACTTTATCTAAAAAAATCCACATAAGCTTGATTTGAATATTTACTGATTCTTTA
Organism: Leptothorax acervorum; assembly: GCA_035220615.1. Classification (NCBI taxonomy): domain Eukaryota; kingdom Metazoa; phylum Arthropoda; class Insecta; order Hymenoptera; family Formicidae; genus Leptothorax; species Leptothorax acervorum. The sequence continues at coordinate 232,300 of JASTWQ010000179.1, read as the reverse complement.
GGTAAAAATATGAAATACTTGAAATCAATGAATCACTTCTGTGAAAACTAGATACTACAGCACTAAGAATATAATCAGAGATGTGGCCTAGTGATAAAGTATCAGACTCATAACCACGAGGAACCGGGTTCGAGTCCACCTGATGACAGGAATTTATATATTCTAATAAACTGTACCCCTCCGCACCGTGCACGAAAACCTCCTAACCTACATTCCACTTAGAAATTAAAGAAAATTAAAAAAACAAAAATAATATCAATTGTAATCATCAAGAATACAAATTCTTTTTTGAAGTAAACGATTATTCTGGTTATCAAGTAAAAACTTTATTCAGATGAATAAAGTTTTTACTTGATTCAAGTAACGGATAAACTTCTCTCAAGAAAATGTGATATCTTTATTGAAGTATATGCTTCTCTTCCGTGGACTCTATATTGTAAGTAAACAGAATATTCGTATTAATTAAATATTCTTGTTTCAAGTACTAAACTTGCTAAGATCTAGAATATGTTTTGAGTAAATGTGATACTTATGACGACTTTATGGTAGATTTGCGGATATATGAACTTATCAAATACTTGAAGCAAGTAATATTAACTTGCAGGTAGTATATATTTTTCTGTGTGTATTTCCATATACATATATCCAGATAAATATTTACACTATAATAGACTGAAAATTGTCATTGGAGAGCTTCTGACAAAATCTGAAGGACAGAAGATATGCTTGCTGGGATGCTTTCCTCGTTTCACTACCTTTCCTTCGATCTTGCCAGAAGCTCTCCAATGGCAATATTTAGTCTATTATATACGTCTATGATTTACACTCATTACTACTATCGCGTTTATAGGACGTCGTAAAAGCTGCTCTCGTTTTAATGACACACATTCGCGAACGAGCCTGTCGATTTTCGACAACACACCTCTCTCTCTCTCCTCCTCCTTCGCACTTCGTGAGGCGGAAGTTATAATATCGGAAGGCTTAATTCCACATCGGGGAACCTCGACGACGCGGTTTCTCGCCCGTCGGTCGACTGTCTCCTCGGCGTGACGGCGCGGCAGCGGCGGCGGGCGAGGCTCGTTATCGATTTCGCGAGTGCCGCCGAGAGTGACTTAGCCCATTCGTTGCATAGGAAAGACGACGACAGCGGCGGCGGCGGTGGTGGTGCAGCTTATCTCCCGCCGCTCGCACCCCCGTAAGACACACTTACGCATCATAGATTCCATTATATTTCTCTACTCGCGAGCGGTGACATTAGCGTATCTATCTTTGCGACGCTTTTTATCGCACTCGACGAAACATCCCATTGCGTGTACCGTGTAAATGTACCAGTGCGCCCTTTTACGCTCAATACCGCGGGATTCGCCGTCCGCGGACTCGGTGCTGACTATGAGCGTCGGATTCTAATACTTTTGATGAAGTTGTTAGATATCAAGTTGTCAGAAAGATTACTACAGGACTTGTGTGTTAACTACTTAATCACCTAGGGCGTTCGACGCGTTATTATCATGTACTGTACAAAATTGAAGATATTCTCTTACTTAATACTTCATACTTAAAATAATTTAATAAAATACACTTGCATTCTTAGCCAAAACTTCTATTTAAACAAATGTATAATAAGGCTCCGAACAAAAAACAAATTAAGTAAATAACTTCTATTTAAGACGAAAACGTTTTTTCGATAGAAGAGGTAATTTAGTGCTGATGTTTCTGCGATACCTACTTCGTGTAAATTTAAACTTTCAAGAGTCACAAAAAGTCTTATACTAGTATCAATATCGTTCGAGATGACGTGATAATATTTTGCTCGGATCAATATTCGACCAAAGACGGCCCTAATTGAACCTCGGAATCAGGATAAAAGACGAGAGCGCCTCTGCTCCATCTCTGGTCTCTCAGGCTAACGGCCAGCTCTAATCTTCTCCACGGCTTCTCTCCTCTCAGGAAATTCTATTATATTCCTGGCCAAAGGAGCAGCGCGCTATAATGCACCTCCGTTGCATTTCGCGAAACCGAATACACCGCTGTCCCGTGTCCCGTCCTGTCCCGTCCTGTCCTGTCCTATCCTATCCTATCCTCTCACCCGCCGCGTCCTTCCGCTGCCGACCTTCACCGACGCGATATGTCGGAAGTGGAAGGTAAACTCCGCGCGAAAAATACGCACGGAGATACCGAGTAGCGGCACGGCTTGGCACTTCTACGCCCGCGGTCATGTTTTCGTAATTAATCGGGCGCGATGTTTAACTTTAGGCTTTTAGCGCGGTTTAATATTTCAGACCGCGCGTTCTCGCAGCGCCCGCGCCGGCGGTTTCACGTGAAGCCCGTGGCACAGAGAAATGCGTCGCAATTTTTACGCGCCCATGCTCGCTGTCGGATAAAGAGATGAGAAACCTAGAACGCAACGTTATCTCTCGCCTGTTATTAATGCAACAATCGACGTAGAAGTATCGCCTCGACGTCGAGTTTTTGTTTCCATTTCGTCTCGTATATGTGTATGTAATAGTCTCGTTAATCTCAATATCACTTTAATCTCAATATCGCGAATCGAATTTTTGAGACCACAAAAAATCTTGCCTTATATTTATTTTACTAGAATTTACTGAAATTATTATAAGAGCTCTCTATTTCTTATATATTGCATCATACAGAGAATTGCAAGAAGATTAATGAATATTCTAAATTATATTACTTGCGATAGATCAAAGGATTAGGAAAATCTCGAGATCAGTGCTATCCTTTTGACGTTCCACATTTTTCCGATTATCGAGATTTCCATATTAGTTTTCAGACTTGATCCACGATAGAAGTTGCCTATTTCCACATTATACACTGTACGCATAGTATGGAACTTCGTAACTCGCGAGACAAGATAAATTTTGAATAATGCATCCTAAGATTACCGCCAAGCGCACGACCGAAAAATTCACGAGACCGGACGGGCTTCTCGCTGAGAGGACGAATTATATCACGGCGCGGCGGGGTCGGCGGCGGACGTTATTCAACACTCGAGTAGGCAGTCTCATTGCATCAATTACGGTTATCCATTAGCCTAATTAAGCCTCGCGACACGCGCGCGAAATTGCATCGTCCGACGCCCGCCTCGACGCGACAGACAAAACGAGAAAAGAAATATTAACAAATAAATAAATAAATAATAATAAAGCATGAGTTGAAGTCTGAGCGAGGAAAAACGCGAACAAATTACAAATACGAAAATAAAAATCAAATCAGTTGAAACAAAAAGTGGAACTGCAAACAGACTCGAGAGTGCAAACGATGTGAAATTCTGGTGAAAGGCGGATCGACGTAGATACCGGGGTGGCGAAATATACTTTACCGAAAGTTTCGACAAAAGCGAGATACAAGCCTTCTCCTCCGCGCGCGCGCCTTATGGGAAATTACACGATGAGGCTCGTTGGATTACCGTAACCTTCCCAACTAACTCATCCATCCCCTTTTCCTCTCGTCGAGCCCCTTTTCCGCTTTGTCGAGTCATTCTCGACGCCCATCTCTCATCCCAGAAAAGTTGGAGATCTCCTTTTAATGCCCGCCGCGATTTTTCCTTCAGCATATTTAAAAAGTATCAACGTGTCATCTCGACGGGACGATGATAAATTTGGGGATCAACGTGTAGGAGCGATGATTCTTCGAAGGTGACCGAATTTTAGCAAAGCTTCGATTAATATTCGAAGCGTATATTGGTCGTCAGCATACTTTTTCTCAATTTTTTCGATAATTTTACTGTACACTACTTTCAACACTGTAATTTTCAATGTTAATTATTTTATTGTTAGAGAAGAAGAGAGAAAAATTAAAAGCTTCTATTATAAGAAGAGAATAGATCGAGTTAACATATTGATTCAAGAACACGATTTCGTTAACTGCATCGTTGAAGCTTATACGTGATAATTCGCAACTATAAAATATCGATATTTCAAGAAATGCGCAATGTTCTCCACGGGTTCTATAATATTCGTAGTTCTGAGAGACATATAGGTACATACATATCTGAGATATGTATCTTTGAATCACAGTCGTCAAGACGTGCATTGGAGCGCGACCGGAAACATATGCATAATGCATAATAATACATATGCGGGAAGCTCAGCGTCGAGAAATTCGGTGAAACTGTGTGTGTGTGTGTGTGTGTGTGTGTGTGTGTGTGTGTGTGTGTGTGTGTGAGAGAGAGAGATTTTAAATTGGATTCAGAACGTGCTAATGAATCTCGCAAATTATCGCCTCTTACATGAGCGTGACCCGACGTGTGCTGGCAGTTCTCGTTTTATATCGAAATAGCTAACTAATTAATAATTATGCAATTTGATTATACTACGGACGTATTTCTCGCAAGAGCGTTATCAAACGATTGACTTATCTAATTATGTATGAAAATCTCGCCTAATTCAAGAGGCTTTGAATACATTGCTATATAAATACACGAAATCTCATTCTAAATATATATTTTCTTGCAAAGCGTATATCTTATTTACATATTAAGATATTTGATATTAAGATGTTGCTACAAAGACTGAATTTCCGCGAAATTTTTCCCAAGAAAGCCGATTTTATATTATCGCAAAGAGCTTGAAGCAAAAATCGGGATTATAAAACTTTACATGTGTATTATATTGTAGACATGGTATAGTAGCCCGTAATGCAACACGTATAAAAGTACGTATTCTTTACGAAGTTATTTTACAATATATATATCTCTCGGATCTCATCAAAATGCAGATTTGCTTGTAACATACGTAACAAAATCTTTGCCGTCATAGACAAAACATTTTCCATGAAACCAGAATTTAAATCATTGTCCTCGGCAACAAGTCCCTCGTTTTTTCTCACGCCCGGTCGATTAATATTCGAATCCCCGTATTAGAAAAGCCGGGGAAAGTTTTCGCGGGAGAGCGTGACATGTCTCCGGGAGACGGCGAATTAATTAGTCGGCGGGGCGAACTGATGAAGCCATTAATTACGCCGAAGGTTCGAGCAATTCCCTCGTCTTGCGGATCACCTTGTAAGCGGTGGCCGGTCGAACCCAAAATCCCGAGCGATAAAACAGCGAGTGCCTCGGCTTGGTTGAGCCAGGAGGAGGGACGTCACTGGACGAAACTTGGACGAAACCAGACAATGGTACTCCATTAAGAGCGCTTTCATCATCTTTGGAACGAAATCGGTCGAGTAGCTTGACGATTCTCGATACTTAACCTCAGCCATTCCTACGTTCTCGCTTCCTGTCACGACAGAACGAGCTTGTAGGTCGGCGGTGCTCGCTGGCAGAGCGACTTTAAGCTCGGCTCCGATTTTAAGCCCGCTTCTTTATCCAGTGGAAAGGGACACCGCGGAAGGTAGGTAATCACGGAGAGAGGTTTTCGAACGCATCGGACAACAGGGCCGTTCCAGACGAGGTGCTTGGCGAACAGGACAATCTCTCACGGGAAAAAAGTAATAATTTCTTGTGCACGAAAGTACGAATACTTTCCTAATTATATACGGCGAAAAAACAAACAGATGCTCTCTCATATCTTGAGCTTGAATCTTTCAGATATTAAATATGAAAATTTAGATGCCGCACAAAAATAAAATTCCATATAATTTCGGTCCAATAAAATTCCAGTGAAGGTAAAACTATTTTAATTTTTGATGAAAATTATTGTCTCTAATACGCTATTAGCGGAATTCACTCCACATTTTACAACTGCGTGTGTAAAATTAATAGGCATGTTAATTATACGAAATAAATGTCGACTCACCGAACGCGTCCTGGAAACGTTGAAATTCAGCTTGGGTTGCTTCGGGATGATTCGGTGACGCTGGAAAAAAAAAAGACAAAGTCCACATTAATCCCAAAAATAGTAGTCAAAAATGTTGAAATTATCATAGACGACAGAGCGTAACGCACATTAAAATGTAAAATTACAGATTCGTGCTTTCAGGCGACAAATTGAAATGTTTCCAACATAACAATGGCAGACGTACATTACATATTAAACGTGTGACAATACATATTATATGCTACGTTTATACAATTTTTATGTTTCGTACGTTACAAAGTTAATCCCTATAATAGAATATTTCCCCACCTCTAATTATCAGTTATTTACATTATGTATATTATTTATCTATCAATTCATCAATTACTATGAAATTTGTTATAACGCTCACCATTAACGGATATGTCATAATTACAACCGGTGGTAATGGAATAATAGAATGTTTGTCTAATACCAGAATGAGAATAATGCCAGTCTATAGCTGCGTAAATACACAATCATAGATTATAGTCGTATACTTATTCAGGCGTGCACTTGCACGTGAAAGCGCACCATTGTTCGCGTATGTGTATGTGTGTACGCGCCAAGTGCTGGACAGGAAACGGACATGTTCTAAACCGTATCACGCAGAAGAGAAAGCAAGCGCCGTTCGCTCCGTTCTGTATAACGAATATAATTCCGGCTGTCACACGGAATCGCCGTATTACGATTATCTATTATTCACGACTTGAAAAAAGCAAGTGAAGTCGGTAGTAAAATGTAAACTTCACGAACTGGTCCGGCTTGACCTGATCTGGTGTGATATAGTCACGGCGAGTATCTCGCTGACTGCTTGAATGCGATCGCACGATGATCCTCCGCTGCCGGTATGTCTTGCGAGCCCGCTCGAGGATCTCGGCGCTTCGCGATGCTTAACCTATCCCAGTGCGATCATACTTGGTCCTCGTTACAGAACGATGGTGAACAAGCGGAGTGAGCGAGAGCAAGAGCGCGAGAGAGATAGAGATAGAGAGAGAGAGAGAAAGTCAGAAAGACAGAGACAGAAAGAAATTGCAGGAAAGGAAAGGTGCAGGAACGCTACGTAGGTACTTCCAATTCGATCTCTGGTCTAAGCCTTTAATGCCTGCTTATTCGCTCGCCTGGAAGAGGATCCCGAAGAGGTATCTAAACTTTCCGAACGCTCCGCGGAAGAGAGCTAAACGCCGAACGATTTTGCTGCCGGCACTCGGGGAATACTTCTTTCCTTCACTGACTAAGTCGTGGCAATGGCTGTCGATAACTAAGCGAATTACGTCATGATGGAAAATACGAGGTCGATATATGAGTTGTTTATTTCGGAAACAGAAAAGAGTATGGAATCATGAATATTCCTGTTCGGTCGTACATCTTCAAAATAAATGGCTCTCATGTTAGAAAGTCACGGTTAATAACTTTTGAATTTTGAGAAAACTACAGCAATTTATCATAATAAATACATGTATATTTTAAATTGTAATTATAATTGAGTTTAATTTAATCCGTTTGTATCTATAAATGGGTCATGCTTCACACACCAATGGAACATTCAGTGATATCGACATTCAACATTTAAAATTCACGTGTCGTCCATGAATGCATTTATGTTCGCCGTGTAAATAGGATGAAACCATTTCGTTTCGATATTTGACTTGCACTACTTTTAAATAAACCACACATATGGAGCGCTTATTTTAAACTCTCAACGAAATTTGAACTTTTATGAATATAAATTTGAAATGTTAAATAGAAATATGGAATAGGAAAACGTAAATTGTGTTTATGCATGTATCCGTAAATTCTATTTTGCTCACACTTACAAAATGAGAAAAAACAGTAAAAAAACAATATAACAAATCTTATGTTAATCACTTAGAAAATCATTCACTACGTAGCACTCAATATCTTATTTGGGAGATTCGCAATCCTTCAAGCAGTCGGAAATAATTTTTGGCCGGATATCTCTATCAGCAATATAGTAAAATTGCGGAGCTTCTCTAGCAAAAAGAAAGAAGAAGGAAATGAGGGGAAGGAAAGAGGAAAGGAGGACGAATCTAAAGAGATCACGAGCATTACAACGTGTATTTCGACATCGACTCGACTTTCCGCCAGGAAAGAAAAAAGATGCGGGCGAGCCGGAAAAAGGGAGGCAAAGCAAGCGCGCGTGCTCTATATCCCCTGGATATCGGCGATTGTGTTTTTTGTCAAGGATCGAAAGTGCCTCGTCTACCCACACCGGCGCGCTTTGACGTTTAACCGGACGCTTATCGATTGCGGAATTTATTTCTTTTCGTATCTCCAGTCTCGGCCACCATTGTCCGTCCTCTCGCGCTCTCTCATCCCTTCTCTCTCTCTCTCTCTCTCTCTCTCTCCTCCTCCTCCTCCTCTTTCTCTCTGCCTCTGTCTCTCTTCGCCATCCCTTCTGCATCCCCAATGCCGCCCTCTTTATCCCGAATCATCCGGCCAGGCGGAACCGGTCTCTCATTCCCATTTTGTTTCCGTTCCCCGACGGCTGTACAGATAGGTGAGATTAAGCTCCGCGATGGCGCGGGCTGCGGTTATCAGGAGATTGCATTTTAGCATAATGGTTACGAGAGGCCGCATTGTAGCTCTGTTTTGAGGGACGCGCCGTGATGTCGTTGCGCCGTGATGGGTGTCGGGGCATTTATCATGGACCCAGGTATTTTTGCTTTCTCCCTCTCCGTTCTGCCCATCGTTCATCCTCACGGCACGTCGATCCACGCCTATATACGCGTATGAGATTCACATAATATAAATTCTCTCTGCGACGTTGCATAAGAAGGAAGTTGTATATTAACAAATAAAATGCATTTTTTTTTCCAATAACTTATTGTTGACTATTTTTAATTCCTCTCATTTTTACATTTCATGTGATAAAAATTAGTAGGACGACTCGATCGAATGACTAATAGATTGGAAATAAAATATGTGCAGTGTAATGTTAATTATATTCACTGCTTTTCAATTTACATTATCGAGTGTAAATTGGATTATCACCGAAGGAATACTTGACCGATTTGACCGGCCGCTCTTGCTCCCGCTGCTTGCCAATATTATTAAGGCGAGCGTCGATTTGGTAAGCGCCATGTTTACGCGATACATCAATCGACGACGGCGAACAGACTTGCACGTCGATGATGCTCGTTCAATTAAACATTTCAAGCTAATTCCGGTCTATGCGATGCATATGCATGCGCGTGCATACGCTTCATAGTGTATTCGGCTATATATGCTAATCGTGCGTGCTTCCAAGTTTACTCGTTTGCACAACTAGAAAGAACGCGAACGTGATCTCATGCTACACGCGTTCTACTTAGAGACGGTAACGCGATATCCGTTCACATTATCGATAACATGCCGAAGAAACATTTTCTTTTAAAACGTTATCGACTTTTCCATCGATATCTGTCAAAAAATATCGATATTTTCTCGAATAATCTTCGAATAATAGGTAAATAATACAGAGGTACAAGCATTCATGGGGAAATGGCTGATATTAATTCGTGAGATCATTGTACTTTGTCGGTTTATTTGATTATGTAAGCTGATATTATTGCACAAATTTACGCTATTCAATACATTGTCGATTCATTCATATTGACACGTTTGTCAAAATTAATCAATTATTTCGGTTAAGATTAAGCACATTAAACATATACGCGTAGCGAATTAACTAGTATACGACTCTATAATAATTTTAACAATATTAATCTGGCAAAATACATATTGCTATCAGTCTTTTTCTTTCTTTGATTAATATATATCGTGATTCAGCAAAGAACTGATTATCCGCGAGTACCGCGAGTAACGGCCTGTAAACTGTCGATACCTGAGGTACTATTCATAATCTGTTATTATTCGACGATTAATCAACAGTTATACAATCCTACGAACAACCATCAATCTGCTGCTTATACCTTACAATAATTCATAATAATCTTCAAATAATCTCAAACTCAGGAAACGCCGCCCTCGCTTCATAAATACTGATTAACTCGTCTATATTGAAAGATTGATAAACGAAAGATTCAATCGTATTAGGAAGATAGCGCGACAGGACGAGTTCTAAATATAACAATTTGTGTAACAGATTCATAAAGTACCTACTGAGCGGAAACTGCTTAATTACGATTTCAATCACAAAGACTGAAAATAATATGTAATTGTTCTCAAGTATAGGTACTGCTTAACATTCTTAACATTACATTGATATTAAATTTTGTTCAAAACAAACAATAACCGCTTATAATATCTATCTCGGTTAATTATTAAATTCGTGAAATTTAATTCGTATCGTAGGTATATTGAATTCTATCAATAAGTAATATTTTTTTTACAGATAGTTGCCGGAATAATTAACGTAACGTAACATAATCTTGCTATTAGCAATGATGGAAAATTTAGTAAATAAAATGCACATATATGCTACTTATATAAATATATAAAAAAGAATCGGTAGTATTTATGCCATTATGTTCTCATGTATTATTATATTTTTGGTTAATTAAATATTTGCATTAAATCTATCTGTCAATTGAAATTTAGGACTACTTACAACAGTTCAACGCATATTCAGTATTATCATTGTTATAACTCGTCGTTCCCTCCTATCGGTATACATAATTATATCTATCAACGATGATATTATTCGGTAAAATTATCAATCAATTATATGTATTAATATTATCTGTAATATTATTGCAGTAGGTAAATTTCTTGCAAGTGCATAAATATTATTCCTGTAGTCATTTCCAAACCGTGCATAAATTTGTGCATTATTATACTGTATTAATTTTATCTTTTTATCCTTTACATTTCTGTTTCTGTATCTCCATTGTTATTTTAATAAACCGTTTCATTCCTGTTGATTTCAAATAATAATATCTTCGATAATTTAGAATTTAAATAATTGTTTAAATAATTTATTCTAATCTCTTAGTTCGATCACATTATTGTTTGATAATGCTTTGGTCGTTCGGAGGGAACGTCTTTATAGAGAATATAATGGTAATACACCTTCCTAAGTTACTTCCATGTGATGGAATATACAATAGCAATAACCGCTTCGTATACTCGACCGATTAAGACGTAAAGGTAAGTTGGCTCTATGACGCCCATCGGATACCCATAAAAGTTTTTGACTCCTCGTCTCCTACATCTCGCCCGGCGGAAAAGGTGCTGCAAAAAGGTGCGGTTGCACATAATGCGATCGGCCATGGAAATAATGACTGTAACCCCCGACGAACGCGACGCGTGCACGCCCGGGCGCAGCCGGCACCGAATAAATAATTCAGAGTCTACTTCGGCGCGCAGACGGCGGCACGAAAAACTTTTAAATGACTTCTGACGAAAATAGCGGTTCGGGCCGCAGTATAAGCCGGAACACGTAGTCGTCGGAGAGCCGAGGATGCCGGACTGGGGGCGAGAGGCGGCAGAAAAGCGGCTGCAGACGGGGAGGAGGAAAAGCGAAGAAGGGAGGGAGGGAGGGAAACACTCAGCAGCTTGTAAATTTGATTTAGTCGAGCTCTCTGTAGCGTACATCGTATCCTGCGAAGTTACGGTTGCGTGGCTCTCGGCTGGTTATAACGAATTCGGGATCGGCGAACGAGGGACGACGGGTGGCTTGGGGAACGAGGAATGGAAAGGGGATGATGGCGGCGGGGGCGGCGGAGCACGACGATGCGTCGCGGGTATAATATGCCTCGGCGGACTCGAAAACATGCTCGTGCGTTCGCGGGAATGAGCATGCCATAGAGAAAGAGCAAGAGCGATAGCGAGAGCGAGAGAGAGCGAGAGAGAGAGAGAGAGAGAGAGAGAGAGAGAGAGAGAGAGAGGAGAGAGGAGAGAGGGAGAGAGGGGAGAGAGGAGAGAGAGAGGGGGAGAAAGAGCGAACAGGAAGCGATAGGAAGAGATGGAAATTAATCGGCGTAAAACACTATTTTTTGTTGGTGGACCTCGAGCTCTTTTGTGTCGAGGGAGATAAAATCACGTAAGCAGCAATTATCGTAGCGACCGCGCGCGTCCTGAGCAGAATGAGATGTAGCGAAGGTGCGTGAATGAGATTGGAGGGAAAGAAAGCTGAATCAGATTTTATCTTAACATCATGCTCACCGATTCGCCTCCATTCACGTCAACTTAATCTACCAACTCTCTCCCCCGATCGTTCAGGAAGCAGTTGTGCGCAATCACTGTATCTTCTACTTAGGGAATGAGTTTTTCACGTTAATCTGATTGATTCTCCAACGCTTCATTCATCATTACTCGACAGCTTTAATGCAGGGACAGTGACGATGCTAAAATTTCATCGCGAATTAATAGATACGTCATGCCGATATAAACGCGAAGCTTACGATTTTCAAGAAACCTACGAGTGTCTACGAGTGGTAGAATGCATAGAATGCACTTGATTTTTCGATTTCAATAACCGTAAATTGTCAAAAGTACTGACGATGAAAACGAAAATTCTATGGTACGGCGGACGGCAATGATGCGTCAAGTGTATAACACGCCTCGTCGAGTCCGAAAATAACCGGACGCGTTTTGCACGGAAGATCGAGAAACGGAAATTAATCAGAGAGTGCCCTTTTTTCAGCATCGACCTCTGACGTTACACGTTACCTTCTACGCGACAGAAATTACTTGACATGCCATGTTGAACGCCATATTATCGAAGTGTCATAAAAAAAAAAACACTTTTATCCGGGATCGAAATAAATATTTCCTCCTTCTTTATCTTTAAACAATTTTTTTCCTCCCACATTTAAAACCGCGCGAAAATATTTTCTCTTATTTCTGACAGCTCTCGCGATGTATCAAAGATTGTTTTCGACTTCTAAATTCGCACTCTATTGGCAGAGAAAAAAAAGAATACGTCAAAATCACTCTTCTATTGATCACACCTCAAACTCACGGAGCCTCCAGAAGATCAAAAGAGGATAACAAATGTTTCTTGACACTGAAAATGCCGCGCGTTTCGTAAGTGGAAACGGCACGAACGAGGTCAGAGACGAGGCGAGGATAAATCATACTTGGGTATTACCCGCGGCGTTGGCTAACTTCCGCGAGCAATAAAGTCTGAAAAAGTTTAAGGGCAATACTTATAAATAACGAATAACCTGAATGCATAATACAAAAGGAAGAGAGAAGTGCAAGAAGAAGAGGAAAAAGAAGGGAAAGAGGAAAATGATGACAACCAGGGGAACGCGAGGCAGGAGGAGATGTGATACGCCCCGGTGGACTCGAAACTAAGAACCACGCGGGAGAACGACGAGCGCGAGCTCGAGCGGCGAGGACGGAGGCGGAAATTAATCGGAGAAAATCTCTGCTCCCGTCGGCTTTAAGCGGCCCCTTCCGCCCAGTGAAAATTATTTACCGAAAGGATTGGTGCGCGCGCGCCTCCTTTTCCCGTCGGATGAATTTCGAGATGGGTCGCTCGGTGATGCGGAAATCTCGAAAAGAAAAAAAAAAAAGATAAACGGGAAATGCACACGGCGCGAGAACGGAGCTCTCGATTTGCTTTATACGTCACGTGCACATTCAAGCTCTGCAAGCCTGGAATGGATAACGTAATCCGACATCTTCCGGTGGAATGAGAGATACAAGCGTGATCTTGTACAGGAAAGGTAGTTGATTTTAAATGTAGCTTATGAGCCCTTGCATGTAAAGATAGTAAATGAAAATCGCGAGTTGGAAAGGCATCAAAGAGCAGCTTCTTGTGGAACGGCTAGCTATCTGAATATTCCGGTCTGCTGCTGCTAGATAATGTAATTAAAGTGTGCGAATAATTTTAATCGCTTGCTTATGCAAGCTAGACTTCGATGCGTATTCATGTATGGATATGGGTTTATACAATGCACGGCGACGATGTGACGAGGCTGTCACGAAATATCTCTCGGCATCACTTTTTGCCGCTGCGGTTACGCAATATATTCGGAGTAATGGAATACTAGAGCGAATGGTACACCGTGTTGTATGAAACTTGAAGAGTTTCGTATATGTATCTTCAACTTTAAAACGTTGTTACGTCATAATTTGAGATATCATCAACTCGTTCTGGCAAGATTATCTTGATATTGTGGAAAAAAAATAATTCCGAAATTATTTTTGTCAGAAGCGAAATTTCACCTGTAATGAGTCAAATTTTTCTTCTATATAATTGTAATATATATAATCCTGTTTTTATTCAATATTTTTTTCTTCAATATATATAAAGTGAAAAGTCGATGCATTATGGCAGATAAATAAATAAATATATATATATATATATAAAAGATAAAAATAGGATTAATTTTTGTAATTAATTAGTGCAATCCATATTACAAAAATAAATAGAAACATCAAAAGATGAAGCATATATTATCTTTTGTGAACAAACCGTTTGAAACTAGGATTGGCTTCTCGTGCAAGGACAGCATAATCCATTTGGCCTTAATATATTCCGGGATGTGTAGTCTCGCGCAAAATATTTGGCACGCGTGGTATAACGAAATTAACGCGCATACGTAAGTAGCGTTAAATCAATAGTGCACATTGCACTGATATCAGAGACGCCTATGCATAATACATAAGCGAGAGAGAGAGGGGAGGGGGGGGAAGAGATGCGGTACCGGGTGTGCGGACAAAACGGGGCCACCGGACCTCGCCGATAAATGCACCCGATCGTTGGCGCGCCCAAATTTTTTGACGTCAACGATTGTTTATGGTCGAGCCTGGTACAACCGCGTAACCTCGTGAACTCTATTTCCGGCCCGATAAATCATGCACGCGGTTACCGAATTCCAAGCTCGTGTGATAATAGTCGCTGAACGAGACCGTTTGGACGGTTATCGCGCGCGCGCGCGCGCGAGCGCACAAGGCTAACAAAGAGGACCAAAAAGTTGCGCGTGATGAGCGATCAAGAAGAATTGTCGAACAGTCGGATCGGAAAAAACGCGATAAACTCGCGGAATTACTCGATTATTGGAACAAACAAAAACAAATAAGAAAGCATAATTCAGAGTAATACAGTCGGAGAGAGAGAGAGAGATAAAAAAGGAGGGAACATCGAGTCTCGGAAGAGAATAACTACCTCACTATTCTCACCGATCGAAGTGCGCGAATGGAACGACAGTTAATCGACAGGAGAAGAGAGGAGAAAGGAAAACGGTGAGGGAAGGGGGGGAGGGGTGGGATCACTTTTTATCACCGCAGTGCATTTTGTTCCGCGAGTTAAAATCATTCGGAGAAGCGATGGCGCGCCGGCTGTTTTATCGATGGAATTTCGTTTTCTCGGAGAAAACGTTTGAGGAATCGTTCCGCGATTCTGCGTCGCGGCGCCGGCGGAGGGATGGTACGAACGATGGAGTTGCGGAGGGTAGAATAAAACGTCGAGCGCAAGGGGGTATCGCGCACTTTAAGAGAGAGAGTAGACGAGAAAATGGGGAGGAGTCCACGGCGCGCGAGAGAAGAGATCGATGGACGGTGGGAAAAATGTGCACCGAAATTTATATAACGAGGAATTCCATTATACCGGGCTCGATATCCGCGATACGGTGTGTGGTTACGTGTGGTGCATGCGTGTACGTAAATACATATACATACATACATACATATATGTATGTGTATTGTATATATATCAGAATATCGAACGGCGTGCTTCATCGACCGAGATAAGATCCGTTTACATTTGCCGTCAACCTCCTTCCCTATGTCCCCTTCCCCGCCTCCACCCCGCCTTTTCTAGCTCGTGCATGAATCACGACGCGCCCGTAAGTTCATCGTAGGACCGATTTTTCGTTTCGCCTACATTCGTAGGATCGTCTTCGAGACGTGAGCGGAATCCTCCGCTCACGCTCCGACTCGCGATCGGCGATCCGCGAGTTCGCGAAGCTCGCGAGAGGTCGAGAGAGCGCGCGGAAACGAGCGTGCGAGCGAGCCGAGCGAGCGAAACGCGAGCCCGTCCGGGGACCGGACAATGCGCAACGATGAATAATAGATCCGCAAATAGATTCCGTTCTCTATCTCCTTCTATCTCGAACGGGGGAAGATTTATAGCAGGAGGACCGTAAGACAGTGAAAAATGTACGGACGCGTCGGGCTCCTCATTGCCGTGAGCGGTAACTAGAGGAGAAGAGAGAAAGAGAAGAGAGGGAGAGTGTGTTCTTCGCGGAGAATTTAAGCGTCGATGCGTTCGCCATATCGCACCCAAAGTTTGGATTACAAAAGCGTCTCACGTGAATGCCGTCGGTTTTTCGAGAGACAGGAAGAAAGAGAATTTCAGTACATCCTGAAAGGATAATCCCTTCAAGCGCACAATAAGAATAGTACATGTAAATATTAAAGAGACGTACGATAAAACGTGTACAATACATAGAAGCGCATAATAAGTTAATAAATAGGTGCAAAAATATTCGACAAAAGAGTGTGATAAATTACGAGTAACAGTCAATTATTAAAAATAAGTATGCAGAGAAACAATAGATATTAATTACGTTGGTCATTTTTATTCTAAATTTAGAAATAAGTATAAAGAATTGTATAAAGAAATTAAAAAAACATGTCGCATAAATTTAGTACAGTTAGTTTCGCAGATAACATCCTGGGAAATTACAATAAAAATATACATATAAGAGCGAGTAAGAGGAAAATTTGATAAATTCATAATGCTGAATCTCTCCAGAATAACTCTATCTATAGCAATTAACATTTTTTCACTCCGTGATATGTCTGGTCGTCGTCAGATTAGACGAGCAAATGTTACGACGTCGTGGCAGCAGCCACGATCGCGGCCACGTGGGGCGGAATCAGTTTAAGCTCCGGCACGAGAATCCCGTTGAATTTTTGATGAAATTCTGAAAATTCGCGCGATCCTTTTCCGATTTCGTATACCGTCAGCTCGAGAGCGGGCACGAGACGCGTTACCAACATCGTTAGATTGAATTTTAATGAGAGAGAGAAAGAGAGGGAGGGAGAGAGGGAGAGAGAGGGAGGGAGAGAGAGAGAAAGGAGAGAAAGAGAGAGGAATTGTCCCGCGACCGCGGCGTAAATTTCCTTCCCTCTGCGATCGCCGAATTTGCAAAGCTAAGCGAGCCGAGACCTTCTTGATTAAAAAGATAATTCGATCGCAGATACTCCGTCTTTCCAGGAATTGAAATGTTTCGAATACCTCGATATTTCCGTGCGCTCTTCATCTCCCTTGTCTCTCGATTGATTTATTTCATTGTAACACGAACGCTGTACGGAAGAATGCCTTAATTAAAAGTTGTATCCATTTCGAGGCACAGTGTAATTATAAATGCGTCAATATGATTCTAGATTCTCCTACGGAAAGCATACTGTACTTTTAACCTGAATATACACATACACACAAATTTCTCTGGCACACATATCTATTGTACTTTGCAAGAAAAAGAAAAAAACTAAAGAGAAAGAACAATACGTTTGTGTAAAAAATTATAATAATCCGCATATTTTTGTATAATGTTAGGATTAATTGGATAATTCTCTATGAATGAGAAGTATGATTCCTAAACTTTGGATTTTCTAAGAATAATATAAATATAGATTATAGTGTTTTTTTTTACATTCAGTTCTTTTCTCTGTATCCTCGCATATAAAATAAACATTATTTATCTCCTGCACGCTGCATGTAATACTTAGTTAGCCCGTTGTAGTGTCATATAAATACAGCACATAAACAATTAATACAAGCTATTTTGTTTTTAAAATTTTCGAACATATTAATTATTTCTTCTTTTCTTCAAAGTATATCTTCAAACGTTTATCTTACATTTTAATGGAGTGAGATCAAGACTTAACAAAATCGTTCAACGATCTAAAATCACGTAACTATACGATTCGTAACGAAGAATTCGTGCAACCGTATAAATTGATTGTATATACGTCGATCAGCGACGTATGCAACGCGACTGAACTGATTGTATTTTACCACGAATCGATATTTACCCCAGTGCACATAGTCGCGCCCTACCGTGGCTGTATACAAAGGTGCCGATTTTCCTCTTCTGGCCTCTCGTGTTCCGATTTTCATCACGAGTGGCGCGCGCCCCGTGAAAACACTCCCGTGTACTATCGGCTCTTTGTCGGCTCGAATAAAGCGCCCAAGCTGTTATCATCGCGTTGATAGCGCCACGGTTGTTCAAAAAAACAATAACGCAATAGAGTTACCGATCAGATCTGAGTGAGTAAAATGCGCATCCGCTCGGGCGATTAACGAAAATTGAAGATTCAACAGATTTCTACATATATGCTTAAAAGATTAAAAACATGAATGACTTAAACGGACAGCATAAAGTATATGGTTCTTTTGCATTTTTCCCTTATAGATTAATATCTAAAAAAGTAATTTTTTCTGGGAAATTTAATTTTTATCGTTCGCAGAATTTGACTTCTCCAATTATTGAAAATATCGTTTGCGACCGATCGATAAACTTTCAAAATTGAATTGACTAATATGTGCATTCGGTGACTCAAGATATCGATAATAAAAGTTTCCTTCGGTTGCGATTGGCAAGCGTTCAAATTAAGGCTAGATAACTATGCATTCTCACTCGGAATATCAATGACAAAAGTTTCCTTCGGATCGCATTGGCAACGGTTCAAAATTACATTTTGATTAAATTCCGTTTGGTGCCGATCGCGGGGATCGTTCAAAGTCGAGCACGGTGAAATGTGTATATCCACGCAAGATGTCAATGATAAAAATTTGCTCGGGCGTGTTCGACAGACACCGTCGACGATATAATCGACAATACTTACATGAGCCGTACCAGAAATTACGATCCGTGATATGAACGTCCGACGTACGATACGAACGAAAATCGAACGACGAACGAAGCTGGATATATCTCCGCGAAAATTCACGCCGCGAACGTTATACCGTATCGAAATGAAAATCTCCGAAGGTAAAGCCTGGTCGCGATCTAATCGGCGGTACGCAAATTACGTCGAGAATATACGAGTTCGATTTTCACAGAAACGGCAGTTTCTTTTTTCATTTTTGTCGAGCGCAATCGCGCAACGCGATACGATCGACAAATTAGACCGCAAACTACGCGAAACATAAAATAATAACTAATTACTCTTTATTGGTTAACCATTACCCTCAAAACGTTTTTCCAAATGGCTCGTTCGCTCTTATTATAATATCCGTATTCCCGAATAAATTTCGACAGAAATAGAGATAAATTAATCTACAAAACCAACAGCGTGTTAATTAAAATCGCAAAGAGTTGAATATCATGTTTTGCACGTCTCAGTTAACATTTCTTGCTAATATTTTTATCTCATTACCATTATTTCATCTTTATCCATTAAAGGTTTATCTTGAACATGTAGATACATATATCTTATAATACAAAAACTATTATTATTATTTATTATTATTAAAAATATTTTTATTAAAAACAGTATTTTAAATAAGTGTAATAAATATGTGTAAATAATGAATAGATACATAATTCTGGAAAAACAAAGGTCACTCTTTAATTTAAGTAAACAAAAAATCCTTTCACTATAGAGAAAAGATTTCTGAAAGAAAAACCCAAAAAATCTTTTAATTTAATTCGTTAATAATTAAATAAAAATGATGAGGCTTAAAAACACTCACCAGCCGATGTCATCCTGTCGGTCTGCTCCTTCGCCGCCGACAGGAATCACTCACACTATCGAATCCAAAAAACATGACCGATTACCGCGCGCGTTAATTAGCCACCACTCGGCACTTTATTCGCGATGCACTTCGAGCGTGTAAATAACGTGAGGTACGCGATACTCCTACTCTGCCCGATACTCCCGATTCTCCCGAAGTTCGTTGCACGTCGCGACGTATTTCGCGTAACTAAAAAATGCAAAAAGATATCGCGCAAGATGGCGGCGCAACCACTGATCTACGTACAGCGAACAGCTATTTTATGCGAAATTGATATCTCGCCACGTTCGTCACTTCCGACATCGTGGACACTCGCTTACAATGTTGTTTCCACGTGTAATTAGCGCGAGACAAACGCTCCGACGAAACGGAGTGTTTTTCTGATCGCTTTCGATCGTACGGGGGAAAAGTCGGCTCGACTCGACTCGACGCGACGAGACGCGACGATTACAACAGCGGACGCGATCACTCGCGACTAACAATAAGCCGAGCGCATTACGACGATTGTTCATCACTCCCGACACTCCCGACACTCCCGATACTCGTTCGGGAAACGCGACTCCACGTTTGAGAATCTTGGAGCAATTGAGAGCGCGAAAGTACGGGATCGCGCGTGCGACTTTGCCCGGTACTTATGCCCGTACGCATCAGCGCGAAGTTAGGTGGGAGTAGTCGTGGGAGTGGGAGAAGGCGACTTCTCGGAATCGACTCGACCACGCGATTCAAAACAAACACCTCAACCCCCTCCCCTCTCGCACGTGCGAGAAGCCGAATATCAAAATAAGAAACTTATGTGCGGAAGCACATATCACGATTCGACGTCGGTGAAACGCATACTCCCTCGTTTCTCGCCAACCTTCGGTTGGCTGCAGTCGGGAGTAAAAAGAGAAAATCCTACAATTAAGTATTACAATTAGGTTCGAAACATTGCATAATTCTTTATAATTTTTCATTTTATCATTCACCCAAGAACAATTTATTTCCACGCACTTTGGGTTAAGCGGTTTGCTTTGACAAATGTTCTTTTATTAGCGTCCAAGCACGGTGTAGTGTACGTATGTTCGTTGTCGCGATTCTTTTTCATCGTGCAGATGAAAAAGGTCGACCACCCGTCCCGGCCGGCGCGGCCGGCGCAACCTCGGGCCCGAGTGATAAATCGTCTAATTATCGGTCGTTTTCTCGGCAGAATTGTTGCCGCGATGGATAGGAAATGCAAGTTGCTCCGCCGAGCGTTTACTCGCGCTAATTGCTGCATCAGCGATCCGCGTTGCGGACTCTCTCTGTCCCCCCGCTGGCCCGTAATTGAATTGCGTTTTTCGTTACCGCGCGGAAGGATCCGATTGTCTAGGGACGCGCGCGATTTTCGCGACCGGGCGCAGTTGTATCGTTGCAGTTGCATGGCAAGAGCCAATCGATGAATAATATACGGCAGAGTTATCGTATATCTATTACCTTTTTGTCTCGGTCTCACAACTAAATTTTCCGCATCTTTCATATAATATTCCATATAATAGATATTCTCTTTTTATTTTATCTCAAATTTGTGCTAATGGTTGTGTGTATAGAATTATATAATCATTAATAGAACTCATCAAATACGAAAAAGAATAAAATAATTTAATTAAAAAAATAACAATATCTATATAAACAAAATTTCTTTATTATTATACTTATACCTGAAAATTCAATAATTGTATATATAATATTATATGTATATGTCTAGATAAAATGTGAAGATGAAAAATTCCAAATAAAATACTAAAATAAAACAATGAGATAATAATCCTCCTCTAACCGTCTAACCTATACGATATCCCAAATGGATTTTGCTTCACAAAGCTCGGTTATCTTTAAAATTTACCGCCGGATGAATAATGAATGGATCGTCCTTGCATTGTCTTCCCGTCTGATCCGCATTATGTCACTTTGGATACGCGCCCAAGGGCGGAGAATAAAATCGACGGGAAAGAGAAGAACGGCGCGGCGTGCGTGTGCACGAGCGCCATAGCGAATGCCATTCCCATTCCATAAAACGAAGCGTGACAGCGTTTCGAGGTACGAGCCGGCCTGTAATAATAGTCAACCGTATATGTCGACTAATCCAATTGATCGTGCGCTAAAGTGCGTTATTATCGCCTTACACTTTCCACTATGGAACATTGTAACGCCCGACATTATATCGTACCACATAAGGGCGCATGCAACGCATGCACGCACGCACGCACGCACGCACGCACGCACACATGTATGTACATGGAGTCCAGTCACCAAACTTATCGCGTGTCCTTTCAATCGGATACAAAGTAGGGGCCATATATTGGGGGAGTTGACGGTTATTTTAATCCTTATAATTAACGTTGGAGCTATCCTTTTTTTTATAATTAGAAAAGAAATATGAAAAATTAAAGTTAACATAAGATAACAGTTAATAAGAGATGATAATCATGAAGTCGCGCGCGCGCCTTCAATATTTTTACGTTACTCTCATATATCTATATTATTAATTGTAGACTGCAAAATTGTGAAAATGACAAAATTTTTTTATTGCAAAAATTCTTTCCATACTTGTGTGGAAAACTACATATAGCATCATATGATTTTCCAATCCACAATTATACGTTTCCACCTAATCTATCTGTCTAAAATTCGTTTTGTGAGTTTGCATCTGTCGAACTATAACGTCCTGGGACCTGAAAAGCTTCACCAAAGTGGAGGACCACGCTTCGTCTCCTAACTTTCTCATTTCGTTTCGCAAACGAGAGTATCTAGAGTTGCGAGACTAAATCAAATAACGCAGAAAACGTCGGAGAACCGACTCGACAATCTCTCGTCCGCGCGGGACAACGCATCGCGATATCTCGTACGAGATGAGACTTCGTTTATGAGCGAGAAACGAAATATGAAAACAGTCTGGAATGATGGATCGCGCGGATATGTTATTTCTCTCGTGGCTTCGTCACGCATTTACCAAAGAAATACAATGTATTGCTGCGCAATCCGAAATTTGTCTTGTATCAAAAATGCGCTCTCGCTCCGTTTCGCAAACGGAGCAAAACGACGCGAATCGCGCGATGCAAAGGATCTCGCCGCCAATCCTTTTTTCATGATTCCCGTTCGAGTATATCCGATGAACATTCCACGCGTTTGTATGCCCTCGTCTCGATAGTATGCAACGATCAACCGCACGTAGGTGCGACCGCAGACTATCGTGTTACACCGATATAAGCAACAACTCCATCCTCCTCCCCCGCTGCTTCCGCAAACCATCGCCAAACTACACGCATTCGGTGCATTCGACATTAATGCCCAACACTTGGGGACGATGATAGCGGTATATGCTCGCGAAATAGAAAGCGCATGCATATTTCTGTTTATGCCTCAACAGATACGAATGGCTGGATGAGGCATAAAAGCGACGACGCCCTCGCCTACCAAAGCCGTCCTCTTCCGTGTCCGTTTTATTTCGACGTCGCGTTTCGTCGGTCCGTTGTGCATGCGTGCATGCGTGCGTTCGCGCCCGATCGCGTGTCGAAAAACTTCGCGATTTTTTTTCCCCTCCCCATAAGCTGCACAGCGCCGCGCCAGAGAGGGAAAGAGACGTACCCCCGAACGAAGCGTGTGGAGACACGGGGGCGATTCGAGTCAACGCGAGGGTGGAAAATAGAGAGAATAGATTAGCGGCACTATTATGAGCTGAGCGCAAACGAGCGTGCTTCTTGTTGTGCACGTTAAAAAGGCATTAACATTGTTGTTGCAACAGCAAGCACTGCGATCCTCTTTTCATACTTTAGCTCTCTCATTCCCAGCATAATTATGTGATCACGGTAGAAATATGCGAACATAAATTATGTATTACTAACTATAATGACGCAGCGATATTCATATATGCACATTAATCTTATCATATATTAACTTCATAAAAATTATAGTCACCAGAATTTTTTGAATTTTTGTATGAGGTTCTTTTAGGATAAAGTAAGTTAATCTGCAGATTATGCACTACGCATCTGAATGCAGATGACGCGTTACAGACTACACTTGTTTGTAATAATTACATGAAATGGGATATAAAACGATTTAAAATAGTTTTAAAAATTCAAACAAGCGATATAATATTGAGGATAAAGAGCGTCCAATAAAATTGTGGAAAGGACCCTTTCACAATATTTAAAAATAATTTGGAATAAAAACAGAGACGTGCATTATCTCGGTGATGCACCGTTCGTGATATCGATATGGCAGGATGCGGATTCGCTTAGAGCTGTTTTTTTGCAGCTAAAACAACATAAAATGCGTACAGGAAAAAGAAGATGAGATTCTTAACGCCGCGGTAACGCACCTGGGGCACACGCGTTTTTCTGCGGCTTTCCATTTTCGCGACAGATCTTATGGGACGGTTCTCTTTTTCTCTCTTTCTTTCTCTCTCTCTCTCTCTTTCTCTGCGATGCTTCGACTCGCGACGATGTGAAATTGATTGGCGAAGAACGGGGCGGCTCTTATAATAACATTTCCGCGGACCTAGCGAGACGTATCGGAAGTATGGTGCGAGACCGAAATAAAATCGCGGGATCGAATACTTTCGCAGTAGGAGACCTCTTCCTCGAACATGCGACGATAACGATCGTGGGGGACGATCGACTTTATCGAAGTACTACTGAAGGAGCCGGTACTTTCTCGTATTATTCGTATTCGATATACAGTTGTTGAATCGATCGGCGATCCGAGTTCTTGAATTCCATTCCTCGTTGAGACCTTATACCACATTTTCTCTCTCGACGCTGTCCCACTTCCCCCGCGCCATCTTGTCTCTTTAATCTTGTATTCTACTTTGAAAATGGCTTACGTATTGTCGTGCACGACTGCACAATTGTTTCATTTATTAACACCATACTATACTACTACGTGGGAGTATTAAAGCCTTAAAGCTGTCTAATACGCGCGTTCAGTTATCAAATTTCTCTGTAATATTTAAAAACGTATCTTCTCACTGATACATTAATATTACAGCTCAACTACTTCATTCTGCAAAAGATAAGGTGGGAATTGGCGAAAAAAGCGAAACGCAAGTAGCGAAGTCTCTTTGTGCCGGCATACTGAACGGCAATTAATGTTCCCGATTGCACACGTTTTTCTTTGTCAGTCAACAATTTCTTGGCGATGTTTTTCCTAAAAGAAGTTATACACACGTAAGATTTCTTCTTATTCGGCTGTCATCATTGTTTTGTTCTACGAAATAAGCCTCTTTCGAAAGTCATCTTGTTTAATGGTGGCAACTTCACGCGAGGTGGAGAAGATAAATTCGATCTTTCCGCATTTTCTACGGTCGCCAAACCACACACGCACCCGGCGCCCAAAAACGTGCAGCTGCAAGATATTGACCCACGGATTCTTTGGATCGTGCGCAGCTGGGCGCGTCCTCACACGCCCATCGCAGAATCTATTTTCGAAAATTCGGCAACACGTCATTACAACATCATGAGTCTTCAGCTGCTATAGCCCTTTTTCATACTGAAATTTCTTTACTACGAGCGATTTCAGGAAACTATTAACTGGCATAATAACGATCATATTTGTAATGTCATGATTATAATTTGTAAAACAGTATAGGAAAGGCCAAAATATGAGCAATAAAGGATGTTACCGTTAAATTAATTATAATAACGATCATATTGTAACGTCATATTTGTAATGTCATGATTATAATTTGTAAAACAGCTGTATAGGAAAGGCCAAAATATGAGCAATAAAGGATGTTACCGTTAAATTAATCTACAGTTTATTGTCCAATGGTAGAAGAAACATTGTGGACGTTTCAACTGTATTAAGTCTCTTCTTCAGCACAATAAATATTTAAAACAAAACAAAAAATATGAGAATTAAAAGGCAAACAACATAATATAAAAAAAATTATAGGTAATTAAACAGAGTTTTTATAAAGATAAATAAAGATATAATTTCATTGATTAAAAAATACGAATTGCAAGTAAGATCGATACGAGACCATGAAAAGGGTCAGAGACATTGTCGCGAGTATAAATTAAAATATTTTGAACGTTGTATTTAAAATCAAACAAAACAATTTAAATCAATGGTTAAAAAAAGATGTTAAAAAACTTATTCTTCGTTTAGAAGCGAGAATATGTTATTAGTCGTACAAGTTCAGTGAAGCTGTCAGTTCTGGTTTGAACCTATAGTTCAATTAATTGTGTGATCCAGTGTATAAAAGTCAAAGACTCAGAAATAAAATTGGTTCTGTGGTTTAAACATAAAAAAATATAAAGAATGAAAATTAAATAACAATTCTCTAAATAGTGAAGAATTAGTTATAGGTTATAGAATTAAGGAGGTAAAAATTCAATAAAACCATAAAATAATAACCTATAGGTATACAAAGAATAGTCAAGTAAAGATAATGAAAATAAACTATAAATTAATTTAACAATAACATCCTTTATTGCTCGTATGTTAGCCTTTGACTTTCCTGTATTGTTCTACATACTATATATAATGAGCGTGACTAATTTATTATTATAATTTGTATTATAATACGAAAGAATTCACTGTAAATAAGCTACAAATATCCAAACATTACTGCTACTCTACAATTAGTCAAGTGACATAGTTAATCACTATCCAAAATCGTTAGTAGCTGACAGCACTAATGCACTTTGCAAAGGAAAAGGGATAATTACCTTTTCGCATTTACGTCGACTTACGGCAGCGCTTGTCGATGCGATTAACGACAGGCCGATAGACCAATAACGATCGCGATTTATAACGGCATCGATTGTAGCACGCTTGCAAACTCGCCATCTAGTCTCTCTCATTCTCGCCCATACCCATACTCAAGATCGTAAAACGTACGATTTCAATATCGCTCGTGCCTCGTGCGGATTTCCACGTAATTCGATTTCGATCTGACGACAAGGTATGTCACCTTTCCACTCTGTAAAACAGAGCAGTCTATATACGGTGCCTCGCGACGATTGCTATACTCCTATCCATTATCCGTTGGTCCTTCAGAGTTCAGACACTTTGGAATCTATCTTTCTTTAATAAGAGTCTGATGGAACGACATTCTTTTACAGTTCTGCTTTTCATAATTAGATACTTTGATAAGTGACTTAAATTAATATTGAGCCAGGTGTACATAATGTATCAATCGTAAAATAAATTACAAGTGTCCATCAATTGCAGGAATAACTGGAAATACTTTATCACGATTTCTTAGAAAAAATAGTAGTCAAATAATAGTATCAAAAAGTAGATCACAAGAAAGAACAGTAAAAGAGAAACGGTAAAGAGAGAAGGATCTGTCGTACATGTAAACTTTTCTCAAATTCTCGTCTGACTGATAAAACTTTAAAGAGGCGAGAAAACGCACTCCACCCTCGCCTGTAATTTTCTGTCGCATCTCCGTTCGTCTTGTTCAAGTTAATGAAAGCACCTTTCGTTGAAATGATATAAAGAGCGGACCGTTCGAAAGGGAACGCGGGACAGAAAAAGAAGGGCGA
This sequence comes from Leptothorax acervorum, assembly GCA_035220615.1. Taxonomy (NCBI): domain Eukaryota; kingdom Metazoa; phylum Arthropoda; class Insecta; order Hymenoptera; family Formicidae; genus Leptothorax; species Leptothorax acervorum. Next base: position 205,325 of record JASTWQ010000179.1, on the reverse strand, counting down.
AAATGCACGCCCGCGCCGTACACGCCGGGCGCTTTTATTGCCCCGTTATTTCATTACGAATTCACCGTCGAGCGATCGCGAAGTCGAATACACAATTATCTAATTAGCGCGGCAATTACGTCATCGGAATTTCATTGGGCGTGTTAAGCGGCCAGGTAAGGCAAGGCCGTGTACATACCCGCGCACACAATCGCCGGCTTCGATCGGTCGCTGCGATGTAACTCGATTTTCCGAGACGACCGAGAAACGGGTAGGGAAGAATGAGGAAACTATTTTGCCGGCAATTACAGAAAACCGACCTTGCGGCTCTTTCTCTCGCGCCGCCACTTCTCTTTACTCCATTCTTTTTCCCCGCGGCAAGAAATACATACCTACCTTAGCGTGCTCGCGATTAATTTGCTGACTCGCGATCGTGTGATGAACAACGACTCCGCTAATCGACAGATGCAAGACCGCGACTATGGACTATTATGTGTATGTGTATATCGACATGAATTCAGTACTTCTGTACCAATTAATTTCTAGACGCTGCACTCCCCGCGAATTCGCGTGCGTTATTACCGCCTTATCTTAATCGGTCTGCATCTTATGGAATAATTCTCGATTGCTATCGTTTGTATTTTTATCGAAATAGCTTGGCAAAGGATGCGATACATATAGTATATATATGTAATAAATGGAAGCTACAAGCTATAATTAATACTGCAACGTTCAGAGGACGACATAACTTAGGAGAGCGAAGGTTGAGAGAACGAGAGAACTACGAAAAGAGGGAGAGGAAACGACCGTACGTGAAATATCGCGTCGCGTGTTGCACAGAATTTTTTACTTATTCCGAGGTTAATTTAGCATTCGCACGACGTTATTCAGGAGTAAGGAAGTCGTTTGTATCGCGGAAAGGCCGGGAAGAAATACGCGGGTACGCGAGAGTAGATATTAGCAGGTACTTATTATCTCGCGCTCTCTTTCTGCCGCCGGACGAGCGATGATTTAAAACTTAAACAAAATTAACGGCATTTTCTGAATAGGATTTAATTAAAAACAGCATCCTGTAGCTCAATAGTAGCAGGCCTATCAGGGCAATGTTGCTATTCATAGTGAAATTGGATGTAATTAACTCTATAATATGTGTTTATTTTGAGAGACAGAGGAAACGCTTGCACAATTGCAATTTGTATTATGTATTAATGTTCTGGATGGTTATCGGATTATACCTTAAATATAATACAGTTATCAGATGGTTATCAGATTATACCATAAACAGAATACGGTTTAAAATCCTCAAAACTATTCTCGTAACAATTCATCAATTTAATTCAAGGATTGTCTGCCATTTAATATTGCAATATGTATGTTTTGAGAATGGTGTTTGTCGCATTGAATAAATAAAATTGTATGCTTGTCTTTCCGGATATACGTATTCTCGTCTTTCGTTATCTATTTATTAAGTATCAAGTATCCACCATCCGATTCTAACAATGTGTATATTAATATAAAGGACACGTCTAATATTATTCAATGTGTTAAACGTAAATAATGTCACATTTAGATATAAATGTCATATTTTATGTTAACCAGAATAGAATAAGAACGCATTTGGAGCTGAAGAAGTAGAAGCTCCAGGATTCATAATTCACATTTCACGATAAACGTGCCCGTAATTCAGAGTTTTGTTTCTGCTACACGAAGATCGCATACAGCCGGAGTACAGCGTTATCTCAGATCGAGAACGGAACGGCCGTGTTTTAACGTACGATGGGGCGACAGCGCGGGTCCAGGAATCTATCTGAGCCAATTTTGTCCCGCGTGGAACGTGCCCGGCCATCCGTCGCTCGCGTTGCTTTCGCGGAAATTTGCATGAACGAGCGTGAACGATTGCCCGACGCGAGCTCTCGCGATACCCGTCGATTCCTCCCATGGCGGGCGAGCGCTGGTACGTATCGCGCATTCGACTCTGCTCGTGACGTGATATATCCGCATTTAATATGGGAATTCGTGCACTCGCGATGGGGGAAGAGGAGAAAGAGGGAGAGAGAGAGAGGACAAGCGGTCCGTTTGTTCCGATTTCAACGATACCGAACGACACGGGAGCGGATTTTGATTAATGGTTCTTCGTTTACACGCACCCCCGACCTTTCAGAGGAGGACCTGCGTCTCCCTGCGTCTCCCCTCCTCCCTGCTCTGCAGTCAGATTATCTTTTTCTCTCTTTTTTTTACCAGCATGCCGGAACCATTTTGACATCCGTCTCAGACTCTGGACCGTCGCATCTTTTTTCTCGCCATTTCCGGCAACGCCCTCTTTCTCCTATTTCTCTTTTTTCCGCGGATCTAGTCCCTCTTCTTTTTATCTGCCGGTTGACCCTCGCAGAACCGGCAGATTACGTTACTCATGCTCTTTAGATATGTAATGTCAAGTATGAAACATTATACTTGACAGTGTCACTTGAGTTGTGGAGGTCCGCGCGCGCGCGCGAGAGAGAGAGAGAGAGAGAGAGAGAGAGAGAGAGAGAGAGAGAGAGAGAGAGAGAGAGAGAGAGAGAGAGAGAGAGAGAGAGAGAGAGAGAGAGATTTTCTGGACACGTATAACGTATACCGCGAAACAAAAGAAATAAATGATTATGCGACTTTATATACGGATTGGCAACTCAACGAATCGTGTCTAGCAATTTTTAGGTGAAGCATTTCGATGCAATAGCAAAAATTGATTTGTCATAGTCAATCTCGTTTTACCCGAGTTCGCATCAATTAGCTGAAAAATAGGGGATAGTCTATTTTTCATCTAATCGATGCGAACTGCGATAAGACGAGGTGCATCGCGATAACGCGATAGATCCATCAGGGCACTCTACGTCATTCCTCTTAGACCACCGATAGAGGGAAAACCAATGAAACAACGCGAATCCAGAATCGTTTCCGATAAAACGCTCATCCATCATCTCGTCTGCCACTTAAACCGCCTGGCAAGCCGGTTACTCGCGTAACTCATTTATGCAGTTGCGCATATAAAAGCGCAATCAAGTGGATATCCCGCGACGCAGTATAAAATCCACGAGTCTACGCTGCTCAACTGCATATCGCTAATGGAAACTCGTCGCTCATAAACTATAAGGAATTGAAATTATTCTATAGTTATTACTTATATTGCGTTTTTTGTTATCGCCATTTATATTATTATTACTATAATAATAGGAATTATTATTATTATGTTACTATTTTCTCTCTCGTTAATGCTATACTGGCGTACAGCCTAGATTGTCGAATTCGCCAATGGCGTCTGCGTTAATATATACGAAAATCTAAATAAATCTTCTATTTATTTAGCAATGAATTGCGAAAGAACATGGCAATATTTCGTCGGCAAGCAGGAAAACATCGCGCGCATGACCCGATTCGTATGAGCACGAAATAATTTATATCGCTCTTCTAGAACCGATGCATCTTCGTTCTTGGAATGCGTTCAAATGCAGGAAGCGGCTTTACAGTACAAACGATCGTTTGATATCTATCGGTGGCGTATGAGGTAAACAGCATAGCGATGGATCCTTTATGTGCCTTTGAAAAAGGGCGAATTGATTTTTTAAAATATTAATATTTATCTCCTGTGTGGATTTAAATCACTGCGCGGAAAAAATGGAATGTTTCCCTTGAAAGAGAGTAAAACGAGTTGGAATACATTATTGTTCGGAAAGGCAATATTTATTGAGCCGTAACTCTCAAATCTTTTCATGAACTATGGTGAACTGAATAATATCGTACTCGTGCTCGTGTTGAAATATGATCATAGACATCACAAAAATCCCTTTTAACTTTTATCATGCAATACAAGCAAAATTAAAAATAAATCTTTCTTCTTCCTCGCGATACCTCTTTTTATACGCGCAACTTACAAACAAATAGGTATATCTCATAACCGTGGAAGAAAATGACAATTCCACGTGGCTCTCGTCGGCGGCGAGTAGAAGAAAGCACTGCCGGAGATGACGACCCCGATTCGTCTAACAATAAGCGTGAAATAATTCATACCGCCCATCTAGAAACGATGCATCATCGTTTCCTTGGAATGCGCTCGAGCGTGTTTTAAAGTACGAACGGCCGTTTGATTTCTATCGCGCCGAGGCGCGATAAAATTGTCGTGTTTGTAGCACCCACATACACACATGCACATATATATGCATACATGTGTACAAACATTCGCGCACAACTGTACGGTCGTTAATGCAACAGCTCGCTGGCATAGCGACGCGAAAATGCAGCGCGAGATCGATAAATTCCCACTTTCGGCCGCCACGCCGGCATGGAAAAATGTTCATTTAAGTCCCGCCGGGGCTCCCTCGGGAAGTTCACACTCTCGGGCCGCCCGTCCGACAGCATTATCGAGTATCGGGCTAAGTCAACCTCGAAGCCGTACTGCTAATGATGAACTTACTCCACCGTACGCGCTATACAGCAGATTAGACCGACCGAACTCCTGTCATCTGGTCTTGGATCCACTTCCGTCGTTAGTGGCAGCTTCCCAATGAAATACACCGCGGAAGAAATATATAATCCGAGAAAAAGAATGTAAGCATGAAATTTGAGAGTAGCATTTTTGCAAAAACCACCGCTGGCTCTGCATATAAATAAGATTTTTCTTCGTTTCCTATCATACCATATAGCATTATTACATTGAGAGAAATGTTTTGTTGAAATTACAAAATTTTGTTAAGATAAACTTTTTTAGTTAACTGAACAAAATTTTATTCAGTTAACTAAAAAAGTTTATCTTACCAAAATTTTGTAATTTCAACAAAACATTTATCTCAGTGTACACAAATTTTCATAAAAATTTGAAAAATATGAGGAATAACCGGAATACACATACACGCTATAGAAATAAATATACGAAAACTTTTCACAAGTTTGTACGAATAAATTATTGAATACTCGAATATTCGTGTCTTGTAGAAATAATGTTCTATGTATAGCAATGGCTCATCAATGACGCATCGTTACTTAATGTTTACGCGAATCTTATCTTACGTAAGCGCACGGCGCTTCGTCAGATGATATCCAATTGTTCTGTGTCGCAACAGTGCAGTTTGCCTGAAGATCACTTCTCGCGTATGTAACGAAACCGATGCAATGGGAATCGTCAATTTTTAATAAAACGTCGCCGCGGCACATATCGCGAAATGCTGGCGCGAGAATGGCGCGCGGATGTAGAGTCCTTCGATCAATATCAAAAGCGATATCAATATCGAGACGAGAGCGGCGTTTTCGACAGTGTTGTCAATCGTTTTAACGTTTAATCGGATCTCGGATTGGGACGCGCGCGCGTGACGAAAGCGACGAGTTTTAAATCACGATCCTATCCAGTCGTGCGCGCAGGGGTTCGAGATCATCGCGAAGAATGCCCGTGTCACCCGTGTGTCACACACAAACCTCGGGAGGACATGGTCCACCTCTCGAAGACACTCGTGGCGAAAGAAATAGGCCGAAATAGGGAGGGCAAGCCGAAAGATCGAGATTGGATTAAGTCGACGCTGAAAATCCGACGCGTCGCGCGTCGTCATACATTTCCGGAAAACCGTGATGAAACGCGTCCGCGTATTTCCTGCGCGGAAGCGACCGACAAAGCGAACGTTCTTTCTCCCGTATCGAGAACGGTCGTCGACCTCCTCCCTCCCCCACCCACCCACCCCCTCTATCTCTCTCTCTCTCTCTTTCTCTCGGCGTTGTCGCGCGCTAGGCGCGGCACCTTCGTGCGTCACGAATGCGCAGCTTTTAGTCATAAAGTAATCCAAAGAAGATTACACGGCTCTCGACAAACAGAAGTTAATTCAATTCCAGACACGTTTTTACGAACCCGGCGAGAACTTCACGCGTAATTAAATTGGACATGGTCACGAAAGAAACAGACAGCCTACCCCCCCACCCCCCGGAGCGGTACGTTTTACTTTACGGTAACGCGTAAGAGTAGCCCGAACGAAAGCGATGAACGCTAACAGGAATGGAATTTTGTGCAAGGGATAATCGGCTATCGATTTCTCTGCAGCAACCACGTCCACGTGTCTATTTTGCGTAATGCAGTTGGACATAGATAGTTTATCGCGCGCATGCTGCAACAGTCGAATAATTGGTAGCAGTTACACGGAACAATAGTTGAAAAACAACGTTTTGTAATTGGTTGTCCCGCGGCATAACTGCGTGAAATCGTAATTATGTCTCGCGCGTGTTGCATTACGCGCAAAATTTATTTTCGATGCACGTGCAATGCGATCGCCGTTGTCTCTTCGAGCCGCGTGGCATGCGACGAGTTCGAGTTCATCGATCCTGATTAAAGTTCGAAAACGTATACTCCGAATTCACCAGCGCAACCGCGCGAATGTAATAGCTCCAGTATTTTCTGCCGTTAATGTACCCTACAAACTCGGGATATATTTTCTCGGTTGCTCTTTATCCGGACATCGCGCATCGCCACGCTTTAGAGCACAAAGCGTTTCGCGGTTGTTGCAATTCAGTATTAACGATGCGCTAATGGCGCGCGGTCCGCGCGCGTGATGCGGCCGAAACAATTAGATATTTTACCGATGGCGCAATCAAAAGACAATGGGGCTTCGCTCGCAGATAAACTCGATTAATAATATCACGCTCGCCGAAAGACCGCTGACAGCAGCGATTCTATTTTGCCGTTCACCGGCGTCGACGATCGACGATTTAATTGCCGAATTCCGAGCGATGTATACGCATGGCTGTCTTCGCAATATTGCAGAAGTGCGGGTTTTTTTTCGGTTATGCCTAATTTCTATTTTTGTTTTCCTGTCATACCACGATTAAAATTAAAATATTAATATAAAAATTCTCCTCGTGTTAAAAAGAGAGAATTAAAAATAAAAGTTGAAAAATACACTCTATCATTAACTATTTATACTTATTATTTTTCTGGCGTGTAATTTAATTTTATTATTGCTTTCCTATTTATCATCCTCGTCGATAATAATTGAAGGTCCTTATTATTGTCATAAAATTCTAGACTCTAATAACTTTAAGCAACTCAACGTCTTAGAATATTGAAACTTTTTGCAGCGCAGTAATGTCTTTCAAAAGACGCAATATCGTAGCTTTCTTCGTCAAAATGGCGAGCGGCGGAAGCCCTGGATCAAAACCCGCGTTGTCGCGAAACCCGCAGGTAAGAAACTAAGTCAACAATCTGACACGCCGAACAATACCTGCCGCCGTAAGCTGTCGCGCTGTAGCCGCGTATTTACGGCGACAAGTATGTCTTTACGGCGTCGCGTCGTTGCACTGCCTGACAATGCAGTCCGCGAACTATACCGCACTGACGTTGCAAGGACCGCCGCTCGAGGCGAAGCGCAAAACCTTTTCCGCGCGAGCCGCTTGTCGCAACTCAGTTTCGAAGCAACAAGTTTCGCAATCGTGCTCGGCGCGAGATCCTCTCGCGATAATCAATAAATATATTGTGTATACTTATGTAATCGAAGACATTTTCGAGATTGTGCCAATCATTCGTGTATACACAGATCTAGAATGTGAATCTTAATTTCAAGGATTCAAGGATATCTGTAAGTGAATTAGCAGATACAGAATTTTTCTTTTTTGTGAAAAGTTGAAACTTTATATAGCAAAGCTCGACATATCAAAATGTCTCAATCGATCGTTCGTATATCAAAAATTCAAAGAATACGTAGCAAAATGATAAGGCGAATCGCATATGGGCGCAATGAAAATTTATCGAGGTTGACATCGTGGAAATTATGCGGGGAAATTATATGCGACGCGCCAGGATCATTTCGAGTCCCCCAAAGTGCACCGGAGGACGGAGGACTAACGCTGGCGCTGGCGCTGCTGGCAGAGAGCGAGCTTAACGTCATTGGCCTACAAACGAACGAACTTCGGTGCATTCGACGATGTTCGCGAGTCCCGCGCGAGCTCAGCGATAATCCATGGCTCTCGAACGCTAACTCAGACGTTCGCTTCTCTCTCTGTGTCCTTCCATCCTCCCTTCTCCACTCAGCGCAAAACCATACCGCATACGACGCGTGTGCGCCGCCGCGGGATAACCAGCATTAATTCGCGTCCCCTCGGCCCCCAAAACTTTCGGGCCAACCAGCCTCAAAGTCAACAAAACGATTCGCGCATTAGTAACGTTAATGTTCCAGCCGCTAAGCTCGTAACGCAGCCCCGACAAGAACAGCCGGCGAGACTCCTATCGCGCGCGATTATTGTTACATTCGTGTGTATTAATGCGTTCGTTATTATGGATAGACGAGCGAACCATCTGTCGTTCCCATTAATTCCTGATCTTGTTATTATTGTACTCTAGTAGGTAGCTTACGGATCTTATGAATTAAATCTCTGCGTAGAGTGATTTTATTATTAAAGATAGTATCTAATATTAATACTAAAAATTCAAATACAAAAATACATTTTTTTTTGTTACAGTAAGATATTAAAACACAAGTATTAAAATTGTTCATGAAATTATTTTGCTTCTTATATTGAGGGAATTATGATAAGCAGAGAGGCAATTCGCTCAGCTCGGCAAATTATTATAAATGTAATTACATATTGACGCCGTGATGTTTATCTGACGACGATGAAAATGTTTAGCGGGGCGACGGTATCGCGCGGCGCCATTATTGTGAACTCCGAACGATCACTTACCGAGAGCGGCGTCCCACATTTGTCATTATTACCATTATCGTATGTTGATGTAGCTATCGTCATAATTAATTCGATCTGGACGTAATTGGCACCGTAACAGATATGTACGGTAATTTAATAGTAACAAGGCTTGCGATAGAGTAAAGAAAACTATTTGCAATAGGTCAAATAAATGCATATATCACGAATTTAAATCGTTTAAAACGCGCATATATAAGGTGCTCCAGAAAACTTGTACGTAGAAACAGCAAGGCAACATCGTCTGTCGTCCCTGTCGAATGTTGCGACGCGATTTTTCTAATTGTACGCTTTTCAGCAATAAATTTGTCTTTCTTATCTTTCTATTTTTTTCCTCTACTTTTTCATTTATTTTACTATTGCATAAGGAAGTTCGATATAAACTCGGGAAAATAGTAGTGCGTCTTTCATAAAAATTCTCTCTCCTTTTCTCCGCGATATTAAGATTTTGCATGATGCCGCGGAGGATCTGCCAAAGTACAGCGCCGAGAGACGTGGCGCGAGAAATATTCGAGGAGTATACGAGAAATATCAGAATCGAATCGAGACATAAACGCGCGCCGCGCTCGGCGCTCGAGAGCCCGGGCTGAGTTTCATTTCCTACGCGCGAAGAATCATCGTAAGAGAGCAACGGGGATACAAATTCCCCCCATTTAAGTTTCAAATTAGATTTTTCCCCGGCAATCTCGGCCGCGCGCGCGCGCGCGCTCGGATTACATTCGGAGCCCCGCTCCCCGGCTTTGATCGGACCGGCACGGCTGATCGATTTGGCATGGAATGCTCCACTTACTTTCTGTCGTTCGCCCGTAAGAATCTCTCCCCTCCCGCCAGGCGAATCTCAACAACGTCGCTCAATTTGCGCCATGATGAAAGTATGGCAAATCTACGCGAAAGACGACAGGCGGTGAAAGGGAAGAAGGAGACAAAGTCGAAATAGAAACGATGGAAAAATGCTTTATTATAGAGCCGATTATAAATGAAACTTCCGGGAATGTTTGCGTCTGAGCGCGTTATATAAAGGACCAAATTATATCTCGTTCTCCACGGGCTATCTTGTCAATATTTTCAGATAAAATCGCGATAAAGCGCGCGTATGCGCGAACGCTAACCCGTCGCTCGATTTACTGCTGCTTCTTCACTTAGTAGGTAAATAACCGAGAGCGAGCTCGGGGTCGAGAGCACCGAAGAGAGAAAGAGAGAGAGAGAGAGAACTTCCAGCGCAGCGTGGAGAAATGTTTGATCTGGGCGGGCGTGCTAGATAAGAAATGATTTCCTTACGTATTTACGTGTTTGTACGCAGCAAGATGCTACTTCTTTCGCGTTGAGTGCCGCGCATGAGAATTGGTTCGAAAACACGAGAATTCGCGATGTATATTTTTTTCCATGCAGCTGACATTGCGACTCGGTTCTCGCCACTTATCTCTTTTCCCTTCAAAAAGATTTCCTACAAACGCTAAATGAGATTTGGCTAATGTTTCGTTTCCAGCATCCGGTATGACAAATATTTAATAAAAACAAATATTTAATAAACATTCTTGGCTATTATATATTTCAAAAATTTAAATATACCTATAATATACTTTATTAATAATAATATAATAACAGCGAAACTTACTAATATCCAGTAAATTTTCTATACATAAAATATTCTTTTCGAATTATTCAAATGTAATTAAAACTGCTCATCTTCTATTCAACATTCACAAGAGAGACGGGTTTACGATTAATTATCACACCAGCGTCGAACAAAGCGCGCTCTAAAATTTCTCCGCGGTTTATCTTGCAAGAAAACCAGCTCGATCTCTTTCCCTCGGGAACGAGAAGAAGTGCACGCGTGAAATATGCTTATTGCACACTTTCTTCCGCCGACATTTAAAAGACTCCCGCGTCGCATCGCGTTGTCCCCGTCGTGTCGTCTTTATGCGCCGGAAGTTTCCGGGCGAGATAAAAACTTCTCGCCTCGGAGCGACATGCTGGACGACGGGGGTAGTAACGGCAGTGGTGGCGGTGGCGGCGGCGGCGGCGGCGACGGCGACGGCATAGCGGTCGTTGCGGCAACGTGTAATTATTTGTTGATGACACATAAGCTTGCGATATTTTCCCGGTAGCAGGCAGCTTCCGTATGCTGAAAACAGAGAAGCCGGGGAGAGACGAAAACTTTCCGCGCCACCACCGTCGCCGCTGCCGCCGCCCCCGGGCCCCGACGTTGCCCCGCGTCGCGTCGCAGATCGGTAAGAAACCGCCGTGGCGTATGGCGCCAAGTTCGCTGTGACAGATGGCGGGCCAAAGTCTGGGATTTACAGCGAGCGCGTCAGCTGATGTCGCAATTATTTCTACCGTCCAGTTTTGCCCCGGCGCTATCTGACCCGATTGCCGAGAGAGTCGCGTCATGCGCGCGATTGATAATCCCAATTATATATCGCTCGGCGGCGTTCTCCACGTCCGACGAACAACGGGAATAAATTGTGAAGTTTCCGGCAGCGGAATGAGCCGGCGGCCCATTACAAAGGGAAACGAGTATTAACGAGGAGGGGTCCTCCCCCCCCCCCCCCCTGGAAAAGTGGGACTATGCGGGCCCAGCTGGTTACTCCAATAATCAAGTCTAGTATTGCATCCACGGAAGAAGCAATAAAATAACCATTTGTGAAGAGTACATATATCGTCTGAGGCATTTAAAGTTAACGTTAAGTATTTTAAAAGCATCCAACTAATAAAATATTATAATAAATATAAACGAGAGAGAGAGAGTAGATGACATCTTATTTTATTATCAACTTAATTTTAAATAAACTTGAATATAATAAGATTCTAATTTAACTCCCGGTTATTGAAATATGAAATATTAAAAGTTCACAAGTTGCGCATAGCTTAACTAATTTAGTGAGATAAAATTATACCAAAATTAAACTTGATGCTTATGGAATATTCCGTATCAAAATTTTCAACCGCACCCTCTCTATAGTCGAATTATAATAATATTTTACGAATTGCAAATCCTCATAAAGCTTTCCACCGAGCTTTCCATCGTTGTTTAATCGCGCATTCAGTTCTGTAATACGCAGTAAATTCAGATCACCGGATTTTAAGTGTGCCTCTCTGGCGCGCTGTAAAGTTTGATATTTAACTGATCGCGTCATAAACTCGCGTTAAACAGTTGTCGTAACGCCCGCATAGCGAACTCGCTGTAACTCGGGAACGGTCTCGAGTCATCGAGATCACGGTACGGTAAGCATAAAAGCTTCGTTAAATTCGCCGTAAATCACGTAAATATTTACGACGCTAAAAATACGTACAATTCCAGAGGGGGACAAATCCAATAGGCGCCGCATGCGGGTCGCGGAAAATCGTAAAACGCCCGATAATTGAGGACTCGTCTACAACGGGACAGGATTTTCCCTTCCAGTAAATGGCATCAAACGCGATATCCCCGAAAGCGATAATCACCATAATCTCGTTCGTCATTAGCATCGCCTGTAGTGCCTAGCTGAAAGCTAAAAATATTAACTGATCGCCCCTCCGTCTTTTGTCCCAGTGCCAGTGCCGGGTCGCAGTTAGGGTCGCTTATGTGGGTTAGGGTTAAGCGAAGGCCATAAAGTCCAACGGGGATATCTCCAGCGAGGGTATATCACCGGTTAGGTTACCGGGTACTGGGTAGGACCTACCCCTCTCGATAGGGCGCGAATATTTAGGGTGACGGCGCGGCACGCTCTATTCATTGAAATTTTTGCGCGCGTCCGGACACGGGAATTCGACCGTGCCACGTATGAATACTCAGTGCTGCGATGCGTCGCAATTGCACACGTCCGGTAAATACAGCGTGTCCCTACCGCTCCTTCCCCTGATCGTTTACGAGATTTCGTTAATCAATACCGCGGGAAAAAAAAAATTATCAAGCCGGTGACATTGGAACGAAATGTCCCTCTCGTACGCGTAAAACGCTAATAAAATCCTTTTATATACCAATCGCACCATCTACGCTTAAACGCTCAGATCGCTCGCACGATTTACAGAATGTATAGCAACCCTGGATTTTCCTACAATAATTTTCGACAGTGTAGAGTAAAGGCATTTTCGTTTGTTTTTCTTTCTATTTATTCATTAAGCTGCTCATCGTGCACAGCTCGCGTAATATGTGTAACAATTGTTTTTTTTTTAGTTGTGATTTTTTTTTATTTTAATGGACAATTTGATCAGCGATAGAATGGTAATTGTTAACATCAATATAACAGCGAGAACACGGAAAAAATAAAAGCGGTTGAAAGATAAAAACTGTGTAATATTTTGATGGCAGTCTCGATTGCTAATTTATAGATATAAAAGCCACCTACACCTCATTTATTATTCTGTCTATTATGGAGTATGGAAACTATTATATGTTCATTTGACTGTTGAAATTTTTTTCGACGAGCTATTTGCGTATCGCGGTCGGTTGAACTGATTAAAACATCTTTCTCTCGGCTAAAACGCCGTTCGAAAATAGCGCACGTCCGCGTGTTTGATCCAGAGCGATTGTGCTCGGCCGACGATACACGCGCGTGTGTCAAGTTAACAAATTGAATTAGATTAACAAATACCCGGATTCGTTCGCCGCCCGTGAGGATATTGTTGGATGCGATTCCGCGTACAGCTCTGTTGTCTTGACCGGAGCGTGCACGGAGAGAAATTAAATCGACCGTCCGCCCTCCGAGGTACCGGCGCGGGCGTATTTCATTTTCCCTCTTGCTCAGCCGCGCCCTTCAAAGCGTTTAATGTACCATTGCGAGACCGATCAAGAGTGTTCTCCGATGAGAAGCTCGGCTAGCCGTCGGCATCGATAATCAAAGGAGAGTATTGCGTTTCCTCGCTTGAAGACGCTTCAAATCCAACGAAATAACGGACGATCGTCGTATCCCCACGGTGTTATGTCATTAGAAACGGATAATATCTTCGGTGATTTTCGGAGACTGTGCGATCTTAATTGACCGACTATGTATACTGTCGGATATCTCGTTTACACGCCGCCTGCCAGTCACGTATTAGCGGCGTGATCGTTTTACCTGCGCGATGTTTGCTCGCGAGCGGTCAGCCGGCACGTATTTCGCCGTTCTACAGGATCAGCCTGATACGGTTGATTCCATACTAATGTAGGGAGTGTGTAACGTGATTAACGCGCTCGATCAACGTCGCGCAAATTTCCATCGCAAAAAAAATATTATCGTATGTACTTCACTCTTACGTGATGGTCGGTCATTCTGAGGATATAAGCGAGCGATGACAAGCGGTGTCTCCATAACATTTAAATGGATCAGTATCATTAAAAGGATATCAAAGATCTCTTGATTGTTTTATATACATATATGCTTTATTGTTTACTATATATAAAATCTATTATATATAAAATCGATTTTCTTTCAGCTATAATGTCGAAAGAGCAATTTCTGATTTATATGCAAAATAAAAGCCAAAATTCATAAAAAATATTTGTTATTAAGAGATTGATATATTTTTGACATAACTCTGCCGAGAAATATCTTTCATTGTATCCAAATCTGTATTATTTGTCTATATAACGTGTTTGCATTATGAACAATTCACATGTGTCTGTGAGAGATTTTAATAGCATTGCCGTTTATTGAATAAAACATATTTGTGCGAAACAAGGCTACTGGAAATTTTTAATCTCCATCCACTCGTATCCCGTCCCGTGTGACAAAAATTCGTCGGATATATGAAGGGTTAACTCGCGGGAATTTGACGGCTAAAACTACCGATTTCGCTTCGAATCCGTCCGCGGAAAATCGTTCCGGGTCGCGGGACATCGATTTTCCACACGAGGGACGAGAGAGGCATATAAGGCACGAGCCAACCGCGTCAGTTTGACGAGAAAATCTCTCTCGGCCCCCTGCCGTTCCTCCGTTCGTCGTTCTCCGTCGACTTCGTGCGGTGAAATAATTTAAACTTTCGATAAACCGCCTCTGTAACCGAGTGCGTTGAGAGGCATCCCGGCTCGGGCGCGGAAGGCAATAAGAGAGCCGCGGTCGCGCGCCACGCCACACCGAGAGGAAGAGAGAGAGAGAGAGAGAGAAAGAGGGAGAGAGACAGAGGTAGTCTGGAAATGAATTTCCGCCCGGTGCAATCCCATCGTCGCGTGTTTAAGCGAAATACAAAATTAATAGCCCGCCTAGGACAACGCGTACGTCTCCTTCCCGTCTTCTCCCGCCACGGTATTTGTTCGTCTGGGATCGGTAGATTTAAACCGCTTCACGCTTAATGTTAAGGCATCCTGAAACTATTATTTGCCCTGAAACTACACTTGAATTGTAGGATATTCTTCGCCAAATTTGAAATTGATTCCTTCTTTTTAAAGGAAAGATTGATCGATGCGTCCATATTTTTCGAAAACCAAGGGAGGTCCGAGGTCAGAAAGTGCAATAAGTCGAACTCCTGAAAGTTCGCTCCGAAGACAGCATGAATAGGCACATTCAAGATAAATGTTTCCAATATTCTATTCGAGCTCTATTCTACCCGTGCGGCCGTGGAAAAAAACCGCGTAAAAAGGAAAAGATCGGTTGGATAGTACTGTCGAGCGTTCACCCTCGAAATACCATGTCGAATGTCGAGAATTGTACCACCAAGGTAGATCGAATGTTATTCACGTTTCCGAGTTAAGCCTTCTTCGCACTGATTTGTCACCCATCGACGGACCGTATCGATCGCCGACGAATGCTAGATGGAATGCTACTTACGTCGCGTCGACCAGATATCGGATGCAAATGCACTCGCCGCGCGAAAGGATTCGTACGCTTCAGACATTCATGTATTCCACATCGCGCTTGTATTTTCAAAAGCGAGAGATGGTCGGCATCTCTCTCGCGGAATAATTTCGGTTGTCTGGAATATGTCGCAGTAACCCGTGCCGCGCGGCAGAGAAATCTCGCGTTGGCAATGTTAACAGATGATAATGTGCACCGATGCTGCCACAGAAAATAACTGCGCGAACTGTGACACGCGGCGCCTAGTGCAGAGAATTAGATATCCGTTAAATACGAGTTATCTCGGTAGACCACGAATGTTACTTTTGTTCTGCTTTCCTCTGTGAACTATAATATTTAATCAGGCTATTTAATTTAAACACTCGCTATCTAGCTGTATATCGCGTAGGTATTTTTCCCTTATCGAGTCGGAAATGTTTGCTCGCTCTATCGAGTGTCATATATTTTTATTCACAGTTTGCATGCTTATGTTCCACGTATCTGCAATATATCTATATCATCTACAATTATTTTAATACATTGCACACACAAGAAGATAGTAACGACAATAAAATAACATTTTATTGTTGTCAGACAACACAAAATACATCGGATATAAAATTATATAGAAAAGCGATCTCGAGAAAGATTTTAATATACGATGTAAATTCTTATTCTACTTTATTCAAAATCGATACCTTTTTCTCATCGGCGATATCAGGTATAGGTATCAATAAAACCGGACATAAGTATCTAGAGACGAGAAAACAATTTATTCCACCAACGAGATCGCTCGAGTCCTACGGGAAGAGTTAACTCGCCTTCCAATTCGCCGTAACGGCGTCATCCGCGCGAAACGGCTGCGTCGCGACGCCCGGCAACGAATTCACAATTACCCAGGACCCCAGGAGGAATCGCTACGTCGTCGCCAGACGACGCGGATACAAAAGACGGGACTTTCGTACGCCACGAGGAGGAACAACGGCGCTCGGGTCGAGCTCGTGCGCACTAAGCGACGTTTAACTTTGCCCCCCTGCTGCTCGGCCGAATGCACTTAATTAGGCGCAAAGAAGCGCCGACGAAGGGAGAGGCAGAGTACACAACAATTAACTCGATTAATTCACCCGGCGTGCGAGTCGAAGACGGTTAGCTTAAATTCACCGTCGTCGTCGTCGTCGTCGTCGTCGTTGTCATTGTCGTCGTCGTCGTTGTCGTCGTCCTCCACCGCCCCGTGTCCTCTCATCCACCCGTGCATGCGCACGCCGCTCGCATACTTACACCGGAGGTCGTTAAAGACGCGATACCAGGGCGTCTGGATGCAGATGCGGTTACTTGCGAGATAAGATACCCTAGTTAACGATAGTTGCAACGGGTTGCATTTAGATGCGGCGCGGAAACAAATGTTTACGGCGTGCATTGATAAATATTCCTCTTCAATTGCATCTTTCTTTCTAATTAAGAGATGTAAATGAAAAATGAGCTTAGACTTTTGCTATCCTACACCTACATCTAATACATATATGAGTTTTATTTTTATTATTCTTAATATCCTTATTATTCTAAAATTAAGTTGTATCTAGCTTACACTTTTCCTCAAATGTTATTCACAAAAAACGTTTGTACATGCATGGGTGTACATGTATGTGTAAATGTATGTGTAACTGTAATGTACATATGTCTACAGTGTGAACTCGGATCTATGAATTCGCTGAGCCTAAATGACTGTTTATGCGAATTAGTCATCTCTGCAAGATTTCTTAATTATAGGATGAAAAATCATGTAGAAAATCATCTATGACACTCGACATATACGAGTATAAACTAAAAATTGTACTCTCTGCCGTTATTTAATGTATAAAGTAGTTCAAGTAGGTACTTTATATAAAAATATCTTGGAACTCGCGAGCAAGCATGAGTTACAAAAATATAAAAATAAGATTTTAATCCAATTACTTGGACAGTTAACAAAGAATATCATCTGCGTATGAAAGAATATTCTGAGAATATCGGATAAAATATAAACATACATTTAACCAGTAAATTTCTGTTGCCCTCTATCGATAAATAATAATAGCAAGAACAGCACAATAGACTTTTATAAATTAGTAATATACCCGGCTCCAGAGCAGACCGCAATATTGTTCGCATCTCTACCTGGATATTCGTACATGGATACTTAACGACACCGACATACACCCATACACAAGCATTAAAGCGACGAGAGACGTCGGCGACGAGCCCCAGTTTCGTGCCCTTTCAACTAAGAACGACGACGACGACAAGAGGCAGCGAGCACAATTAGCTGCCTTGGAGAAAGATATACTCGCGGGGATGTTCGGGGAGAGGAGCGAGGTGACTCGTGAAGAAAGGAAACGGAATGGCGGAAAAAAAAAGAGAGGAATAAAGGACACAAGAGGTGAGAAAATAAGGCGGGAAGAAGCGGGACGACAACGGTGCTCGAGTGAAGTCGGTGGTTTGGAAGGAAGGAGAG
This sequence comes from Leptothorax acervorum, assembly GCA_035220615.1. Taxonomy (NCBI): domain Eukaryota; kingdom Metazoa; phylum Arthropoda; class Insecta; order Hymenoptera; family Formicidae; genus Leptothorax; species Leptothorax acervorum. The sequence continues at coordinate 187,421 of JASTWQ010000179.1, read as the reverse complement.
AAGAAGGAGCGGTACTAAGGGGCGGTAGAGGCAAGGTAGCAAGGCGGAAGTGCACAAGAACGGAGGACGCGAGGGAGGAAGCGAGCGAAGGAGGGGGAGGGGGGTCCGACTTTGCCGATAAATAAAAAAGTTAGTAAGGTCGGAGGTGTTATATATACATATAGAGGATGTGTTGTATGTACAATATACGAGAAAGGTGCGGAAGGAAAGGCGAGGGGACAACAACGACTGCGACGCGGACGCGGACAAGAGGACGGCGCGGGCGGCGGCAGTGGCGCATCCGAGTTCTTCGAGTTATGATATCGATAACTCGCCCGTCGAGCGAGAGGCCGAGGCTGTATTTCCAATGCACATCCTGCAAAAGCGTGCATTCCCCCGTTCTCCATCTCTCTCCTCGTTCCCTTCTGCAAGAGGCTACGTCCTGTCGCGCGAGGGTGAGCGCACGGCCATATTTATAGAGGTACGCATTCACCGGGGGTGGATCACACGTGAAACTCCGACGACGGTCGTGGTGATGCTGGTGTCGGCGCGACGCGACGGCGCGGCGGTGGTGTGTCGGTGGTAGTCCTCTCTTTAACCGCGACCAAAACCCTCCTCCTTCTTGCCCACCCCCTGTCGCGCCCTTCCGCATATTCATATTTTCCCCCTACAGCTCTCTATCTCTCGGCCCTATGTCTCGTTCCGTCTCGACTCTCGGAGCACCGGCATGCATTACGAGGCATTACTCGCCGGACGCGTGTAGTCGTTATTTATGCCGCGTGCACTCTCGTATGTACGTACGTGCAAGGTGCACGAGTGCGTGTAAGAGCGAACGCAGAGAGCGACTGCACTATGCGCCAAGTGTATAGTGCTACACAAAGTATCGGTAAATGGTAGGCGACACTGATATCAGCGAGATGGGCGCCACGGGTCTTACATGCTTTTGAGTGTCTCGACAATCGAACGAATGATTTAATCAACCGGTAGCACATAATATTTTATTCCACGCTAGTTGGAACACACTGTGTCGCTTGGACATAATTAATAATTGAAGAGACGAAGTGAACGAAAAGAATAAAAATAAAATATCTTATAAAAATTGAGTTGATTGCACATAGAAGTACTCGTTTACTTCATCTTTTACAATTTTAATAGTATAAAAGTATTTTTATATGTGTAGGTGATCGCGGTATTAGTTTACTCCGCTTTAGTCGATTGAACGTTAATTCTGGCAGACATACAGTGGATAAAAAATATATTTGCACATCCAATTTTTTCAGATAATTCTGCACAAAGGAGAAAATGTACAGGCACGTACGTAGGTACTTTATTTAATATATTAGAGTACAATATAATTTTGATGAAAACAATTACGAATACTTTGTAATATCTCTTAGCTTTGTATAAAATTATTTCAAACAAGATGAGATATAAAAAGACCTTCTTTCTTAAATTACTACAACGTGTTCTTCGCTCAATATTTTAATAACATGTAGAGATTCATAATGCGCTATTTTTATATCAACATCACTTTGTAAATATAAGAAGCTAACTTGGCTAGAAAATTAAAATTAAAATTTCGCAGTCGCAGAAGTGGCATTACACGTCGCACAGAGTTGCGATACAGAAGTTTGCAACAATAAACTTTTATAATTAACGGCACTACAATAACCGCAGAATTATTAATTTGGCGAATACCCCGCTCTCGATTTTACGACGTAAGTACTGTGTACGACATTTGTGCTATTGTTTCGAGCATCTTGCACATACGCGTATACCGCGAGCAATCTCGGACAGGGATATTGAGCAGCTTTAATAAGTTATAAATTTAATTACAACATAAAAAATAAAAAGTGCGAGAAGTTCCTAAATTATATTCCAATAGTCGTGATGTATATCGGTATACAAATTCATTATATAGAGATTTATTAATATTATGGTTTAACTTATACTTTAATTTATTAACAGTGCATAACTTTTGGTCAAAACTATCCTACATATGTGAACGAGCAAGCGAACGACGTTGATACAACCATTCAACTACCGCTATACTGCGTTTTCCTGTCGTAAATATGTTTGCGAGATGGAATGTATACACTCTGCGAAACTTGCTGGGAGACCTTCGTGTCGACCGTAGAATGCCCAGAGTTAGCCTTCGGGCTTTTAACGGCCCCCTTGGACGCGCGCGCGCTATTATTCGCAACCGTGTACACTTTTGCGCTACTCGCCACAGTCGTACCCGACTTCGTCGCGCGAATTCTCTCGTGCTTGACACTTAGCGAGACGCACTTACGATGCCTATTAGCGACTCCCTAATCGATTTCTCGGGAATAAAGTGGCCGGCAGATGATGTTATCCACCGTTGCGCTAGTGCAAACCGATAATCGTCGAATCGTTTATTTCCGGAACTCGCTATCTGCGGAAATTCGCATTTTTCAGGAAATTGAAGAAACGAATGAACTAGCTCAAAATGAAATTCTTTTAATTTGCCGTTCTTAATAAGAATGCCATTATAGAAATTGTGAAGCTCGTTCGCGTCCATGTACATCCCGCGTTATATCGTAGAAAAATTACATAAATTCCAATATTAAAATTCCACTATTAAAAGCCTACACGATAAATATTCCAATATTTCGTTTACATCTTTCAACTGTTCGATACTAAATTTACGGATTGTAAGCGGCAAAAATGCCCACGGACTCTCTCGCATCGTCCTGAAGACAGAAAAATTGGACGCCGCTGTTCTACTTGACGTTCAATTTACACCTGCCGGGCGTAAATTGCACCGTTGCGTTGCTGCGACGCGGTTCTCTTCGAACTGTTTTGTTTGAGATGAGTCTCGATTCGCGCATTTATGAGATATAAGAGGCAAACACGAGCTATGCAAAAGACCGGCGTCTCGAAGATGAGAAAATTGGTTAATGAAGTTTACCTTGAATCTACCGAATATAAATTGGACATTTAACAGCGTGAACGAGGCTCGAGGCACGCCTACCCCGCGGCTGCTTTATTCGAGATGAGGCTCAAGTTCGCGCTAATGCGACGTAATAAGGAAGTGTAAGTGCAGTAACATTCTACTGAAATTTAAATATCCGTCATCGCGAAGATGTAGATACTCGGCCGGGAATTTTATTTTGCATTTCGCTGCGAATTTAATATTAATGTTAAGCTGACAAGGCGACGTCAAAAGCGCGTACACCATTTACATCTGTTAATAGCGAGAGATATATGTGATTTCTTTTAGAGTATTCTTAACGCGTCATAATAAATAAAAATATCGGGATGCAGAACTCAACTGCGATATGGCGCGATAATGAGAAGCACAAATGAATTAAGCTTTCAAAAATAACGTTGTGATGGTAAATATTAAATTGCACAAAGCAATTTTACTTTCTGCCGCGGTACCATAAACGACCACGGCGCACATATTTTATTCAGACTAAGGCCAAATTTCGATATAAATTCGCGCATAAGCGGCTCTTCTTTTTCCTTTTAATGCGATGCTGACACAGTCCCGTCCAGTCCGGAGAAGAAAATTAGCGCGTTCGCGTTCCGCGGAAAATTCAAACAAAAAACATCGCCGTACATCGAGACGTTTAATTAAATTTCCGACAGGAGACGCGCGCGAGAACAAACATTTTATAATTACTATTTAAATCTAGCATGCGCCATTAAATTGAGAGTAATTCATAAAACGCGAGACATTCCGACGTAAAACGAGCGGACTTCCCCGTGTATGGCATTTCATCGTTTATTCGCGGATTAAAAATTAACTCTACGATAAACTTTTCAAATCCAAATAATCCTACATACCGCGTATAATATCTTTTTATTGCGCAGCAGAGACGGTAAGTTTTTCATTTCAATTCTCATTTAAAGAATTTCGATATAAATGCTAACAAGGAGACGCAAAGTTTAAAATATTGGTTTTTAAAGCATCGTACCGCTGTTTTACAGTCATACTGGATATTGATAGCCCCGAATAAAAAGCCAAGTTTCCACCCAGCGTCCCATCCCGCGAAAGTGACTTTGCGTGCTGCTTTTTACTTCGAGTCTCGCCTTCGTTATCAACTTCTATATCCGTAACAAAAGACAGTCTCATACAGGCAAAGTGTAAAGCACAAAGTGAAGAGCCGCGAAGTCTCTTCGCGGAATAACACGCGGAAATAAAAATATATACAAGATGTCCTCTCTCCCAAAAGTGAGTGTTCCGAACTTCGCTAGCATCCAATTCCCGGCCGCTCGCCTCTCGCCCGGAGATAAAACCGAAGCGGAATTAAATTAACTCGAAAATAATTTGTTCCGCGGGCACGTCACGGTAGGTTACAAGCGGTATCGAGATCCTCGTCAGCTCGGGCAAACGCCCCCGGGGAGCCGCGCTCGCAAAGCTAAGCTCGATGGAACCCCATAATGCGCCGCATTAACGAACCACTCCGCGTCTTCTCCTCGTAAGCGGGGGGTTCATCGTCAGGCCGTAAAACCATCAGACATCCGTGGGACATACAGGGTGTCCGTGAAACTATCGTCGATTAGAGAGAAATTTTTCCACGAATTTAGGGACAATTAAAAAAAGAAAAATATGAGAAAATCACAAAAATTGATAGATATCTCACATCGGTAATCAATTAACAACAAGTATATATTGTAGTTTCAAATTACCGATAGAGAATGTTTTCTTATCGAAATTGTGTAATAAACATAAGGTAAGCTTCCCCTATCGCTTGCGTGTTATTGGCCTTCAATTCTTATAAACCTTCTGAATCCCTTCAACGTGAGGAGTGCCCGATGGAAAGCAGATCCGGCGTAGCGCGATTTCAACGGTAAACGGATAGAAGAAGTTCCGTGTACACGAACAAATAAAAAGTATTTACGATCGTGTGCTGGAAACACATCCGGCGCGCGCGAAGCTGCGGGAGACACGAGGGAGAGTTCGCCGAGCCGGCCAAGTAAGTTTCGTCTTCGACAACTTTTCCGCGCCAGCGGATGTTCCGAAACGACGGGGATATGACACGTACGTACGTGCATGTGTGTATATAAAAGGGTGGCGCCATGTCCGTGAGTCCCTAAATCGACGCGGCGACTTGGAAGGATACAACCCTCTTTTGTCGCGAGAAAAAATAAGACGAGAACGCGGGAACGGCAATTTTTTGCGAGAAGGTAAATTTATTTTTTTCCAAGAGGAAAAGCATGGTCGCGTACGAAAGGAGATTGATAAATGAAATTAACCTCTCGTACTTTTGACCCGTTTTTCGCGAAAACCGGAGCGAAGAAAATCGCGGATATTGCGCCGAAAGAGGTATCACATGTTTCCCACGTTATTGCGTTAGTATATCGCTTCGCGTGTTTGAACTTTCGACCTGCGGCACGCGGTTGTTATTCGACACCCCGTGGTTGGTGGAAAGAAAGAAAGTATTATTAAAAAGCGCGCCACATACGTTCCCATTATTACTTTACGACCCGCGAGTACGCGCACGCAATAACTCAGCGACAAAGGAATGGCGCTGAAAAAAAAAGTCGTCTCGTCTCGCATCTTATTTTTTTCACGAGGGATCATCCGTTTTCGGGCTGCACCATCAATCTCCGCGGGCCCCGTGGATACACGCGAGCACGGTTGGATTCCGGTCAGGTAAGCTAGGGGATCAACCCTCGTAAAGTGCACGAATTAAGAGGGTGCAACGTATCGTATCATATCGTGCATTACAAAATTACAGAGATAAATTATGTGTTAATTTCACGATATAATTTCGAAATAAATTTTGTACACGCGCGCATAATTTCGCGGACGCCCTCAGGGAATAACATTCATTCAAACCCTCATTTTTTATATATACACGACACATATACACACATCGAATATTAATAATTATATTCATGTGTGTGTAGGGTACAATTACAGAAATCCAAAAATGTTTAACACAGGGAAAAGAGCTACATGGTGCAGAAATAGAGATAAAATTGAAAAATAATGTGAATTAAATTACATAGCTTTCTCTGAGAAATACCTATGTATATCGAAAAAGTTGTATAAACTGTCAAAATCTGTTTCTAATAAATACAAGAGTGACGAAAATTCAATTGTTCCTTCAGAATGCGCAGTAGGTATGCGCTCTGTGACCGGCCCTGTGCGCGATTTCACCGTGGACAACTTCCGAACGTAAATACGCGCAGTTATTTTAAACGCGCAGTCGGATATACATTTTTTGAGGCAGTTTTATCCCGTTCTGGTCGCGTTGATCGCCGAAAATTTGGACCGCCAGACACGTAGACTATTGATTGGCGGATACGATGCATGGTGCGGCGGTATTTCGCGTGCGAGAGAACCCCCGGAGAGAGCGCACGCGAGGGAGGGCGAGATCTCGATTTGACCCTCGCCTCGTATGATAATACGGCAGGTAATTTCCGGGTCCCGATACACGGGTGGAGTAATGGGAAAAACGGTAACCCTTCTGTCATATCCGTTATGGATTCATTCGGCCCTTGTTTGCGTACCCATCCTCGGTACATAGTACATACGTGCTTTGCATCATGTGCGTTTCATCATTTTTGTATGCACAAAACGCCCTCGGTGTGGGATCGGGATCGTTTTATACGTTCATGAGTGTTGACTTGTCAAGTGGCCAATATGTAACGCGTGTTCGCAATGGTCTTATGGGACCCTCGGTCAATTATCGAAAATACTAAAAGGTTTTGCTATCAATCCTACAATTCTTAACGTGAAAATTCCGATTATACCAATCATTTATAATTCGAGCTCTCTGTTAAAACGTCTACTTTGAAACAAGCTGCATTCTATCTCAGTCTTTAATATACGGCGGTCTTCGATAGCCGCGGTAATTCTGGGAAACTCAGTGTTTCCAAGCGCGAGATAGTAAGTTTCTAACGTTCACGGATATCGCTCAAGATTAATGCAGCATTCTTCGGAAGAACTAACTAGAAGTATTTTACACCGCAAAAACATCAAACGGGGCGACGCGGCAAGGAGCTAAGCCCAGAGAAATTAACGACCAGAACAGAACAGTTATATGCGTTCTGACGCTCCTTCCTACAGAGCAGAATGGTTGGCTGGAGTAATTTTTTTTAACGCTACGTGTCCCACGAAACGTCGTCATGTCGTGCGGAAATTTCAAAAGCTATGCGACACGCGCGTCCACCACACGGTGCGCGCGTTTGTTGCGGTCCAATGAAAATCGCGTAGCAAATTCAAAACACACACCCCTGGCCAGGCTCAGTCGCGTTATCAGAAAAAACACAGGGGGGGTCTCTCTGACGAGGGAAGGGAGGACGGAGAAAAGAGGGACGTGAACACGAGGCAGAAATACAGAGAGTAAAACGGCAGACGGTCGACAGCCGCGGGTTATACGAAGGGAGCAGAAAAGGAAGGGGAGCGGAAGGAAGGGGGGAGGGGGAAGGGGTCCGCGATAAAAAGGGGGGAATACAAGGAGCCATACGAGGGTGGGAAGGGCTCGGGACCGTTCCCCACGCGCACGCAGGAGGGTGAAAAGAAGGGAAACACCGGAGGAAAGAAGATGGCGAGCGAGCGCGCAGGAAGGAGAGAAGAACACCGACTTCAAAGAAGATAACGATCTTTGCTTACGTTAATTACCGTCTGACAAGGATGAACGACCGCCCACGGTATTTTCGCCCGCCGGTAGATTCCCATCAAATTGATTGTCTCGAGAGAGAGGGAGAAGGAGGAGGAAAAAGAGGAAGGCCGTGACTTCGGGCGATCACGGGTCGCGCGCGTCCGTCGACCGCGCCGGTCGAGCCCTGATAAATCATCTCTGATAAGTGTACGTATTAATCCGCGACCGCGAGAGAACAACATCATGGGGGGGAAAAGGGAAGGATGAGCGTAATTGCGAAGCGCACCGTAAGGTAATAGTAAAATAGGACGATAAATCTGGAGTAGCGATCGTCTTGGGAGTAGCTAGACCGGACCGACTGGATATCTCGCGACCGATAGATCGCTTCTGCCGGAGTTTCGAGATGGATGTAAGATAAGTCAGCCGAGGAGTGGCTGGAAGCTTCTTCGATCGTTTCCTCTCGAAAATGGCGTGGTAACGCAAAGTCGAGCAAAACGTTCGCGGACAACGACGCGTGAATATTAGATGGAAGTTTCCACCCTCCATCAGCGTAATGTCTCTTTCTCTCTCTTTCTCTCTAACAATAATATGATATATTATACCCTAGAATAGACTAATTTAATTTGATATAATTGAGTTTACATTACACCTGTGATCTTAGATGCAAAAATACGGTGCATATATCCTTCATCAATAATGAGTTATCAAGAGAATCCGCGCTGGTTTCAAAGCATAGCGTATTTATTTTATTGATATCAGCATGTTTACCATGCTAATTTAATTTATCGCAGTTTACTGAAAATGCTCTCAATATTCGATTATATTGTTATTGATATATTCGAGTCTGGACACAGACTTATGGATCACTTTAATTTAAATTATAAATGAATTTATATACAGAAAATGGCTTGTGAAACAAAATTGTTGCGAAAAGATACGTCGGCGATGTTTTTATAGCATATTCAGCCACCATGAATTAGATTACTCCGAATTAATATAAATAAATTGCCATCGCGCGACGCGACGCGACGGTCGGGCGCAAAGCTCTCGCGAAATAAAAGGCAGCCGTGACGAGAAAGCCGTAATAGCTCGCGGTTGAATATTCTATAGTTGAATATGACAAGGCTGCTCCGGACAGCCACTGGAAGAGGGGGCTCGGAATAGAGAAGAGAGGGCAACGGCGCGGCGAGATAAAATGGCTTGCTTAAAAAAAAAAAAAATAAAGAACGGAACTGGGTCGATCGAACGAGCCATTGGTTTTCGTAAATAATACCGGACTCCATGAAGTTTCAGTTTTGCTCTTAATAAACGAATAGTTGCGAGTAATTCGTAACTACGCCAGTCGGACCACTTTGCGACGATAATCAAATTGTAAAACTTATAACTCACCACGGCCGCTTTCCCCTCGTCCTCGACGGCTTTTACATGAAGCTACCCAGATTGTAATAAATTTTTAATGAGCCGCTCTACGCGCGGTATCATAAACGAACGAACGAACGAAGGATGGCGGTCGGTGTGCTTGTAAGAATAAGAGATACCATTACGCGAACAATTTCTCCAACTGTAGCAACAGCTCTCGTGAGGTATTTACTGCGATGCGCCGCGCGGCAACGAACAGTACCTACGGAAAATACGCAATAGTACCTGTTACAACCTCGTAGCGAAGACAATAACGAGGAAACGCTTAGCGCCACGAAACAAAGACGCTCGGTGTTACTACAAATTATCCGCCCGAAGCCGCGCGCGTCGGAAAAAGAAGCATCGCCGTTACGACGTTTACAATGCCGATGTACACGGCTGCTGATGGTTTTTGTACCATACCATTTCTATGCGGCGTTTGTATTTCGAAACGGATTGTTACACGGAACGGAAAAGCGAGTGTACGAGAAGACATAATGCGCCTGTATAATGAATTTCCTTGTATAATTAAAATAAATAAGAAAATGTTAAAGTGTATTTTTATAAAACAGGGATTTCATCAAAATATTTACAATCCTGATTCTCTTATTCTTTGTGATATAAAAATTAGTCTGATATTTCTGTTGATTAAATTCTTTGATGGAACTGCATAAGAACATACTACACTACAATAATTAAAAATCAAAGGAAAAAGTCGCGCTAAAAATGTCATTTGCGAAATTACGGCTGTGGAATTTCCAAGTGTGAGGCAGAGACGAATCGGCGCCTACTTATTTACGTGCACGTTCGATACTTTCCACCTTATCGGCGAATCATCTTATACCCCGGCAGTTTCACGATGCAAGGCAGGTGTACCTCGGTAATGATCGGCACCATTTCCGTAACCGCTGCGTTTCCTCCTTCTTCTCTTGCCGCCGCAGCGAGAAGTTTCCTCGACTTTCCTTTTGCGGTAATCGCGAAGTATTCACGATCGCATAAATATCGGGCTTTTGACTTCTCTCGCCGTACCCTGCTCCGTCTCTTTGTGTTCTCATCATGTATTTATCATTAAACACAGGGCGGTTTTTTCTTACATTTACATCGCACAATCCTGGTTAGATAAGTAATATCCGCCATTGATGATGACCATTTAATATTAATTGCCGCTATTTATTAATATTATACGCAAAATGCAATTTTCGTATTAGACAAATTTATCGAAAAAAAACAAGCATTTAATTATAGCGTTAAATACTGCACAGAATGGAAAGGAGAATATTTCTTTTACGTTTTTTGTTTCAATTCCAGTCTCTTCGAGAATTCTTCCGTGGCATTCGCAACCCTACAAATATATGTCGCGTTAACTTGTCGATTACGCTCCTGCGTCGCGCTCTTCGTCTCTGTCCGCTCTCTGCGCGGGTATTGCTTGGCAGGAGCTGCAGGAACGAACAAAGGAACAAAACCGTAAAACCCCATACACGAACGACGGCCTCGTTGCAGCTCGCAATCTACGTCGGATCTTGAAAGGAGGGAACACCGGGAAGGCCGGAAGTGACGTCAGAGATCAGCAGAACGACGGCTGGGTTCTGAATGCCGACTTTTCAGGTTGATTCAAAACACACGCACGCAATCGGATTCAGAGCAAAACAGGACGAGAGTAAATCTGTAGGGAAAAGTGCCGATGTCTATCATTTGACGTTTTCGGGTCGATTCGGTGACGTAGGAACATTTGATCGCGTGAATATGAGGGCGAGGATATTCCATTCAAATCTGAACGAGTTAGGGGATATCCCCCATCATAGAATACTGATAAGTCTACGATAAAAATCCAGGAAATATGTAAGATTTGCAGAAAATTATCTCAAAATAAAACGAATAAAATATTCTAAATAATCATTATGTGTGTAATAAGAAGGCTAATATGTAACTTATAATAAAACGGCAAAAATACATTTCTTGAAGTCCTCTTTCTTCTAGTTATTTTATTGATCCATGAATACGAGAAAGATTATACCGAAATAAATAGGTAAGTAAGCCATAGCTTCTCAATAAATTACCCAAGGAACGATCATCAAGCTTTCGGAAATTCCAAATAGCATTCATAATTATATCTCATTAAACGTAATAAAATTAATATCATCTCAAGACGTTTTAGGACAAAAATTGTATCTACCGAGCGCAAGACTATTGAATTTCTATCAAATTTAATAACATTTATCAAGCGCAAGATTCAGTGCTCATCGTAGGTATTAATAATTAAAGCTACCACAATCAAGACATTTATTGTGATTCCCATTGTCGTTTGTAGAAACCAACATAACACGATGTTATTTTTGCGTACCGCAAAAATTACGTTTGTCAAACGATAATCTCGTAATCGGGTGATCATGTCGAGTGAGCCTAATTACCGGCGCAAGGCGGAAGATATTAGGAATGTGTAATTACACGCGCATGATAACCCTCGCTCCGCAATGGCAACACGGCCGCATGCATTATCTCGCGTCGTGATTAATAGACACGAGCGGGCACGATAAGCGGCACCGTGCACCGTTCGTAGTAACGACATTCTTTCAATTTCAAGTCAATTACCTGGCCTCGGCGCGAAACAGCCGCGCGTAATCTCGGAAAACCGTTTACGTCGTAAAACGCCCGAGACTTTTATCGACGTGGCGTGTGCATCGTTCCGCGCGAGATGCACTATAATCAGAGGCCTATACCGGCCTTTAGGTCCGGGGGTTAAGTGTAACGCGGGGCTAAACGCGACGTTGCTTCTTCTTCTTCTTCTACGTACAACCTAATGTCTTCTAAAGGAGAAGGCATGGAACGATTCACGTTTGCATAATCCCCGTCAGGAAATTAGCTGTAAAGAATGGTCATGAAAAGGACAGATCTGTGCGTGGAAATTGCCCCACGAAATTTTCGTACAAATTCATACGCGATAATTTCGCGATACAAACGGACAGAATCGCAATATTTCGAGTTTAAAACGATATTAATACATATTCAAATTATAAATTGTTAAATTACGTGACAATTCATCGATCAGAATGTCGTAATGTTTCGATGAAATTTTATTCATATTGTATCTTCTATTAGCTATAGATCAGCCATATTGGCGAATATAACTGACAAAAGAGGGAATTACATCACGTTGACTTTTAATCAATAAACGCTAAATTTAGCACTACCTAAATAGACAAACAAGACTCATTGTCGAAGTAAATACTCCCTACAGCAACTCTATTCAACGTTTCAGCTAAAAGTTCTTATTCGGATCCTTCAATCTTTAATGTTTCACGATCCTGCATACCTCGACACAGACTTTACAATTATCTCAACTCCATTACTTCCATCTTATTTCCAATCCCAGTATCCACGGTCGAGGAAAAGCACGATAGTTCCGAGACACTCTGTATATATTGTAATCGCCGCATGCACGAATATCTGTATACGCCGTCAACGAAACGGGCGTATACACTTCCGTCACGTGCGTGTAGCGCGTTTCCAAGCTAGGTGCTCGTTTCTGTCCCGCCTGGTGAAGGTATCGCGATGATAATCGCGCGCCGGGGTGAGCCCGGGCGAACGATAAAATCCACCGCCTAATGCGTGGCCGGGTGGTTATCCACGCGGCCGGAATTACCGGGAAGCACGCACTGACAGTGACACTGTCGCGCGCGCACATGGAAAGCGCACGGAATTTAATAAGCGGACACCACTTTGGCCTCGCAACGAAGCACGGGTCTCACTACGAGAGAGTTCCACCACTCGCATTAATTGCGATTAGAAGGACGCGACAGCCGACGACACGTACGGTTCGACAAAAGTAATAACGTAAAGAGCGCCGTTCGTGCACACCTCGCGGGAATCGTGAGGATTTTATTACAATGATAATTGCTGAACACACTCCAGCTTTACGATGAGCCTTATCGCGTTAGAGATGTAATTAACGATGCGACTTTCAGATACGGTAACACGTCGAGACAGTGACGAGCAACTCATTACATCTCAACTAAAAGTAAACGTAATCAAAACATCTGTCTTTTTTATCTTTTTTAAATATGTTTTAATATACATGTTTTTATATGCTTTATATATTGTTGTATATATTTCTAATGATAAATATAGATCAATAGAAGCTCTCTCGTGAAAAAGCTAGGTCAATTAAATAATTACAAACAAGCTCAACAAACAAAAGTTGTTATAAAAACTAGTCTCTTTGAAATCGTATTGTAATGTGTAGTGATGTGTACAGTTTATATTACTTATCCGGCGTTAATGGGAATCACATGGTTGATGTGTGTACAGTTTATATTACTTATCCAACGTTGATGGAAATCATATAACTGTTTTTATTTTAAACGAGAGAGAAATTCAACAATGTAGATAGAAATCTAATTTTAAAAGAATTTTGAAAATTATAATTACAATATTTATAATTGCAAATATGTTATTATCATATTATTATGATAATAAACGCTAAAGAATATTACGGTTGCTAATTATTGCTAAAATGGATATGGATATATCATATATAGTAAGGTTTTAATGAGATTACGATGCGACACATTAATGCGATTCAATGCGATTATTAGAAATCTTAATTAACAATATGCTGTTTCTTTATCTCTCGCGGAATATTAATAACGATAGTTTCTCGGTAAATTCCGGTGAGAGTACTAATTTTTCCGATGTAAACGATGCAACTTCTACCGAGCGCGCAGCGGCGCGACGCGACGTTTAATGCGAGAGCGATGGGCGTGCACAAATGGAATTGATGTAAATTAAAATTATATTTCAGATATCTTGCACATTTAACAGAGAACAAAACCAAAATGACTCCGAGCCGAAATTATGCAATAATATTGCAGAAAGATAATTATGAACGAATTAAATAAATGAAATATGAGGTAACATCTGTAATGAATTTTAAATAACTATATACTGAACCGATAATCAATAAGAACGATATGCCACTGTGTAATGCATAAATAGCAAATATTTCAACATAAAATCGACTGCTTTTATCGAAAAAAATCCTGAATGAGCGACATCCTAAACAACATTATATTTTCGTCTGTTTTATTCGATTAAGTAGACAGAGAGACAATAGAAATTTATCATCATATACGGTACGTTAAAGTTATTGAGTATAAGATTCACCGGCCACAGTAGTGTGATCTAATATTTCATATTGATCATTTAATATGGGCCAACCTCATTACATACTATTAAACTGATAATATAATACAACGCGAGAGATAATGATTTATCCGCAACATAGTTTCTCCCTAAATTCGTCCGTATATTTATGACATTGTAAGTATATCTCCCTCTCTCCTCCATTTATTTATTTATGTATATACCTACAATAATCATAATCGTTTGTAAATCCGACTGCGACGTATCACCGGCGGCTAATCATGTTACCGGCAACAAGCAATTTTATAGTCCCCGCGTATTCGCGTCGCGAACAAATAACCATGGAAGAACGCGCGATAATTGGAGCGGTATAGTCGCGTCAGTCAACTCGCGTTATAATAAATTCATGTCGCGTTTCCGCTCGAATGACGGAATAAGTTGCGGGGGAAGGCACGTGCGCGATTTATACGCGAAGTATCCGCGAAATTATTAATGCACGTCGCGCTACGGGGGATCGTGTGTACTCTTTTTATCGAGCGGTTTATTCAGGTAAATAACCCGGCAAACTCCCTTCGGGAGAGAGAGAGGGTAGGGACTGGCGACGGTACGCTTAGACCATCGACGCAGATCGACGCCGCCTGCGAGCTTTCGATAAGGGCGCTGAGAACCCGCCGTGGCCAAAGGGCGTATTTTCTTCGCCCTTTGCATTTCATCCCTATCGAGAGACGGCATTTGCACTACCTTAGAATACTCGACGAAAAACCGGTCGTCGCCCCCATGTGACATTTCTACAAACTTCGTTTCGTTAATTATGAAATCAATTACCTTCCAGAGGAAACGAAAGGGAAATATAATAAAGTAAAGGAAGCGTCACGTGCAAAAAAATTTCAGTTAGTTTAAACGTGGTTAGTAATTCATTAATTTCACTGTTATTAGAAGATGCGGCAAAGTGTGTATTTGAGAAATAAGAAAAAAAGTATCCAAATAGATCCTGATTCGTGGGATATACCTACAAAGATATTTACCACTTCTCCAATCATATTTAATATTAATTTATTATTTCTCAAATATTTAATATGATTGGAAAAGAGATAAATATCTTTGTATATCCCACGAATTAAGTAGATATCATGTGGATCTACATTGTGTGATGTTTTTGATTTTTGGTCAAATTAATTTTCAAGTCGCGCGGTAGGCTTTTAATAAATTCTGTTAAATAACCTGCATTGTTGTAATAATAATTTTGCAAAAGGAATTCCACCGGGCGGTATATCGATCGGTCGACACGACGCCATCTTTCATTCGCGAAGAACCGAGCAAAAGTCAATACACGCTGTCGCCGATATGAGAGGGCTCACAACCGCTCGCCGGGAAAATCACATTAGCGATGTTTCGGTAATCGCTTTTATATCCGGCGCGCCGTGATTGACGGCGTCGACGGAATCGGCTTTCACGCTGTGTCGTATCACCGCGGGGATCCGTTCTCCCGGAGGAAAAATCTGTAAGCGGTAGTGCGATCGTCATTCTGTGGACAATACCGGTCGAATGCCTTGCCCGTCGTATCGTTTAGCCGGAAGAATTGGAAGACACCGATCGACCGCTACGATCGATGAAACTGCATCAGCAGTATGCATATTTGAACAGAATATCCGACGTCAAACACGTTTGATGTATTTTAACTACGGATGAATAACGTTTTAAAATTGTGATATAATGTGTAACATATCAACCGCTGTGACTACTAAATTAAAGCTTCTGAATTATTTTGGAAACTCCTACTAATATACAGAATTATGAGAATTAAAAGATAAAGATAAAATTATACACACGCTTTTCTTATATGTAGAATGTTTCATTTTATTATAGATACGTATTATCCAATAAAATTATGCTTAGCACACTTATTGCAAATATATTGATTCCAATTCTATCGATAGAAACACTTTTTTACGTTCCATGCGAGCTTCGTGCGCAAAGGCTGCGCTTTTAACGATTCCGGGCGATCCCTCGTGTCTGCTCCGCTTTTCTCTCGCTTCTCCGTTACGTTCACCTATCCGTTTGCAATACGATCTTTGGTATACAATTCAGCCGTCGCGCGACGCGTAATTGAAATGCAACTGACACGTATGGAAAAGAGCGTCGCTCGCGGAAATCGCATTACCAAGGTTTCAACAATCGCAATTTTTGTCCGTGCCTCGCCGTGATTGACGGCGCCGATGCAATCAGCATTCGTGGCCTTTCATGTCGAAGATATCGTGATTCGAGGCGAAAATTAGAGTACAGACGGCTAACAAACGGTTCGAACGATCATGATTAAACATCACGATTGTATCTGCGACGGTCGCGGACAGATAGAAGTTTTATTTAGATTGTGAGACACACAAATTCCACAGGCATCATGAACAAAAATTTATTGAAGTGTATTAACCATTGTTTCACCAATGACATGTAATTCAAAATTTACCTGGTCCTTTGATATTGAAACTGACACTAACTTTCATACTTTGTCTTTGAAATCTATTTGATTGAATAAACACGGTTTGTAGTCCATATACAGATATAAAAATCGGATTTATTGAAATTGATTTAGCGGATAAAATGACTCGATTGGCCATACGTCGCATCGGGTGAAAAATAATAACGCTGCATATAAAGTATCGAGAGAGAGACGTAGACAGGAAAAAAAACCATTGAAATAAATAACGGTTCGTTTAATGATCGCGACCGTTCCGGTTAATAACAATCGTCGCCGTCGGCCCGGGTTGAAAGCTCGATATTTCACTTTGAAATTGACGATAGAACCGCACAGAATCTTTATGGACAACGGAAAATATCTCGGCCGACAGAGCGACGGTGTGCGCCTTATCGACCTTCTACCTTCTTGTTGCGCTGCCTCGGCTGCCATTGACATGCGATCGGACTGCAAGTAACGTGCATATCAGGATGGCCGGATGACGACAGCAGGGAATCACATTAGTGAAGTTTCGGTAATCCCTTTTATGTCCATTGACCGTGATTGACGCTGTCGGCGATCGACCTTTTTCGTGTCACCGGCGGCCGGTGCTCCGGATCGAGGAAAAAAATTAGACAGCGGACAGCCGGTCGACTGGTTTTCCACCGGACTTGCTCGTTAATTCGCTCGTCCACGGTGAAACGGCCGCGACAAAACAAACGCGATTAAAGCACCATTGCGATCCATATTTGTCTACAAATACGCGAGCATTTGACGTACATACATCTATCTATTTATCCGTGCAAGTACCTATACCTATCATGCGAATCTGATATATTATATCCGATAATATAATTCGCTGTAACCTAAGTTAGTATTTCGGAGCATTGAAACAACTAATGTGATTGAAAATTGGGAAAAATATACGCCTGCATATAGGATATATATACGCACGCGTGTGTTCACGATTAAATTTATTCATCCACCTGATAATCTTATCAAGTAATAAAAGGAAACAATATTTAAAAAATAGAAATAACTTGGTAAACCAAAAATTAGAGGAAACAACAAATTACATTTAAAAGTCTACCAACTGTTCGTCTGTCTAATTTCCAGTATTTGTGTAATCTAATTACCACGACAGGATGCGATTCGTCAATAAAACGAAACGTTACTTGCAACCAGTCTGTTATGATTAAGCAAATCCGGTGTAGAATCGGGAATCGAGCGTGTAACATCGAGCGAAAGGTTCACGAAGTACTTAAAGGTTAACGAGGTAGCGTATCCACTTTATTTTTCCACTTCCCTTTACACGTATCCGTTGTACCACCGGCGGCCATTGCATGACCTGTAGCCAGCCGGGGCGAGTCGACGTGCCTCGAAATCAAAGACTGGAAAAACACGTCAGCAAACTTTCGATAATCGCTTTTACGCGTCGACCGATCGTGATTCGGTGGCTCGATGGCTCTTGTAAAAGCTTATTCGCATCGGCTTAGAGTACCGGTCAGCGAGAAATGTCCGCGGTCGACGACATCGACGACGACGATAGCAGATTTTATGATTGAACGTCGGAAACGATTCGACCGATATCTTACGCTCTAGCGCAGGTGGACAACTATAAATGACGAGAAATCGCCAGAAATCGCCACCTTTAACGCGGCCCTTATCGCGTCATGTTTCTTACGTCCGGGCTATACGTTGAAACACAGCAGACAAACGTACTGACGACTCGCGCTCGCTTTTACGTTGATCCGAAACGTAAAATTAACGCGTAAATGCGCACCGCGAGATGCAATGTGACGACAGAACACGCCATGCCGCAGCGATGTGACGATTCAATTGTTTGAATAATGCATGGCGACCTATTAAAATTAGCGTGTTTTTTAAGCGGATTTAAACGCAAAAGGAGGAAAATGAAAGAAAGAGGGGAGCGAGAGAGAACGAGAAAGAGAGACAGAAAGCGCTAATCCTTCTCTGTTTTTTTTAGGCGAATATAATCGTTGCTGTGCATTCAGCCAACCAGATTGTCGAGTACGTGCGCAGTCGGATCAGCTTTTATCGCTGCGGCGCAACTAAGAAATAATTAAGTGCAATTCACTTTGGCCTGTATGAGCGCGCATTCGCTTCATAATCAATTTTTTAGGAGATGTTTTAACCTGCCAACTATTTTACCTCTTGAACTCGTCTATTCATCGTAATTTAACGTCGCGCGTGCTCTACTAAAGCTACCGTTTCTGCTGTTAAACCTGGTATTAATTCTCCCTTAATAAAGATATCAGGGCAACGAAAGCTAAAAGCAATAAATAGCCGGCTCTTTTCATAAAGTAAACTTCTAGATTACAGCTGTTTAAACGAAACAAAGTTTCAACTACTGCTTTTACCAACGCCGTTGATCAACGTGTGAACGCAACGCGCTTACATTGAAACCGTTTGAAATCTCTGCGCTATTCGCTGACCGTCGGGGAGCTAAACCACCGAATCCTCATCTGCGTTCCTAGAAGAACGTTGCCAAAGTGAAGGCAAACTCAATGGTTTACCTTCGACAGTCAGCGAATAACGGAGAATGCAAACTGAGTGTAGACATCGCGCTTAACGCGTTGATTAACAGGAGTTTAATTACTAAAGTATTTCATCCCAAGTATCAAATTCTCTGAAAAGTTTACTCTGAAAAGAAAAGGTAAAATCTTGTCAGAGGAAAAGCGAACTTAAAATTTGTTGCAGAATTTGTAATAAAATCAAGATTCCTACTTAGAACACCCCCTGTATCGATCAATCTTGCCGATAAATCATCACGCCTTACTTCGAACAAACGTCGCGTTTCGCGCTTGAGATAAAAAACTCGGTCAGTAGCTGGCTGCCAAGACCGGATGTCAATGGCAATTTTTCCGGCCGTGCTATACAGAGCGACCTCGATGTTCCAGACGGCACTCAGCCGGAAGAACAGGCTTTTCACGAAATGGGAAAATCGAGAAGTTCAATTAAATACTGATCAAAGCGCCGAACTCTAAATATCTCGAGATAACGAGAGGGACAAGGATTCGACAGAAAAGCCTGAAGGAATATATACCTAATATAAAACATATGCGATAAATAAAACGAGAATATCGGACAAGAAAAGAAATAAATGATCTAACAGTCTAACTAAAGTATATATATGTATAGATACTATTATTATGGTGTTGCTACCATTAAGTGAAAGCTTAGGTGACGTTATTAGTATCGATAAATAATTCGAAGTGCGTCATATTATTGCAAACTATACTAACCTGAGAAAAGTATCTTAAGTTACAGTTTTCAAATATTCTAATTGTTAATTTTACATGCCGTTTTCTTATGTCAAGCGTTGCCCAAGTATCAGCCAATTTACACTTTGTGCTATCATTAATTGGTTGCATTGTGTGTGACACAGCTTACAAACAAAATTATCTCAAAACATAAAGTAGCTTCAGGCGTTACTTGCCAAGACATCATCTCGCATTGCAGCGCGACGCATTAAAATGTATTTAATTTAATTTTCGAGCGTTAAATCGTTTAACGTTCGGCCGTTCGCTTGCCGACACTCAAGCTGCTTTTAAATCCGGCTCTTCAAATGCATCGCCGCACGTTTAACGCGGTCGTGCACCTCGTCAGCTCGCGACGTGAGTTTTACTATATCCGCAATGCCGGCTACTGACATGCAGTGGAAGTGCAGGTGACACGTGTACGGCGGCGATGGTGGCGGCGGTAGTGGTGGCGGCGGTGGTGGCTAGCCACCGCGATGCGGCGTGTATGTATGTATGCGTATGTGTACGTGTGTGTCTGCGTTGGGGCGATTCCCGTCGCGCGCACAATCGGACACCTGTGCGGTCGCACAGAAAATGACCGTAATTCGAGTCATTATTCTCGTTCTAAAAAAGAAGCCTCTCTCACCGGCCGCCGAGACCGTCCCGACTTCCGGTTGCGGCGAGCCTTTCCGCTCCGCTGCCCGATCGCGCACGGAACGGGACGGGATGAATTGGAGATCGAGGCTTTTTCAGGAGGGCTTTCCGCAGGATTAGGTGGTTTCTGCTGACTGGGACCCGAGATCCTCGAGTGATAACGAAGGATCGAATGTATTCGGCTCGACGGGGCTGACTTTACGGTAAACGGCTCGAGGTGTAACTATATAAGAAATTTTTTCATAATTTTAACACATCGCTAGGTTCGATTAAAAAAAATTTTTTCGTATAAGTTCAGAAAAATTACTTGGTATTAATTTCTATTTCGTTACAATAATGTCGTTTTTGTTTTTTGAAGAAAACTTTTCATATTTAAATAAAGTTATATCTAACGCTATTTCAAAACTTTTATAACAGAAATATTTGTGAAATATGTACGAAACATGATTTATCTCACCATCATTATTTAAAATAATCTGAGATAACATACGCGAGCATATTAATAAAAATTTAATTACACAAAAAGTAAATTTAATAACATATAAACCATATTTTACGGTACTTTATTAATGATTAATAAAGCGAAAGAATTGAATAATAGATATTCATAATATTTGTAGCAACTTTGCACTTTTTGATCCTCTTAATAAAACGACATCTTCTCACTAAGCCGTGCATCGTATCGTCCTTTGCGAGGAGTTTCCAATATCCCTCGCTAATCTCACGTGATTTTTTATCCACGCTTAAAGATTGGCTTCGCAAAGGGTTAATCGCCGCTATTAACCGTAACCGTAAGCTCGGAGCTTAACCACCGACCTGTCTCCGAACGTTGCTTCTCTTTAATGTCTCGGAAGTCTTGCCAAGACTCGGATAACGAAGGAGCGCGGTTAAGCGGCGAAAAAGCAGCTTAACCTCCTCGCTTCTCAGCCATTTATTTCTTGATGACGCCTCGCCCCGTAGCTGCGATCGAACGATAACTTTCGTCGCCCCGGCCGACGATAAGAAGCGACGCTAAACAAAAGCGCGAACGAGATAACGCAATGTTCAGGCGACGAAAAGCTCCGAAAGGACAGAAATCGTCAACGCTTTTTACGCTCTTGCCATCATCGTCATTGTCGTCGTTGCCGTCGTCGTCGTCGTCGTTATTGTCATTGTTGTGAACGAGATGTCTTTTCACACGTCAAGAATTGAACTAGACAAAACCGAGTCTTCGAGCGTGTTTTCGAACTCTTATTCTTCGGTTTTCGCGCTGCGAATGAATCGCCTGCAAAGTGTTCATAAAGAATTCAACATATCAGCAGCTCGCAACGCTCGTACGAAGCGGGAGTAAAAAGAGAAGACCGGAAAAAAAAAGAGGTAAAACGCCAAAGTATCGGATACGACGATTCCAAGCTGGCCATCGCGTGTCACGTGATCGATACCGGAGCGGCCAAGAGGTATCGAGAGAGTCCCGGAAGCTCAGAAGGAGGCGCGATAAATCTGTTTCGAAGACCATCGAAATTCCGCGGACGTAAGGCACAAGGGGGGAACACACATAAGACGTGGGGATGAGAGATGAAGACGAAGGGAGGCTGAGAGGAATCGAAAGCAGATAGGGATTGACTGACTCGTGTCTTTGGGGCTTTAGCGCAAAGGGCGCCGTCGGACCCTTCGTCGAAGTCGGAGCGGAGGGTCTTACGCACGCACGCACCCATGTCGAGAGTCACGCGCGCGCACACATGACGCACACGCGTATAAGCGGGGCGGACAAGCTGTGTGGAAAGCGGTAGCTATTGTTACGGGTATTATTTGCCACTAATCAGAATGGGAGGTCAAACCCGGGTGCAAGGGTGTAGGTCTTTGAGGATATATATGTGTGTGCGTGCGTGCGTTTGTGCGTATGCGCGGGTATGCGGCGGTGTTTACATAGGGAAAGGAAAGGGACGAGAGAGAGGAGACTCGCGCGTGCTCCTAGTTGAACGTTGAACGCACTACCGCGCCGCGAACGAGACACAGGCCTGATTGCAGACCCCGCTGTCGTTGTCGGCACCACGCCCTGACCCACGAGATTTTCAAGATACCCGGCACACGACCCACAAGCCCCGTACTTTATGCGGGGTCAACCAACTCGACCCCTCGTCGTTACGAGCGCGATATCGATACAACGGCGCGGCGCAACGAAACTTTCTTACGGCGGTGACGGCACTTAAATACGGATAAGAGAACGATGGTGGGAGAAGCGTTTATTATAGCCCCGAGACGAGCCCTTCTTAAAAAATGCACATAACTAGATATAGGGTGTTCCAGTAATCGCGTATACTCATAAGAAAATATTATATACCTATAATGTCGAAAGTTAAACGACAAAGAAGTCGCAATGTCGAGACAATTTCGAGTTATAAGCAATTGAAAATTAAGTAACATTGGTACGTATTAAAAAATAGAATATTAAGCTTTTAGAAATGAACGGAGATACAAGAAATTTGTATTTAATTTCGAATAAATTTTACTTTGACAGAAACGTAATTTCAAGCTCAATTACCAAGATATTTAACTTTGAGAAGTAATATTATGTCTGAAAGATTTTTATTAAGACAAAGACTACTACTTCGAATCGAACAAAGCTGCATATATAATCGAGAAAAGAGATACATAAACGTATCAAATCAGAGCATTAAGTTATCAAATACTCGATGAAACTTCAATAATAAAAATTACAATGTTGATACAACAACTGTAAAATTGTTGCAGATATAATGAAATTTTATTCGCAATTTTCCCACTCTCTTCGTTATATAAAAGACGTGATATAATAAAGAAAGGATAAAAAGCGAGCGCGAAAGAAAATAGTAGAGAAAAAGTGTGAAAATAGAAGCTCACCCGTGTCGAAGGAAGCGAGGTCTCGGCGATGTGTTGATGGCGCTCCAGTGATTCGTAGTTTTCCCAGTAGTATTTCTGCAACAACAAAATTCGCGATTAGTCCATGGATTGGTCGCTACAAGCCATCGATTCGGTATTTAAGCCTCCCGGATGTTTGTTTCCGGCAACAATCACTCGCAATGTATGGTTTGCGGTTGAGTCTACACAGGATGTGCTAAGATCAAAAAATCGAAACTCTCCGCATTTCGCCTTTGAGGTCAGAGAAATCGCACGCCAGGTGCTGCATTTTGTACACTTGTATCAAACGTGAACTCGAAAATATTTCGCAAATATTTCAATTTATTGATCTAAAAAAGAAAAAGTAATGGACGCGACTTCAAATACATCTATACGTACTCAAGTATAAACTAGTTATAATTCTTTTATAATCAAACATTAGTATCAATGTTATATATTACATGATATGACAGTTTTGTGGTATATATATTTAATGTATATACCACAAAGATGACATTTTTGTAAAATATACTGAATAAAAAATTTAATTGTCTGTAAAAATTGTATTTTTGCTGTCAAGGATATTTTTTGTAATTTTGATACGTATGATCATGATTATTTTGCTATACTTTTGATATCGTACTAGTAATTAATAATAAAGTGTTGGCCAACGTATTGGTAAGTCGTTCCGAAATATAAGCGCTCAATAACGACGATGCTTTGCTCTTGTAGACTTTAATAAGTAAATATCACGTAAAATGCATCGCGACATTTTCGAGAGAACAATGTTTCGAGCGTGACACGTCGTGCTAGACGGCGTGGTGGATTTTAAAAGAGACTGACAGACTATGGATCCATATAATATATGTACATATTAGCAGGATAGAATGCATACCCTGAAATACATCGCGCATGTTTCGATGGCGCATTATTTTCGATAGTCGCGAATATTACTCTCCGCGACGCCATGTATCATTCGCATGCTTTTAGTCTTTATTATGCGAAACTCGTCACAAAAACATGCCATTATAAGACTAATTGTAAGTGATGATCAAGAATGAAATATTCGATCATTGTGTGTATGACTAAACGAAATTCGCGCTTTGAAATTTAATCGATTTTGCTACACTGATTAATACTCTATGGAGCAAGTATTGTCAGTATATTTGGCCATTATTCAATTTCACGGATAATCTGAATATCGTAATATCTGGATACTCGCAATTTAATAGGTCCAATAACTCTTCCTCACATTGCACGGGACATCGTATCGATGATGCGTAAGGCACTGCCGCGCTCGAGGAGAATTATTCCGAGCACCGCGAGCGATATCGAGAAGACGATGGAATTTCCGTCGGCCGAAATTCTTGCCCCAGCCGAGGAATTTCCGGGCTAAAGAAATCGGGAAGTCAGAATACGGCGCGGAGCGCGCGCGGCAGCGGAGTGATCCGTGCATTCCGTCAAATCGACGGAAGTCGTTTCCAAGCTGTTAACGGGAGTTCGAAATAGTTGGATGAAGAAACCGACAAAACTGACACCCACTCGCGAGCGGTATTTGCAGGCGGAATCGCGTTGCGGCTCGGCCGACCGCGGCTTTCTCCGGAAGTGCCGTATCTCCGAGGCGTGTACACTGTACATACATACGTACACCGCGGGGTTAATTCGACAGTTGCCGACGTGGACGTCGAGAATGTTCTATCTCGGATTCTATCCGAAGTATTCCGAGTATAGAGCGCACCCCGCCCGCAAACTGACCGCTAACCAGCGATTTTTGAGGAATCCGAAGGTGACTGACGCGCCGCCTAAGCTCTCCGATCGCTACTCGATATCGATCTCTCCACGGATTCGAGGGAGAACCCTGTTCTGACCGCCGAATCGGAACACTGGGAGATAATTCGCCCTCACATACAGACGTGCACACGCACACATTTGCATGGAAATCGATGCCCGGCTATTCTGGCACGACGCGTTTACGCGTTAATACCAAGGCAGTTTAACTCGCTGCTAATATCGCCGCTAATATCGTTATCCAAGTAAATGGATAGGACTTTTAACCCTAATAAACTTGAAAATAAATTTACATTTTTATATTCTTGCTTTTCGTTGTCTTCATATGCGATATTTCGCAGTTAAAGTGTATTTTTAAATTCTTAAATTGCCTAAACCTATAAATCATTCAAAAATATGTAACTATTTTGAATTTTCTCGGCAAAATTATAAATTATATATATAAAACAGTTATATTTTTCCTTATAATATCATTTTAACCTCATCTCTCTTTAGAGTTAATACGTTGATAAATGGAGTGAAAGATTTTCATCTATTCAATTTCAAGTATGAACTTTTTCCTCGTGCTTAGAAAAAGCGGATAAAGACTTACACTTGCGCAAACATGAAAGATATTGGAGTCATCTCTCGCATTTTCGTTTTTGAAAAGGCATGGCACGTATGATGACGCGGTCTGAATTTCTTCAAAATTGTGAACAGATTTTTTGCAATGTACCGCATGCGTTCGCATTATTCAGACGAAACTTTATGATGCATGCCCGGTCTTAATTAAGCTCATACATCTCCCTGGATGCTTCTCTTGAAAAATACTGCTAAAGTTCGTCCCAACGTACGTCCACTATACTTTAGTAATACGCGTTCCTCTTCCTTTAACTCTTTGACGCGTAGGATGGTCAAAATGACTCTGCGCCACTGTTCAGAATTTTCACATCGCCCGTATATCTTTAGATGGACATGTTAAATCGGTTGTAATGTGCATCTCCTGTTTTTCAATTCCAGCCGCGAAACCCGCGTCAGGAACGGCGTAAATGATAGGAGGCACGTGAAAACGGGAATGGCGAATTATAGAGCGCGAAAGAAAGCGCGCTCGACTTGCGGAGAGAGCGTCGAATGCGCGTTCCCGTTGTAATTCGAGCGCGAAACTACAGGAAGAAACTTCCTCCCCAAGACATGTATCTCGGTCTCCGAGATAACATATAGCCGTGTCGTTTGTCACAGAATCTCGCTACGCACGACCCCGTCCTTGCGCCCGCATCTTCTCGTAAGCCCGTACGTTTCCGGTTACCGCACCAAGACCGACTCCAATGCGCATCATTAAAGAATTTCCAACTGCGGCCTCATGGCATACATATTTCTTAACGTGCAATTTAATTTCAATTGATAAACCCAAAAGCGTACCGTAGCTTTCTCATGTGCGTTTATATTTGTAATAATTCTAAAAGAACTCTCTACGTCAGTCTACGTGACTATAAATATAGGAATAACCTTTATTATATATGATTATTGACAAAATGTTAATCTGATGATTGTTTTGATTCTGCAGAAATATAATATTTTAGTATTATATATAAAATTGTAGACAAAACAAATAAATAAACTGATATTGTTTCGTAGATACCTAAACAAATAAATACATGATTGTTTTGTTTCTGTGTGCAGAAATATAATATTTTAGTATTATACATAAATTGTATTGTAGATAAACGAATATTCAGACTTTTATTATTAAAATTAAATTATTCGATATATTTGCATATAATCTCAGGAGCCGAATTGAGAAAGACACCTGTCACGGATTGTAGGAAAGTCCAAATTCAAACCCTGGCTGAGATATTTTTCGTCATAAATTCTTTACAGTAATTTAAAAAGAATGCTTATTTATAGTACCAAAAGTTAAACCGATTATCAATTTAAGTATGTGAATTTGCTGATCCAACAAAAAACTGTTTTAAGACCGACAAACAATCAGCGCGCAGTTTACTGAGTTGGAAAAAGTATACAAAATTCACACAGAAATATTATTATTAAGCTACCAAAATCCAGCCTGACTGAAAATGGCATCTTCTCTAATTAATTATTATATTATTTATTAAAATTAAATTACCAATGTAATCAAAACTAAATTTCTGTTATTTCTCTTATGTTAAAACTTTTTAATGTAAATCTCTATAATTTTATTTTAATTAGAAAAAAAGATATGTATTGCGCTACTTAAAAATAGCAATCAAAAAACTGTAGTACAGCATTGGCAATTTCATGTTAACGCCTCAGCGAAGAAATTCCGAATCAAGTCTCTAAACATGAATAATGGCAAAAGTACGTGAATTCATGTATCACGCGAAAGCCACAAAACAACACGGAAAACAACGTCGATGTGCACGAGTCAAAAATTCCAGCAGACGTGAAGCAAATTTGCGGGCGCCGCGTATCTGCTTATAATTCGAGTGTAAAATCGCAAAATAACGCGATGAGAAATTCCGATGCCGACAGCTCGGGAATTTGGAGGCGGCGGAAAACTAAGTTTTCCATAGGCTGTATATTTCACGTCGGTAGGAGGCGTGGAACCGCAAAATAATACGAGTACCGCCCTCTTTTCGCAGATGCGCGTCTTCCCGAATCGACTTCGCGAGTCGCGAGTCTTTCCCACATCGTCTCTAGCCTGTTCGAAGAAAAATATCAGTGTGTCTGAGTTTCCACAGAGAGAGAGAAAGAGAGAGACAAAGAGGAAATTCACCGAGTTACCGGAAGTAACGTGCGAAGACGAACGAGCGTCGTCCGAATTTCGCGCGCCGTAAATCCGCGACGCCGGCTGATCCGCTTCGCCGGTAAAAGGAGAAGATTGTTGGGGATTGGCCGGGGGGATAAACAGAGTAGACACATATACAATAGGGTGAGCAAGCAAGCGAGCGAGCGAGAAAGAGAGACGAGAGATAGAGAGGGAGAGAGAGAAGTAGAAGGAGGGAGAGCCATCGGACTTCTACGGGAATTCCGTAAGTCGTGCGTTCCCGTGCTGTAAATCGAGCTCGAAACCAGGCAGCAACAACGGCAGCGGACCGCTGAGAGATATCCAACCCCTCGGTGCTCTCGCGTGTATCTCGATACGTTACCCCTTTCCGGGGGGGGGTAGAGAAGAGAGCCCGCAGAGCTCGAGACGGGTCGAGGCCGGGAGACGATTGCTTTGCACTTCTGTGCACGCCCCCGGGGCAATCGTAAGTTGAGATACCTAGTAGGGTATCCACCCCCGACGGTCGCACCCCTTTGGCGTCCCACACCCCCGGACTTCCATCCACCCTCGCTCGCTTGCTCGCGCTCTTGGCTGTTCGTACTTCTCTTGGTGGCTGGTGCTCCTCTCTCGGTGCTGGCGACGCCGAAGTCTGGAGTCCCGAATGCAACCGGCACCCACGAGGAGAAGGGTAAAGGAGGTCGGGGGCACCGGGGCCGGGACAGGGAGGCGAGAGATCGATCGCTCGAACGTGCTTTCGGCATCGTCGAATATTACCTACCACCTATATTCCCGGCCACATAGCCGGTGTATGTACGTACGTAATACTCTCCGGGGGGTACGTATGAGTGGGTAGATGGGTGTACGTGTACGGGGTGTCCCGTACCTACCTACCGCGTTTGAATAAGCCTTCAGCCTCAGATGATAGAGAGTGGTGACTAAAAAGAATGACGCGGCTGCTACAGAATCGAGGTATCAATGGCTATCGAGTTTGAGACGATAAAAAATTGACGAGGGACTTTTGATATATAAATTAAACGTCGCGAGCTATAAACAGGTAACAAAATCTCTTTCGATCGTTTTCAGGGGAACTTTAGCGGAAATTTAATTCGAGCTTTAATTGGAAAAATAACACCATAATTTATAAAAGACTCGCGATAATAGAGTAAGGATAGGCCAACCTTATAATTTTTCGAAAACCTGGTAGAGCTCGATCGTGCTCGCGTGTTAGCTCCAAGACACCCTGTACACGCGATCGTATGCGCGCCAAGCGCGTATGTTATGTGATATAATACGCGGTGTATGTCCGCGGGGGTGTGTATATAACGGATAGGTAATATATACATAACGCGCAGACCGCGACCAAGGACGCGCCGCGCGCACGGGGAAGATGAGGTACGGAGGCATTGTTGAGCGACAATGGCTGTGATTCGTGGGCCATATGTCCGCCTGTGGTTCGAAAATTGCGCGGAAAATCGAAAGCGCTGCGGCACCACGAGAGAGGATGCATGGGGCGTACGGGGAGGGGGAGGGGGATCTTACATCTCTGACGTATTACGGCACTCAGTATTATCGCGGGGCGCGCGCGATATCGAGACCTCGTGAAGTGGCTGAAGAATTTGGAACATCGATGGTCGCGATGCTATGAGAAAGAGATAGAAAAGAAAAAAGAAGGGGGGAGAGAGAGAGAGGGGAAAAATCCATATGGAGAAATTGGATATCCCGCGATATTTCGCGAACCGAATGCGATAACTTGCGCTTTACATTTAATAAAACGAAACGGGAACGACGTCGCACTATTGAGCCTCTATCCGCGGTTCTTTTCTATCGGGTTTATAATCCAAGCTTTGCGACACGCGTAATTCCCTCGGAATTTGTGTCCCCAAAAGATTTAACTCTTTGAAACTCCACGGATAGAAATGACATAGTGATTTATATTACCTGTACGCGTTCTTCGAAATATTTGTGGTATTTATGACATATATAGGTATACGTGTAGGTACATTATTCTTCCCCTTACTCTAGTGAATTGACGCGAAAATTACGAACAACATTGAGGTTGATAATCGTCGGATATATACGACCGATAAAAATGAAATGTACAGTAAAAAGAAGAGGATGCTCGCGTGAATTCGAACGTAATACTTCTTCGGACTCGCAGGTAATATTTCCAGTCGAGTCTAGCAAGCTTCTGCTCGCTGGAAAGAGTTCGCAGTTGAAGCACGTGTTACATGAGTAGTCCGTGCAAGGAACGGCGCACCGGTGCCCCACGCGAGTAAATTATAGATAAGACGAGAAGGCAGGCACTTCATTTTCGTGCAGATTATTCGTAAGGTTACACGCGGTAAAGCGCCAGTCAGCGGTTCTTTTTTTTTTTTTGCGGGCAATTCCCTTGCGTTTTCGGACAAACTCGGAGCGTACACGCGCACGTCACCCCGGTCGTCTGTCGTTTTGCGCGAATAGCTAGTGTTATCGCAATAATTGACTTTTTCAACTTATCCGGATTTTTGCCGCCAACTTTTGCTGTCGCAATCTCCTTCGTCCTGGGCTTCCTTCTCGTTTCTATTGCTTCCCCTTCTCCTTAAGTCCTTCTCGCTCCATTCAGCGGAACTTTATTTCCCCTGCACGCCGACCAGCGGATCTCTGGCGCCGCGTTTTTAAAGTGAATAAAACTTTTCGCCGACACACTCCTCCGGTCCCTCCATTCGAATGCCTGAGCACCGATGACGGCCGTCACTCCGTGAATGTGTACCCGAGTGACAGGGGTCACAGGGGGGACGTTGAAAAACGTATTTAGACTCGAGTGGCAGCTATACACGTCGCGATTAGGTCACGTCGAACGAGAAATTTCTGTTATCGATCCACAGACGCGATATACGGTTTTGCGAAATATCAAATATAAAAAAGTTAGACTGCAATTTCTATACATTGTACGCTGAAATAATTTTTTTTCAAGTTGTGAGAACTATCTGAAGAGAGAGAAGAGAGAGAGAATTAATATTATGCCATCTTATTTCCACCAGACTGTTTCCTACTATAAATGACAGCATTTGAAAACTCAAATGGCGTAAAATTGAGAGATAAATATCATAAAGGAACGCGCGAGAAATTGAGCTTCGAAACGATGTAGAAATTTATGGAGCGCAGGGAAAAGATTTCATGTCACGAATATTCTATCAGAAATTGCAGAGTACACATTAGGTAATATCTTATAAGCCTCCCGGATCTGCGATTGTTTTAACAGCCTCCGTGCGTTCCGACGCGACGGCACGCTCTATTCGGCAAATGTGATGAAAAACGAACAACGACGCGACGCGACGCGGATCGAGGCAGCGATTCCATATCGAGTACCGAAGGATCATTCGGGTATTAAAGCTGATCCGTATTCGTCGACACGGTCCGCTTATTCGCCGCTCTCGTAATACTCGATAGCTACACACGTATATAAGCCTCATCCGTCCTCAAACTGGGAAAGCGGCGCTCTCGAGGGCCTCTAAAGGGGTGAGTGTCGATTTAAGCGGAACCGTAGCGCCCTACATTCTCCTGTACTGTATACCTGTATGTGCATGTACATTGGCTCGTTACCAGCTAAGGAATTCGATATACCATAGGCATACTCCTCTTGATTAAACGTAGGTTTCCTTCAAAAAATTTAATATTACGTTTGTTCGTCACATAAGCGAAAAATTACGAGCTGAGAAAAGCAGACTACATATGCTCTCGTTGCAATAATAATATTACCTATATTATTCAAACATTCAAAATGTATTATAGATATTAATTCTTCGCATTTCCCTTTATTAACAAATAAGCTATGTACAATTAGTAGTATATAACCATTCTGTCACGTTTCTAGAGAAGCCGGCATTTATTCTTTGTCGTCAGTGTTTTGCCAAAGTTTTTTGTTCAAACTAATGCGGCCCGTCAAAAGAGCCGTGCAAACGCTTTTTCCGAGGCGCGCATATTTTCGAAATTTTCTCTATTCGCGACTATTTAAACCTTCTTGTCTGGGATGCTCTTGCTGCGACAGTAACAACAATCGTCCCGTGCCCGTCGTAAATCCCTCGCCAAGTAACTTTAAACATGCGCGCCGCAGCTGCGAGTGTAAACCTCGTCCCGCGTCAAATCACGAAATGCCACTCCGCGTGCTGGCCGTAAAGCGTGGATTTAATTTAAAGGGCAGGATACACATACGGTCCTGTCGCCGGGCAAATTATGGAGAAGGAGTTTCAGGGACTTCCATTTAAACGGATCGTTCAAACGACTGTGATAATTACTCTTCGAAGGACGAGTTTCTTGAGAATCATTATCGAAACATTATTAACAATTAGGTTAATTAACGCGAAACTTTTTAACACCTTAGAAACGACTTATGCGTCTTGATGCATTTCAAAAGTATTTCTTCAAGCTGTAGTAGTGAAAATTTCCATTATCGTATTTTTGGCAGTTGTAAAATTAAGCGAGATCTTTAAGAGCTTCGCGTAATATTTTGCGTAATAAATTAAGGCGCGTTAATCTAGGAGTTAACTCGTGAAGATGCCGAGGGGGTTGTTTTCAAAGTCCATCAAACGCGTTATGGCGACGGTGCATAGCCGCGCCGGCGTTACGACGCCTATGAAAACGGTAAACAGGGTAATTAAGGCTCGCCAGGGGAGAGAAAAGGATGATTATGGTGCGGGCAATAAGAACATAATAGCGCGAACTCGATAACCGCGGTACGAAGGTGAAGCAACGCCTTAACGTTGCATGATTAACATCCCAAAATTGCGGTGTGGGGCGATGGTGTGTAACACATCGACCTCACTGACTTCAGAACTTTGACCTTGCCTGAGATTTGCTTTTAGTATAAACTTTATCAGGCTGCGCTAGTGTAACGTCACTACAACTATTATGGGCTTAGAGCATTAATCTTCTTATTAGCTTATACTCGCTTTCATTTAATTGTTTTATTCATATTTCCTCCCTTTTGTGCTATTTTATTTTAATGCTTAGAAAGTTACGTCTCTTTACAACATTAACGCGCTATTGCGCATAAACGTTGCTGATTTCACTTCTAATTTAAATACGTAATGAAATGCCTATTTGATATTCAAATATCACTTTGTTGGATGTTTTTAGAGAAGTCCCAAGATATTATAAATAATTAATAAATGTACATAAATTTATTTTATATACTTGCCTAACTAGAAAAAAGCAAATTGTGTTAATTTCATGTGTTATACGATTTCATAATATTCAAATATTGCAAGCGTCCTGTGGAAAGCGCTAAAAGTAAATATATTCCTTATATTTGCTCGATACCTATCTACATGACGTATCTTTCATTCTATTCCATTAAGCGCGCCACGGTAATCCTGCGAATTATGCTATTCGGTGATTGCACAATCCCGACTATAAATATCGCGCAATAACAGCCATAAAAATTCGTGTTAACAGCACGCAACGAAATACCAGCTAAAATTGAACAATGTACGTTGAAAAATAAAAAAAAACGTAGAGAAAAACACATTGCGAAAAAGCGCATTTCGTCGCCACTGCGAACCACAGTTACGTATTTCGTTAAATTTGAACACACACGAACGCGCGCTGTGTTGCAATGATTGACTTGCCAATGGCGATCGTCGTGTTGCATCAAAGTCGTGGGGGAGATAATCCATCGCTCCCTTTCCGTCCACCCTGTCAACCCCTTCCAAACGCAATATGCTGTACGCGCGTGACTGCGATAAACAATGATTAAAACTGGAAAAAAATAAAACAACGCCGGACGCATAATAAAAAAATGCAAGTATCGCCGGGACGCGCGCAACATTCGCGCCCTACGCGCTCGCGTGTAAATTCGCGGCGAATGTGTGTATTATTGCGCGATCCGACGCGCTGGAGTTTGTTAAACATGGCGTGATTTATGGCCGCGTCGGGGATAAAACACGTTCGATGCGACGGCGTCGGACGCCTCGTTATATCCCACGATATTACTATTTTAGGCCGCTGCATGTGCACGAGCGTGTGCGTGTGCGACGCTACCGGGTTAACTAATAACGCATTTTTCGCCCTCCCTCCTCTCTCGCTCTCTTTCTCTCTCTTTCTCTCTCTCTCTCTCTCTCTCTCTCTCTCTCTCTCTCTCTCTCTCTTTCTCTCATTCACTCCATCATATTTTCCCTCTCCTCTCTCTTTCTCTCTCTGTCTCTCTCTTTTGGATCTCTTTTTTTTCTACCGGTACCCGCGCCGCGCAGATGCCACGCACCGTCCGACGGCTGTAACGAATAGCCTCGAGAGTGGCGTGAATCAGCTCCGGGTTGATCGTTAATAGGACGTGCTTTCGGACCTGACTCACGTTTTCCTGGCAGCTCTCTTTTCGCGACGCCTGAGGGTCCGTCCGTATCTTAAGGTCAGTTCACGCCGCGCCCCCGATAGATGAAATGGCTAATCAAGGAAGACGAAAGCCAGCGCAAAGAATAACCATCAACCTGCTACTGCGTGGATAAGGAAACAAAAGCAATCTTTAAATGCAAGTGCTAAAGCCTAAAATATACAAATTTACGGGAATATAAAAAAAAATAAACAGGCTAGAATTCTATTTTATTATAGTAGACGAGAGTTAAGACAAATCGCGTATTGAGATACTCTCGGGATTACGATGTTAATTGTCAACCGTAACGACACAGTCTAATTAAAAACCACAGTACTATATTCCCAACGGCACCAATTACACCGCAGTGCGTGTCTCCCCTAATTTAAACGCACGCTAACAAAATTTCATAATAGCATCGATGTCACACCCCTACGTCGAGATGAAAACCAATTTTCCCTATTACGTAACCCTTCTAGCAGTCTTCTTTCGCAAAGAGACGATTGAAAATCGAAAATTGGATCTCGTCGCAAAGGAGAATCAATGATTGTACTCGCATTTCGATAAAAAGACCACGCTCCGGCACGTCCGCACCTTACCATGTGTTCTTATCAAAATACTCGCTGCTATATCCTTGCAACGTGGACCCGCCCTTAAGATGGTACGCTAGATGCGCGAACCGGGACGGACTCGCCGACTCGGGAGCTATGCTTCCAGCAGGATCAGAAAACAGGTACGACCATACGGCGGAGAATTTTGGAACGGATAAAAGATACTGTTACGTGAACGACTCCGGGCCGGATGTCGTGTCATGCGACGATAAGCGTGAACGGCTCGTGATAGAGTCGCGTATATACAACGTGAATATATGTACATATATGTACACGCGACCCGTACGCGAATACGGCTCGAAGAAATCTCACGTACGCTCGCACAATGGCCACCTTTGTCGCGTTTAGCTCGAGTTAGCGAGCGCGAGGCGGATGGGCGCGTAACGGGCTTTCTTCCGATTTTAAGAAATTTTCTCGCGCTCGAGATGCCGCATTCACGACGCTTTGTCGGGCGTTACAATGGCCGCGAGCGCTCGCGCGGACGTCACACCTTTGACTCCGTGCGCGAAATCCGACGCTTCTCCGCTGGAACGCCTGATGAGACACCGAGCTCCGTTAAAGGACGCGAGAAAATGCGGCGCCCATTATCATTTCGTAATTAAGACAAAGCGCCCGGGACTGCGACGTCGGACTGACTAGTTTGCCTAGTTATGAATTTCTGTTGCCACGAGATGAATTATACTAAATGAATTATTAAAAGAGTCTTTGAGTATCATTCCTTATATACCGGATATTACTATAAAAAATGTGCAATTATTTAATTCTAATTGCCATTTGCAAACAATTATTAAAAATGTTTATATTATGTAGTAATATTATATATGATATTTCTTGTGTGTGATGGTTATTTTTATATCTTCTGTAATGTATTCTTAAAGCACTGAAATGCAATCTGCCAGCGTATTCTTAAAAAATAAAAAAGAAAGTTATTTGCACGAAAAATAAGGGGGTAACCCTTACTTAAGCCCTTTGTATAACGTCTCCGACATTATCCATTCAGAAGAAATCTGGCGTATTCGCACAATGCCCTTTTTTCTCGCCTTTAAAGCACGAGCTCCAGACGACGACGCGACGTTCCTTTCTTCAAATTTTAAGGATTCCCGCGGTTAATATTCTCACCCTTCTTTATGAGCGACGCGTGAAAACAGGGCTATCTGCGATTTTCATCATTACTCTTTTTTCTTTCCCTCTTTATTAAAAAAAAAATAACTCGGGTGATCAATCTCACGTAATAAACTACAAAATGGGATGTAAACAATAAAGTAAGATTCGTTATTATCAATTAAACGTTATTTAAATAAAAAGGCATTATTGGATAGTTTACGTTAGCTTAATCGAAAGAAATTGACACTAATAAAGAAAATCAAGCAAAAGCTATGATGGCTGGAATAATTCCAAGACACTGGAAAATGTATATCAGTATATATTTCCGAAAGCAAGACCCCTCGTTCTCCTTTTTCTCCCCCCTGTTGGACTTTTACGATGGTCAGCGCAAGATTGTAGTAGGTACTTATTTTATATTGAGACTTATGGTTATACGTGTTCGCGCTTCAGAATCAGTGACTTCGCGCCAAATTTTCCACGTATTATATTTCTACGTGTGCGATTCGCGCCATAAACGGTGCGCTCAGGAAAGTATACTCCAAAAAATCCCGAATAACCAGACGAAGACCTGTCCGAAGAAATTAAAGTTTACGATCGTGAGTTGCGGCGTAATGGAAAAAAATAGGGACATTAAAATTCAGCAACACGGTTGCACTTTGCAAGCATGTTACACTCATATGTCTCGTCATCGCCATAATTGTGGACGTTATGAAAGAGCGAGCGGCTAATAATAATCGCTGGACCACCATGAAGGTTCAAGAACGCATTTCTTGGAAGAAACGAGTGTGTTCTATTTTCGTTCCTTGCATGCGATTTTATTGCACGTACGGAACCTTGCATAATAAGAAGAAATTTTGTAGTCCATAAAACATGTAGAAGTGCACACAAGGATCTGAAGAACAGCGTACTTAAACCCATTAACTCAGAATTGCAACATACATGACACACATATAAAAATTTTAACAATTATAGAGAAAAAATATTATGGGTTATAAAAACGCATTTTCCTACGATGTGTCACGATTTCAGTTGCATGACGTTATATTTTATAAACGTCAAGAAAACGAAATCACAAATGACTACAAATCAAATGCTTTCTCATATAGAAAAAGAAAATAAAATATTATTGCCCATAAATAGGGATGAAAATAGGGACATTCGTTTCACAATAACGCGAAAATCACAGCCTCATAAAGCAGCAAATTCGCGCATCACTTTCATATTCCCCGGTGCGGCGTAAAAGTTCTCAACGAAGGAATCGTCGAACATCAGAATAATTTGTCCCTAAAGGAGTTACGACCGATCGATTCGCGGTACGATGAACCGACTGACTCTAGTCAGGGTGCGCGAATTCTCTTCCGCGCGACGTGTGAGTCAGGAAATATAAATACACTACACGTAGAAGCGTATATCTCTAGGTGGCACGGCCGTTATAGCGCGCGATGCAGTTATGGAAATAAAATATTGATACATTCCGTTTTTGATATCGTGTTAGATGGATATTCGTTTCGAATATATCGAAATAAATATTGATATTTTGAATTGTTGAATAATTCCCTAAACCTTTGTTACTATAGGTACCTATGCATTATTCGGGCAATAAAATGTTTAAAACAATGGTACTACGAAAAATGGTTTTATAAAAAATATAACTTATCGATATTTCTTAGTGTAATGTTAAAAAATTAATAAAATGTGTTAGAGGATATTATTAGTAAACAGTTTAATTACGGCAAATTATATATTCCTGACTGCTAATACTTTTGCAACTTTTTCATATTTAATTTGTTAGAACGGAAAATAATTCGATCTTCTTACAATACAATAAAAAAACATCGATATATTTCATTCTTAATGAGAAGCACTCGCGGCTCTATAACAGAGACCCCTATATCAATATTTCCGATAACCATCTCTCTCTCTTCTAAAAAAAAGGGAATATAGAGTAATTCATGGAAATATTATTATTGAAACTCAGAATCTGTTTTATGAGGCAATTACAATATAAATTAAAATAGAAATAAAAATATATAAATATATATAAAAATAGTTCTATAAATAATTACAACTATAACATTGCAGCATGTTATTTTTCTTGAAATAACAAGTCATTTTTTATGCTCATGATTGGAACATTGGAACACTATCCATATCTACCATAATTTTACGTTTATAATAATATCTATAAATAACTTGTGTGATAACTTGAAATTGCACAGTATCTCCGTGAATCGTTCTGTTTTCCTACTTTTGGTTTCCCGTCGTGCACGTTTCACCAGTTTGCAGATAGGCGCTTTCCAAGAGGCGTGAATAAGTAGGCAACAGTGGTATCTAACTAGTTCGATATCCGGCATGTATTCCGTACGCCTATCCACTTCGCGGCTTTATTTGCCACGCAACTATCCCTCGCCCAAGGAAGCGTATAGAATTAGAAACAACGCGTAGAGCAAATTCCCAGAGCCCCCGAGATAATCCTGAAGTTTGTTTGTTTAAAACCCGCGATGTCAGTAGGTAAGCGCACACTTGGACGCGTTTGCGAAAAGAAACTAAACCCGCGACACACAATCGAAACGGGGGAAGAAAAAAGAATGGAAAGATCGGTATTTGCGAGCTTTATAGAGTTTCGCGGGGTGTTCATTAACGAAGCTTAACTCTTTCCCTTCGCATGCCCAGGGATTTAAACTCCCCGCTTGAGCTTATCCCCTCTTCGCCCTCCCTAGTGGGATATTTGCATGGAAAGTTGATTAAAATAAACCAGTCAGGATACTTTTTGCACGATCGCATGTTCGTTACTGGTAAACAACAGTAACGTGGAGAAAAAGAGGGACCGTTTGAGCTAACGAGTTTTAAATATTTCAGCTTTTAGGAATTGTAGAGATTGCAAATTTATGAAGGTTCTTATCTGTTAAATTTTTCAATAAAGTCATGCGTAATCGTGACATTAAATCTATTAAAAGAAAGGTTAGTTATATTCATCAGTTTATTAAAAATAAAAAAGTAAAATTCGCTATTAAATATTTATAGTCTATTATGTCACCTGTTTCAGTTGTTCTTTTAGTTTTGCTCTTTATCTATTAATCCATCTCGCTATGCAGTTTTCTACTCTATCTGGATAATCGATGCGATCGCTCGCATAAAATTCCTTTTAAGATTCGGGGGACGAAGGGAACGCGTAATCATAATATCAGACCTATCGCGCGCGACGTTGCCAGACAAAAAAAACATACCGTGAGCCAGGTATATTAAAAGCGTGAATCGCATCGGCCGCCTCGCCCATGCTGGAAAATCCATTCCGCCCTCAACCACTCTCTTCGCCGAGCCTCTAATTAACCGATAAGATCTTAGAAAACCGCGGGAGTCCTTTGCGCGGCCGTAGAGAAAAAGGGTTGTCGCGATAACGATAACAGGCGCGACAGTACCCGCGCTGTGTGCGCGCGTCGATGCGCGGCAACAATCCTCGTCGTACATGACCGGACCAACAATTCAGCCCTACTTGATTCCCCCATCCCTACCCGTGCCATCTCTTTCCCCTCGGAAAGGAGTAGAGATCGTAATTAGGTAGCTGTCGGTTCCCGAGAGATGGGAAGACGCCCGGCGTTGTATTAAACTTGAGGCGACACCGCACGAGGGAATCCTCCTCTATCGCCGTTCTCTCGCGCTGCTCCAATTAGTCGATAAGATCTTTCACCCAAGACCAGACCGAACCTCTTCGACGATGACGACGGACACGTTGTCCCGAACGAAAGCCGGGGGCTTTTCCGCCGAACGACAAGGACTGGCACGTTGTGCGGTTCGTGTTGCTTCGAATAAATGGGGAATGACATCCGGATAAGTTACGAGAGTCCATGGGAAAAAGTTATTCGGAATAAGCTCATTGTGAAATGTAAGTGAAAAAAGGAAATGTTTACAAGAAATTTTAGAAAATTATATTAGTTTCATGCATATATTCAATAATATTGTATATTTGATAAGAAAGGTATAGAATAGAGTATGCTGTAACACGCGTAATAAAAGTGCAAGAAAAATAATTCGAAGAGCAAAACTAGCTAAATATGCAGCACCCGTAGTAAGAAGCGATGTATTAAAACTAAAACAATATAATGGATTTAATACTTTGGAACTAGAACAAACGATATCATTTTGTGGCAGAGGAACCAACCAATGCGATTCTGCGGCTTTGGAATAGTAGGACCAACTCTCTGCGGCTTTGAGATAGAGAGACCAATTTGGCGGTTTCGAGGCGGAAGGACGATTTTCTTTCTTCCGCATCTGGAATAGCATTATGGCTGTTCCAGTTTCAAGATATTGATGGATATATGATTTTCAAGAGTGCCAAGGCCTAATATTTCATGCGTCATACGATAAATCTGTCGGATGTGCCTTGAAAAACTTCTGCGAACTTCCCAAAAGTTTCCCGGAAGTTCGCCATCAGGCGGCAAATATGAAATATTAGTCCAACGCCGTTGGAATTTTCAGGAATCATCGTATGGCCGCGTTGCAACCTTGCCTTGTTTGAAAAAGCCGGTGCATAATGCACCTCGAATTACGCTTGGTATAACGTGCATAGCATGCGTCGCGCATGTTCAACTCAATCGTGAGCGGAAAAAGACCGATCGTTTAATGATCGAATCTCTCTTGCATCTGTCATAAGTTACCGGGGCGTGTGTGATCGGGCGCACGCGCGAGTGCTTGCACAAGAGAGCTTTCGCACCAGCTGTTATAACGGCGTCTACACGTGGACACAGCTGCGGCTGAGAACCCGTGACACAATCGATCCTTGGCGCGATTCCTATCGACACTCCGAGGGCGTTAAGCGAGATCATGCATTATCGCTCCCACGCACGCACGACACGCCGAGTTCTGCGCGAAACCACCACCGAGAAAGCAGGTCGCGCGTTCTAGTTCGGATAAAAATCTTAAATCCCTGGCTAAAGCACAGTCTATTTTAAGAACAAAAGATGATTAAACTCGATAAAACGAGATACATGTCGCAGGCTTATTGCAAAATCAGTCTTTTTGCACAAAGACTAGCCTTTTTGCGAAATGCCGGCATTTTGCGAGAGCATTTGATCGTTTCTTTAATAAGACTAACGTATTTTAGACTTTTTGCAAAGTGCCTAGCCTAGCACCAGCCAAAAAGCCTAAAGTGCGTTTAGTCTTATTGGGAAACGATCAGTGCTTCGCAAAATGCCGGCCTTTTGCAAAGAGGCTAGTCTTTATGCAAAAGGGTTGATTTTGCAATAAGCCTGAGACATACATATACCTAAACCGTTTAGAAATCATTCAATAACAGAACCAGAACTTGTAGTAATCTATTCTAAATGTGCGCGCTAATCTGGAGTAGAGCAACAAATTAGCAACAAAAGTGCACTAAATTTGTGTATGTTTTATCGTATTTGATTGTGCTAACGTGGCTGTGTCAGCTTAATAGGCGTCACTAATCTTTTTGTTATAGATAACAATCTAAGAGCATTTATTTTAATATATTAGATATACTTATGCTATAAGGAAATTATTTATTCCGGTAATTATTGTTTTCATGTAAAATGTTTAAGGATTTATAATAGACAGATTGTGCAATAGCTCGAAAATTGATCTAACAATAAGTCTTGATATGTAATCGCAAATATATCTATAACGCGTGTACCTAAATAGATTACAATTTACGTTATATATCAATATAATGTGTCAATACATTGCAGAAGCAAGTTACGCTGTTCACAAATTGACGTCAAGGCAAATTGTGGTCCCGTAACCCGTAAGTAGAGCGGTGTAAAGTAGCTCGATGGGATCTTTCACGCGAAAGACGCGTCGCTTAATTTTTTTACGACGAGACGCCGAGGCCAACTGGCTGGTATTGAACGTATGAGTAAAATCGTGGCTGGTCACCGAAAGGCCTGTCGCGACAGCTGGTGGAAGTGTACGAAGGCAGAAAGCTGCACGGTTGCGGCGACCGGCTTCATGACGATCGACACTCGCCCTTTCACGGCCACTCAAAGGGCAGTAAACGAGACGGCGCCCGGCGCGTTATATTGCCGGCGTGTACGGCGTTGTTAGACAAGCGCCGACTACGTCACGCTATGCAAAATGATCCAATCATCGCCGCCGGCGAAACAGGGATCCTGGGGGCAAGGGATGGGGGAGCAACGCTGATAAGGATCCTCCTCACTCGACGAGGGAGCTACGGGGGCAGGAAGAGTGATACAGGGAAACGTGGCGGCACACGTTACCGTAAATTCGGATACGCAGTCTGATCGTCCAATCCCTCCGACGTCAATTAACGCTAATTGGGGGTTAATTAAACGTTTTCATTTTCTTTCGAGATCGTATTTAGCGATTATGTATGCCGCTTTGGGCAATATCTGAATGCAATCTTTAACATTGGGTTGTTTATTTTTTCTCTCGTGGTTTTTGCTGGGTTTTATGGTTTTTACTCGTCCTGCTAATTGTAACTATTTAATATTCAACGTTAGATACTTTAGCAATTAGGCATCGATTAGTTAAAAGGATGAGAAAATTTCAGCGTTTAGCTAATTTTAGAATGGAACACAATCGCGTATAAAAGCAATATTCTTTATACAACCCTTCGTATGTATTATAAACGTGCAGGAATGCGGAACAAACGTTTCGTGATACAAAGCAAACACGCAACGCTGTTCAATAAATTTAAGCATTCCCTTCAAACCAAAACGCACTGTTACAGTGGAAAGAAAGTTCTCGATGGATTTATGGGCTCGCCAACCGCTTCCTCGTTGCACGAATACGTTCCGAGAAATGCGCGAGATACGCGAAACTCAGACGAATTAATGAGATTATTAGCGCGGCCGAATCTTTGCTGTGAGAGTCCGCCGGGCGTGAGGGCATTTAGTATTCATTAGACGATTAGACCGTCATAAATTCTCTACAATAGGATTAGCGATATTCCCGCCGTTTGAAACGTTTATATCTGCGGAATGAGCCAGCGAGATCCGGGATCCTTAACGCGCCCAGGACGAGGTCACGGGGATCCTCCCGCGAAAATATCGCACGGTCTGGCAATATCGGGAAAGATATATCGTCCGGAACGGGCTTTCAAAGTTTCATCGGGCTTAATACCCGCGCGCGCGTTCGCATTAATCACGCGTTATGTCTTAAAAGGGACGAGCTGACGAGCGGGAGCGCGAGCCCGTTAATGCCCAATAAAGTGAATTTCTAAACATAACCATAGGAATTAATTAAATCGGAGCAAGCATTTGCCATTAGCCATTACGAGCTTTCGGCGATACGCATGCCATAAACGCAATCGAGGATTGAGCCTTGCGCAGCGCTCAAAGGAGATCGAAATCGCGTGCTATTGCTCATACCAACGACACCGCGAGACGCATACTCCATTCGGCACGTCCGGAATCATCCTATCCGATCACCGATGCAAAGCGAGAAAAGCGAAGAAGCGATGTCAAGATAGCGCGCGAGATCGACGAGCATCGTTGAAACGCAATACGACGTCGAATGGAACGCGTCGCGGGTATAGAATAAAGCGGATGAATCTGAGCTTTTCGATAAAAGTGGCTCCGAGTCTCGTGACAACGAGCTTTTATATTGCACATTATTCCCCATTAACAGAGGCTTATTAACATATCTTTGTAATATAACTACAGACTAAACAAATCGTTACGTTTTTTCATGTTAAAAATTTATTTTACGTAAAAAGTTTACAAAAAAAACTGCAAAAAAATTTATACAAATTATAGATCAATACTATAGCAATTATTTTAAGGAATAATACAATTAATGCGGCGTAGAAAAAAGGTAAAATTCAAAAGATTTATTTGCTTAAGCGTTATTCGGAATTTTTGGTAACTACATCGCGAAGAGTTAATCGAATCCAGCTTTATAGCCCGTGCACGAACAATTCGCTTTGAAGCGGCCGTCGCGCCGTCTAAAAGCGTGAAAGCTCATTACGCGCAAAATCAATTCGGCTCGAATTCGTACCCCTATAGAAGATGAGAAGCAGCGCTCGCTCTCTATCTCTTAACCTACCCCTCCCTCTCTCTCTCTACCCCTCATCATTTGGGGACGGCATATTAGCATCGCTCGCGAGGATTCGTATGCGGCTGGTTCTGCTTACTGTCGAGGGAAAAGGTTTAAGCTCGGAGATTCAAAAGAAGATGACGTCGGGCGCTAGGGACCAGGAGAGATAGCAGAGAAGGGAAAAAAAACGCACAAAGACAAAAAGCGGAGGAACAAGAAGAAGGAGGAGGAGAAGACGACACCAGGAAGTGGAGAGAAGTGAAAATTATTCTCAGGGAATTTCACTTGAGCACCCGCCGCGGCGTCGAGCGCGGAGAGAGGAGTGAGAGCGAGGAAAGTGGTCCAGTCTTTCTACCCTCCGCTCATTCTCTCTTACTCACGCTCCTTTCGCGTCCGCTTCTCTTTTTGTTTTCACGCTAGGAGCGTCCCGAGGGGGATGCGTTAAAGCCCGGCTGTAATCCGGGCGATGCAATCAAGTAGATGAGACGGGACTGCAAACCCCCCTCTCGGCCGCCCTCCCTCGTCCTCCTTCACCTTTTCCTCCTCTTGCCCTCGTCCCTCCCTTTCATCCAACCTCGAGGCCAGATATCGCATCATCCTTGTCTCTTCAAAGTGCAGCTTCTCACAGGGGCGCCCTTGCATGCGTATGTTCTCTCTCGGTCAATCCTGTAACGCCCTAGTCTCGCTTACCTCCCTCTCCCTCTCCTTTACGAGATTCCCTCCGTTGCTTCCGTACCGTACCACCATTTGCCACCCTGAAGCAGCCACAGCAACGAAGCTTAAGCCACCCCAACAAATCATTCGTTTTACTCCGCAGTCGGGGCATTAATACGTGCCAGGGCACCCCTATGCTACACGATAGCGATATCGCCGTGCTCTACTCGCTCTCACTCTCTCTCTCTCTCTCTCTGTCTCCTAAGAGTGCACGCCAATTCGACAAGA
Source organism: Leptothorax acervorum (assembly GCA_035220615.1). NCBI lineage: Eukaryota > Metazoa > Arthropoda > Insecta > Hymenoptera > Formicidae > Leptothorax > Leptothorax acervorum. The sequence continues at coordinate 142,574 of JASTWQ010000179.1, read as the reverse complement.
ACACATCGGTGTTAGGAGATGAAATGCAGAAGGGTCTCTGGGAATACTTCCCAACCTGCTGCGACATTAAGATGGTAAATTCCGGCTTCTGCTTCTTTTACAAAATTTGTCGCAAAAGCAGATGGTGCATGAACGAAAAAAGACGCTCTTTCTCTTATATAATAACGCTATTTTATTTTTTACAGTTCACTTCAGGTTTAACAAATTTTTTATTATATTTTAATTTTAATTTAATAAATTTATTATTATGCTCCTTAACACATAATAAGGACAAATTGCAGCTGCATTCAATTCATTTTTAATTAAAAAGATATAAAATTGCACAAAATACAATTTTTTCAGAAAATATTCTATGAAAAAAAATTAGTCTTATTCTCGACTTCACATTTGCAAATCAAATAAAAATCGGACAAAAAAGAAAATAATTTTCTTTTTCATAAACGCTCGTTCGGAAAACGACACTTTCGATTAGGAGCACCGTGTCGCAGCAGCAGGTACAGCAACAGCATGTCGCCTTAAGTGATGTTTCACTCACGTGGTTTTTACACGACAAGCCATCGCCTTCGCTTATGTAACGAACAGGGTCGCGCGTACGAGGGAGTATCTGGGTCGTCGAACGAATTACACGGGCAAGCAACGCCCGTCATTACAGAAATCCAATAAAGTGTAACGCCGTTCGTTTTTCGAACGCTCCGCCGCGCTCGGTTTGTGTGTGTACAGCTGTCGCGATTAACCGGTCAAATAAACGGCGACAATGGCGACCGATTCGTAGTGTCTCGCTCCGGGAAGCTCGTCAGCGCGGTGAACAAGCCGCATCGAAATCGCGCGAACAACCGGAAAGCGAAACGGCAAGTGAAGGCAACGCGCGCGGAGATGATGACTCGGCAAAATGATTTTGTCCACTGCGACTCGGCACAAATCCTGGCCGGCTGCGGTTTTCGAAATCGGGCCAACGCGAACTATGCCGCAAATAATTATCGGCCCCTGGAACCTGGAACCGGGGGCAAGCCCGCGTTTAATCGTCCATATGACTGCGTATTAATAATGGAGGACACATTCGATGTAAGCGCATAGCGCACACACCATACACACACACACATTCACAAAGGTGGGAGTGTTGACTCCAGTTCGCCCGCAGCGCGCACGAACGCATATTTTTCTCGCAACGATCCGATCGATAAACCCCCGCAATTTTACGAGCGGCACTCGATCTAACATCGCGCTTCTCGATAGTCCGATGCGCCGCGATGCATATTCGAGCATCGCAAACATAAAAAAAAAAAGGAAAAAATGCCCTTTGGAAAGTGCATCCACGGTTTATCGCGACCGATATTATTGCGGGCGTTACCTGCTCTTCCGTCATTTCTCGAGTCGGATAGGAGTCGACCGGAGTCGACTCACATATCGGCGAGGATTAATGCGAACGCGATTGATCGAGGAAAAGTCTGCCTTAGAAAAGTCCGTCTTGTTAGATTGATTGAAGTCTTATCTTAAAACATATCCGTTCGACGCGAAAAAGATCGAATTCGTGAATCACGTCTAATGTAATGAGCAAAAGCACCGCGTAAAACGCGGAATTGCTATCGCGATGTCAGGGTTCAATTCCCCGATTTACTTACTAAATTAAACGAAGCTTAAGCTGGAATGATGGTAGCATAAAATACGGTATGTATTTTTGCCCAATTCAGAGTTTCAGTTGAATGTAGAACTTTCTTACGATATATTAAGCATTTCCCTTTGGAAAGCTCCATTACAGTATTAGGTCGGCTCTTTTCAATAATAGATAAAGCCGTAGAAGATTAATCTCACTGATTTGATGTACAAAAGATACCACACGAGGATCGAGTTATCACAATTCCATTATATTCCGTGTTATCCATCCGCGACTAAAATCATCGCATTAAGCACGACGTACATATCGCCACGAACGATCGACCGGCACAGAATCAAATGGCGTCGGGCGCATATTATGAGAACAAAATTTCTGCCGGATAAACGGAGATGCGTTTCCCGAGTTGCACAGCGACTTCTTCCCCGGGGTGGCAAATAAAACATCCAAACTATGGCGGACACGCGCGCGTTTCCGGAATAAAAGCCGCAGACGGACATATCTAGCGCGTTTCCGGGAACAAAAGATCTAGGTGCGGATAACTAGAACGGTACCGGTGCTATGGACATGTATAGGAACGCGGCGATGTAACGTAAGCGTGGAGATGTGAACCAGCGCGACAACGGGATTTCGTCGCCAAGCAGTCGAATGCGCTCATTTAATAAGTAGCCTGCACGCCGGAACCGCTCTCCCTCTTGCGCACCCCCGATTTCTCCTCTCTCCCCTATCCGATTCTCTCCCGGCAAATGCCGTTTTACGCATTAATACGAAACAGAGAACGACGGAATTGCGTCGTGTGCCGGAATGCGAAAGCCGGACGTAATCGGCTTATACACCATGGTACCATGCAACGAGGGCTCGATATCAGAATCCGCGCAGAGGATGGATCCGCCCTTTTTACATCCCTCTCTCTCCCTCTCTCCGCCGTCTCCTTCTATTCTTCCCGGTGTTCGTCCGCTCGCAAATGTCGCAAAACGCGAATCTGACCCAGATGCAGGAAAATCGTGCGCTTCAATCTCACCACCCTTCGCCGCTCTCCTCCTTAACGCTCGATTCCCTGATTACGCTCGTTTTTCTTCCCCCGAACGACTCGGGGAGACTCTCTCTCAAGCAGGATTCTAAGGATCGGATTAGCCTTCCCCAGGATCGGTCGAGAGTACTAAAAGTTACATTTCGCTATGGTGTCGTTGGTCCTGCGCGACGCGCCGGATTTATCCGGTAATTCCCCTCTTACCGCGTCTCGCCGATCTCGTAACCCCGCTAGCGAGACACTTCTGCCAAATTTAGCAACAGGTAGTACCTTATTGACGGAATAATTATCAGCAGCTAAGAGTAAACGATTGCAACGCATTTTCTGAATTATTCTGTACATGCTTAAGAAAACGCTGTACATGAAAATATTATTAATAAAAGCACAGTGTTTTATATAAAATAGTAGTGCGAGCATATAAAAAATTTTACAGATAGAAGAAAGCTACTGTGTGTGTGTGTGTATGTGTAGGAAAATATATTTTGGTTTTGAGAAGGTTGTATCAATATCTTGACATCAAGAATAACCAATGTTATTTTATAACCTGAAGATGGAAGAATAAGCATTGCATCTATAATCTAAAAGTATGAACACTGATAAGGTTAGCGGAGAAAAAAGGATGTCTTTTATCATAGAAAAAAATTCAGTAAAATAATATACTCTAGAAATCAATAAAAGATCGTCAAAACAATGATAGAAAACACATACATTTATACGAGACCAACCCCAGTAACCAATCCCTAAAAGCCTAAAAATCAACTTTTTGCGAAATATTTATTTTTCCCTATTCTATTTTTTCCCCACCTATTTGCAAATAACATTGGTGTTCGAATCTATTCCAGAAATATTGTGATGCAATCAAATCTAGTTTAATTTAGGTAGAAGATATTTTTTACGATATTTTTTCGATCCCTAGTATTTTTTTATTAAACATGTCAACCAGTCCTTTCACGCGAAGCATCCTATACTCTCCGTTCAAAAAAAAAAAAAATAACATCCTACGAGTGGGTATGTATGTATGTATGTGTCGTTGGCACGCGTGCCTAGGTTAATATTCGAAAAACCGATTCCCTCGTAATCCGCCGGATTTCTCTCCTCACCGCCATTTCCCCGCGTAAGCCCCTTAATTTTCATTTCAACCCTGCCACCGCCTCTTTCTCTCCCTCTCTCTCTCTTTCTCTCAAACTTCCTATTCATCGCCCATTCATAGCATCCTCATCTTCGTCCTTCCCTTCGATCGTACCCTCCTAAAACAGTTGCGATAGCAATAGCGGCCCATCTCTAGCTTTACAGCTACAGTGGGCTTTACATTTTTCCCCCTTTTTTTCTCGGACTAGTATATTCACCGCTGCTCGTTTAATGCAAACCCTACCACGTAGCATAATACCCAAGATATTTCTCTACAGTGGGTCTCTTTTACCCCTCTGACTCCCCAATCCTTTCTGCTCTTAATCCCTTAGTCGGTACAACACTGGGAGTTAAAGCTTTACATTAAATTTTAAAGACTTTTCAAACGATGCCCTAGGTGAATACACCGTCCTTTGCGTAGAAAACGTGCGTGAGCCTCACGGATAGGAGGGGGACGAGAAAGGGGGGATCTATGGATCTCGGCTGCGTCCCCGACGGCGCGGCGTGAAGAGGCCCCGACAGGAAACGCACTGAGTGCTTTCGCTTTATATTCGCTCTCGGAGAGACGTGAGCGCGCACCGCCGACGGTCCTTTTTGCTTTTATCCCCGTCGTCGTCGCTGTCGGCAGCTACTAGCCGGCCGAAAGCTATCGGCGCCGTGCGACGCGACGTAACGTAGTTCTAAGGAAGTATTAGGTTGGCGACGACTTCGGCACGCTCGAGTGCCGCGCAAATGGATCGGCGGTTTTACAAATTCGCCGTTATTTACACGCGCCGCGCGAACGCGATTCATGTTCTCACGACGACCGGGCGCCTTCGATAGCGTGTTTAAGTATGTTGTGTATATACGCACGATTGATAAATACCGTCGGGTCACTTCCGCATATATTGAAATATTTCTCCGCGCGTCTTTTAGTTAAGCAAATCTCGTTTCTTGTTTGTTATGTGAGCAACTACGATGAAAATATATTTGTAAAGACGAATATATTTTTAAGAATCTCTTGTTATATAGTTACTATAGAAATGTGATCTTATACAGTCTTTGTATGCAGTTTCATTCATGTTCTCAGACGATCTTGGCATAGTAAAATATTTTCTGTTGTCATCCTAATTGAATTGCGCAAGATATTTATTAATGATCATCGATATTCACAGTGATTTTGAATTGATATGTACAATGCTTGATAAAATTATGTTCTCATTTAAATAACTACAATCGACTTGTTTTACAATACCCTGTGTTTCTAAGAACAAAACGTCATTTAATTAAAAGAAATTAACTTTGTTCTATCTCGCGGAAAAATACTGTTGAAAAATGCTGTTTCTCCATCGCATTCTAGACGACTTTATAATTGGAAAAAGTGCTTCGTTACAAACTTGTAATGACTTTGTGGGAGCCCGTGGGACCATGGGCGACAAAATTGTGCCCGACTTCTATATAATTAACGGCCTGTGAGCCTATCTTCATGTCGTCGTCGTTGTGCGTTGCCAAGATTTTCCCTCCTAGAGATAGAGACATACAAAAAATGTTTCAAGCATCTGCCTATTTTGGAGTGTTCTCGGCGATGCTCTTAACCGACACGCTACTAAAAGCGCCACAGCGCGGCGGAAAGGGCGCAAAGAGCTTCCGTTTTATCTGAAGCGTCGAACGACCGCGAGGACTCCTCGGGGCAGGATGATCCCACTTATTTCATCCGGAAACTGCACGACGTTATCCAGGGAAGACGTATGACATGGAATCGTAACGAGCGGGGAAACTCGACTCAAAGCTGGTTAACTTTTTTCCCCGTACGACCGTGAATTTCCGCTCACCCGAGGATGATTATTGCCCGCTTTATAACCTTCTTGCGGCAAAACTTTCGTACGGGTACCGGATACGTTTGCGCCGATCTTTGTCGACACACACGCATATACACACGCGCGCATATGGAGAACGTACACATGTGCGCAAACACAGACACGCACACATATACATGTATACATGTCGCGGGTACATTTCCCACAGGCGCTCTAGTCTCTACGTGAATTGCATTAGGAATTCAGAATATCCGACGAACTTCCTACACACTGATCACTCGAGAATTTCAGCAAAGCGCACGTCGATTCGAAGGAGCTTACACCATAAATTTCGTCGTACGTGGCGTAACGCCCACCTCGTGGAAGCGCCCGCGTCGCATTTGGGATGCACCAAACGAGCGCATTGCTTTCCCCAATGTTGCGACTCTGCCCTACCGATTCACGCGTTTTCCGTGTTTTCGTAGACTGATTCAGAGCAAGTGCTCGGGCTACTTGTCAAGCGTACCAATTGAAATATAGCAATTTTCTAATCACGAGTAAAATTGTAAATTCACATATAAATTCACCACTGACAATGGGCGCGTTCAGGAGACACAACCGTTGAGTGAGCGCTAAGTGATTCTTTAATACGATTTGTTCTTGCCTTCTTTCTTCTCCTGATCTCAGTGTAAAAACCAATCATAATAAAGAATCACTGCAGAGTGCTCACTCAACGGTTGTGTCTCCTGAACGCACCCAATGAGTAATGTAGTTTATAATGCAATGATTAAATGCGCGGCTTGACCACGTTGTTTGAATAATTACTTATATTCCTCTCTTGGTCCGCGTATATTTATTTTATTTAACAACCTGTCCCTATGCTATTTTATGAAAATTATAATTATGACTTCATTTTCTATATTTATTTGTGAACAAATATTAAATAAATAAAATGTATAATTTCATACTTTACGCGAGCTCTCTTGTATGTAATATTATTTCACGTACGTGCCTGGGGTAAGAAATATTTGGAGTGTGTATATGTACTATCTACTTCAACTCGGGCGATATTTCAACCGATCAGCCGCGCTACGTTGTCCCGGCTTCTAGGGTAAGATAACGAGTATCGCGAAAAGTGTAGCGCAACCTGGTGTAACTCGAACCTATACGCGATACCGAGTAGCAAAGTGGCTAAGATTACTGTGCCCGAAGCTAAAGTCTCGGCACTAGTCTTACGCTTCTAGAGATTGGTCCTCGACAATCTGATATCGGAACTGTCTTGCAAGATTTACGTCAACAACGCCAACGTATGTAAGTATGTGATAAAATAAAACAGTCTCGTCGATAAATTCGCAAAAATTTCGCAAAGAAAATAACCTATCTTTTTTAATTAAACATTCATATTAATTATTAAAATTATATGTCGTAGGATGACGTTTTCTATTCTTTAAATATTTGTAATTCATTATTGACAATTCAAAGATATTTTTTACAATAGAGATATTGTTAATAGACTGGTTAAATTATATATTCTTTTTTACATTCTTTAACTGTCGCAGAAGAAAGAATTAAACTTTTTATGTGTGTAACGCATACTAATAAATGGCACCTCTCTTATTTGATCGTGTTTATGCTAATATTATTTTAACACCTGCCTGTTACTGGTTACGTTATCCAGATAATCAGATAAAAACTGTCGGAAACGCGGATCGCCATATTGGTCACTGTACATCATTTCCTAAAATTTCTTCCGGCGTTAGCAAGATTATCGGCGATATTGGAGCCGCGTGATGCGGTTAAAAGCAGGGGAAGGGGTAATAGTACGGATCGAGGCTTTTAGAGCGATGGCGCGGGCGGTGGATATGCGGACTCATCCCATAATAACGCAGTCCAGGTGGATGCAGTTCGCTTTATCGAACGCAACGCACGACGCGAGTTAAAGGCCCCGTACGCGTGTGGCGAGTCGAGCGCGTATGCGAGCTAGCCCATGGAAAATTCTCATTTGAATTGCAGAACCTGACGCGGCCGACTGATTGATTCGTCAAAGCCGTCGCCCGATTATGCCGGCGAAGCAGATGCGACGGGCGAGAAGTTTTTTTTCGAAAAAAAAAGAGGGAAGAGAAGTTTTTGCACATTATCCCGTGTACGCGACATTGTCGCAAGACAAGGAGCGGTAATTACAAGAACGTCGCGCCATGACGGTGAGATATTGATAAAGGATCATAAAGAAACGAAGGCGTGGTAAAGTACGATGCGGTTGTTTCGCATCACGTTGCATCCGCTTTAAAGTGCACTTCGACGTACTTGTCTTACCCTGAGACATAATAAATTGATATTCGATTTTATTTCATGCTTTAAGAACATCATCGATATTATGTGTTGTTATATCGTATCGCATTGAATATGTTACAAACTTTAAGAATATTGAGATTCCGTGATACGTACAAAGCCAATGGAAGCCATTTGTGTGCGAATCTCGATAACAAAAATTAACGTATTCGACAGTCGCTTTCAGTACCGTCGCCAGAGTTATACGAAGAGTTTCGTTATTGACAGTCACTTCGCGGAATGAAAAAGTTCTGTGGATGCGTAGCCTACGACCTTCGACAATCGGGAACAGGTTTTACGACATTAGAAAGCGAGATCGACTGGCGGCGGATCTTTCCTGCCGTCGTTAGCTTTTAATGAAAACGATCCAGTCGTATTCCATGTCCCGCCGCTTTGTCTGCCGTATCTGTAATTACGCGAGGGAGAATGGCGATCAAAGCAGCTTCGATATCGATGTAATTGACTTTCGAAGTTGAAACGCTCGAGCGATTAAAATCGCCGTGCAATGACACGCCGCGTTGCGTTAACACCGCGATGCGGCGATTACGCCGTTAACTGCATTAAAACGTACATAAACTCCATCCGTGCTCTCAGCGCACTTGCTGTGTGCATTAAACGTGCGTATCGCACTTTCCAAACCACGAGACTGAAATTTATCTGATTATTCCATGCGGTGCAACTGCCGCGAAATCGGTACAAGAAGCTTATAATTATACGGCGCTAAAGCTCCGGTTTAAAGTTTTTCTTCGTTCTCGACATGTTACGCCGACGTGCGCTTTAAAAAAAAAGCCTTCGCTTCCGATTTCGTACAATCCGCACGCTTACTGTGAAAGCAAAGCGAAAACTGATGCTTTATGAAATGAGCAGCGGGAAATATGCCGCTATATAAACGAAAGCGGAAAAAAGGAGCGTTGACAATTTTACAAAGCAAAATGCAAATTATGACTCGGAATTTATCACGTATCTTCAAAAGCTGTGCTAATTAGGACTATATATCGCGGGGTACTTTAATCTCTAGGATTGTTCGCTTATTTGTGCAATGAATATAGCGAGCGACTTGCAGCAGTAATAACGTCAATTTCGACGGAGGAATTTAATGGAACGCCGCGTGAAAATTCGTCGTTGCATGCAATAAATATCGTATTCGTAATTACTGTAGAATTTCAGTGGCGGCCAAAAGTCACGAGATAAGCGGGCATTAAATGCGTTGCTGCGAAATATACGTTGTCGCCGTTTTCAGCGTAGCGGTGGTGTGTAGCTTAGAGGTGCACTATGTCATTTAATGTAGGACGAAGGTGTTAAATGTGAAATGGCTGACTTTCTAGCTTATAACACCTAGACGGTAAAGTTGCTATTCGCACGATTTCATTTAAAGTCTTAATATCAGGAATTTCTGTGCAATTTGATGAAAATGTCCGTGATGTTTATGATGACATAGGTATGCGTTGAAACTGTCGACTCATGTCAGTATAAGTAAAACTATATATCTTTTTTTATTAAGACGGATCTGTCCCTTTGTAATCTGTTAATCTGTTCTTAAGCTAGATATCCTTTGATAGCACCCTTGGTAATCTCTGTATCTAAAAGAATCTGCAGTTAATAACGAGATTCTTACGGTTAATAACAGAAAAACCACAAATTAATCCTTCACTCAGACAGTTATAGATTATGATATGACGGATTTCTCCAGTTCGCCTCTATATCTCGCAGATACTTTCTGTAATTCTTATGAAAACACGCGTCGGGGATAGATTCCTCCGTTCATCTTTCCGAGTAATATTGAGCCGAATGAAAGACGTCACGATGTATTACCGGAAGTCAAACACGGCGCGTTCAGACTGTCTCATAACGGCTCCTTCGACCTTAGAAATCCCGGAGTGCCATTTAAAATCGCCCTTTGAGATCGTATATCCAAACGCGAAGAAACAGTTACCTTGATGCATTACTTTCCGATCGCCGCCGGAACGGCATTGCGCGAGGGGGTGCGGACGTCAGCCGGCAATAACTCCGATAAACGGCGGCACATTGAAAAGGCCAAAGATTCATTACCAAGAAAAGTCTATGCTGCGTCATACTGGCCATAAAAAGGAAGTCGAAAAAGTGCGACGTACCTATTCATACAAGATATTTCAAACCCGTCTCGTCGTCCGTTGCTTAAATTAAGAAAAATCGCTTTAACGTCGAAACATATCCATTGCGAGAGCTACATAATATAAAGAAAATAAATACATCGACAATTCTTCCTTAGCTCCCTATTTATTAAAATAAATAGGGTCTTTAATAAAATTTTCATGAATAAAAAAAGTTCGATATTGAATTACCTAACTTTTAACTCTTTTTGGCTACATTTATGATTGAATCCGCTGTAAAATTTTAATAAGTGCAAAATTAATTTTATATTCGTCAACGAATCCGTTATTGAAATATCTCTAGTATATCTGATACTATCATCCGATGGTTCTGAAACACCCTGTGCGTCAGACAGCCGTGCGGTTCGGCTTAATATTTGCGCCTCGTTTTTCTTCGTCAGCAAACGGGCAAAGGCGGTGGCGCGCGGCCGACGTGAGCGTCGGCACGCGTAATTTACGGCGCGAGTTTTCAAAGTCTTTAAAGGTGCAACGCGCTTCGTTTAATTATTCCCGAGCGAAGGCCCGGCTCACTCTCGGTCTCCCGACATAGTTCCGAGGAAGAAGGCAGCGGGCAGAGTGAGAAAGACGGAGTAATAATACAATAGGAGGGGGAGATCTTTTGCGATCCGTGGATCCGTCTATTATCCATAAGTATGCGCAAATTCCGCCGCCTTGTTTGTCGAGATCGGTTGGTTTGCGAAAACTCCAGATATGAGGAAAACGGAGCAATTGCCGCGACGGGAAGCGGGAAAATCGGCCGTTATTAAATTATGCGCATGTCCCGCGAATTCATGGAAGCTGTCGGCCATAACAATGCATAGCCGAAAAATTTGGAGTCTATTTTATATGTCACACACGAGCGCGAATTTATGAGACGCGCGCGGAGCGACGATCTCGCTAAATCCGTTGAGAGAGAAAACGCGTCTCACGCGAGAGACATCACATATAATAAATCGCTAAAACAATAAATAATAAAAATAATCCGGGTGTGTACGAAGGTTTTTAAATTCATTCTCCTCGTGGAAGATAAAAGTATTATCTTTCTTTTTTGTTTAAACCTGATAATAGTGACTTTGTATATTTCTATACAAAAAATATGATTCGATAATTGTAGTTTATTTACATTATGCAATTTTACTTATTAAAATGTTCGTGACAATTTTATACTGTTTTGTATTTTATACATTTTTTATTGTTAAAATTATATATTGCACACATATTCGAATTTAAATAAAAATTACAATTAATAGCATAGTTTCTCATCGTTTTATTTAAATTGTTTTATCCTTATATTATTTGATCCATTATGTCCGTCACGTTCAAAAGAACCTTACGATTGATATATCGAAGAAAAAGGCTAAATGGATAAGCTGATAGTTTTCTAAAAATCGCATTTCCATTCATCTATGACGCTTAACACGCATGCCTCATGAAAAATGCAAGAGGGGCATTATACAATCCGTAGCGGCAGAGTGGATGTAAATTTCGTGCAATATGTGGCTTGGTTAAATCGGATGAACCCTTTAATGCGTTCGACATCGCTCGTTAGAGGACTTCAATGATACGAGGGACGCGCGAGAATATACATTTCACATAGGATGCAACATGAATGCGCGATCGAATAACGAAGCGATGATACATTCTTTCCCCCGCCACGCGGCATTGCATCGGTATCCTTGAAGCAATTCTAATTGATCACTTCGTGGAGCTACGATACGCATATCTATAACTCAGAGATTTCGCAGAAGCGATATTACAGTTCGTTAATGATGCACACACGCATCAAGTGCCGATCGATCACGCGTTTCCTGTGGTTTGATCATTACTTGTAGTATAGTTAAGTAATAGCTCGTTTGTCGAGCAAACAACGATACAATTGAATATAATAGAACAGTGCTTAACTCAACATATATCAGGACTGATTATAATTGAAGAATAAGATTCCATTAAAACGGTGTGTTTCGATATTATAATGGTCATTGCTTTCCCTACAATCAATTTATCGATTAAAAGTCTTAATTATAAAAATGATAAAGTGTAATTTCTCTGGCCATCATATCATGACATACGTTATGAAACCAAGACACGAGTGGCTACTCGCAATAAATATCACGGCCATGCGCAAGGCGCATCTGCATGTAAATTATTATTTAAGAAAGTAAAGAGAAGCAGAGAGAGGGAGGAAGAGAGAAGCTACCGGGCGAATCTTGTGCGATGAGATCACCCAGCGAGGAGCGACAAGAAAATTAATACTCCCGCGCGCAAAAGCGAACGAGGGCCATTAAAAAGGTAGTGGATGCTGCTGGCGGAGGAGGGGCAGAAAATGCGAAAGCTCCGAGGGAGTGAGAGATGTGGAAGCGCCGGTAACGACGTCCCGTCAAAAGAGTCGTCGTCGCGTTCGCCGTACTAATATTACCCGCGCGCATGTATTATGTATAACGCGAGGAGCACAATGACGAGACGGCGCGCGGCGTCGCGCCGGTGCCGCGGGCTGTTTCGATTCGGCCATTTTTGCCCACCGTCGCGTCGCCCTACTCCCCTCGTTTCATTCGTTTTCTTTCCCCTTTTTTTTCTCCCTCTCTTTCTCTCTTTTTATTCATCCATCCGCCCGGCGGAATGCGTTAGCATACTGACGAGAAAATTCGTGGCGGTCACGACGGCGACGACGACGACGATGTGTATACCGCACGGCGCAGAGAAAGAACGGCGAGAGAAACGCGCGGGCGCGCGCATATGCGAAATCAACGGTAACGAATACCCGTACAATCCCCCGGGCGAAGATAATGACGTTAGGAAAAGTACACCGCCGTCGCGCCGTCTGCATGGGCCCGCCGTAGCGCGCGATTCGGAGCCGGCGGAGTGTGTAACGGTGGCAATGGCGCACCCGTAGTCTCGCACACAGTGCACACATACGGGCGATGCATGTTTGCACGCGGGTGGTGGGTATCTGCATCTCGACTGTAAATACGACTCGAGCCCGTGCCGCTTACGCGGTTTTCGACCGTCGCCGCCACCGTCACCGCCACCATCCTCCACTCCATCCCTTTCGGGAGGGTTAGGTACCTTCGTTCGCCTCGGGTTACGCGCAAACACGCTCCGGCTTTGAGGTACTTCGGCTTGACTTTTGACCGGAACAGCGACAATTACCTCGAATGCCGGATCGAAGATAACGTTTCAGCCGCGCGTTAGTTAATGTTTGCCTGGCCTGTGACCATTGCGAGATTAATTAGCTTTCCGAAATCGCACATTGCCTATTGCTGGCTCTCTGTGATTCACGTCTGTACAGAGAATACGGAAATAGATCCCTTAAAGAGGAAAAAAAATAACGAGGCATTTAATATTTATATACCGTAATTCTCTAATAATAGAATTTAATATTAAATTGAATAATAAATTGATGGCCATTAATTATTATATTAAATAATTATAAGCAACCATCGATATTACAATATTAGAAAAAAAAACGTTGCAGTGTTTATGTACAGTGCTTACGTACATGCTATACAGTCATGTAATTTGATGTAAACTGAAATAAAACAAGCTAAATGTAAAGTAATTGACGCTTAAATGGGTTGAAAAACCGAGCATTAACGACTTGGCGTGCTCGACGCATGCAGTAACGTTCGCTTACTTATCTTCCATCGACCACGCCGATGCTACATGCGGCGGCGTAATCGCACCTGCGGCGATTCCGAATCATAACTCGAACTAACGAAGTCAAAAGTCGGAGGGAAGCCGGCACCGGCACGCAAACCGATGTAACGAATGCACAAACAGGCGCGAGCAAATAACCGCGGCCGTAACGAAGTTAGGGAAAAATACACGCCGGAGGCTGGCTTCCAACACGATTAGACTTCGAGTGTGTTCATTGGTGTGTAGACAGAGCGACTCTGTTGAGGCGTTCAGGCGATTCGCCGCGAGATAAAAAGCTTCAGGAACACGATGGGGGGATGCGATAATTTTTCTTTTCCGTTATTCGCCAAAGCGACAGTCGCACGATACTTTCATTTTGCCAGGAATAAAATCAAAAGTTAAATAAATTTTTCAAATACAAACTAGCGACATTATTACTTTCTACATTATATATATTTTATGTTTTATGTATTATCATTCATGCGTATATGGATCTTATGGAACTATTATAGATATTTTTACTTCAATGAAACTTAATCAGGAGTCTAAGCGGATTATGTAGTCTAGCAGAATTCAAAAGATAATATTCTTCATTGTATTCAGTAGTGAATAATGCTTGTGAACCCCCATCTCAAAGAAATAACAGAGACGAAAGTACAAAAACATTCAATTTCCGATATCGATGGCTATCGTAAAATCACGAAGTGAAAGAAGCAAGCGAGACACCGAGTCTCGAATGCTCAACTTTTAAATAATACTTCACGACTTTTATTGTCTCCGCTACTACCTCGTTGAATGACTCAATGCACACGAAGGAGAATAAAAATGTATACCGTAATCTAAAATCTCCGGCCATTATCTAGGTATGTCAGAATTGACCAACTCGGAGTTAATTCTTAACTAAAATATCAGCTAGTTTTGTATTATGTCTTTACTTATATAAAAGATTGAAAATATATTCCTTTTCACAAAAGCTGAACTTTTGAGATTCAATGAAATAACAAAATCTCATTGTACTCATTTAAATTCAAGTAAAGTTCATTCGTTCGGCTTATTCATTCGAAACTTATATTCGAGGTTTAATTAACGGTTGAGATATCTAACAGAATATGAAAGGAATATTGAAAGAATATGAAAAGGCCGTTAAAAAAATTCCTGACTTTCTTCGAGATATCGTTTCTCCAAGAAAAAAAAACCAAAAAAAATTCAGCAAAAGATCCATTATTAAAATTAAGGATTCTCTCTCTGTATACCTTATATGCGTGTTTTTGCGTGTGAGGAAACGATGCATGTTTGCACGCGGATATCTGCATCTCGATTGTAAATATGGCGAGAGAGCCTGACGTTCCGCCGCACGGTTCACCCCCTTCGAGGGCTTTTTGCCGCGACTTCCACCCAGAGACACGTATCGCTCGGGAAGTGTTTACCTTGCCGCGCGTATCAATAATACAGCGTATTTTCATCCGTATCCGAGCGACTTTACGGGTAGCACCAGGCGTCGTATCGTCTGACAACGGCTTAACTTAATCCCGTCGACGTCGACACCCGTGTCGACACGCGCGCCCAGATGCCACGCCAATGCGATCTAAACGCATTAATATTTGCTCCATAGATCCCACCGTTATCCTTCGAACTTGAACGTTCTTACGCTCCGGTATTGACACATGTTACACAACGCTGTACCTAGTCGCGACAATTATTTGGAAATACCTACGCTTATATTGTATCGATTAAACTATAAAATGTGATACCAATGTAAGTTAAAGATTCATATTAAATGGAACAAGTAAAATATCGAGATTTTAACAAAGTATTACAGCTATATATGTATACATTAAATACAAAACTTGCGATTTTAAATAGTATGATAAAGTATTAATAAATATCTATAAATTTATGATATTTATCGATATTAAAGCAATACAGCTGGCATTTATTTTTTACGAACATAAATATAGTGCTTAAAAGATTAAATATTATACTTCCTCCTGCCCGGTACATTAACTCAAAGTTGCATGTTGCGATATCATTCAACAATTTACATCGACGAAAGAGCAGCGCGCGGCACCGTATAATAAATGAACATGGGGTTACATGGAGAGATATATGTACATAAATGCGCGCCGACGCCTCGAAATCATGATTAGTACTAAAGATAGTGTTGCATAACGCGCACTGCCGCGTTGGGTATATGGCAATTTAACCCTTAGGCGCATGATGTCGACATGATGTAAATCTACCCGTTCACCGGACTGTAATTGAAAATTGACAGAGCTCGAATCAAACGTATCCTGTATAATATTATTAAATTGTATTGATTTCATCAGATCAATCGACGCTTTCACAGTGACGTGCCAGAGAATGGCAACGAATGTGTACGAGTACTCTTCGAGCCAATTTAATTCAACGTAGCTAGATCGCTCTGTATAATCCCCACAATAATCCGCATATTTAATAGGAATTTTGCTAACTGTTATGTATTGATAAAGTCAGGAGTTGTGTTATAATTACTCTTGAGACAAGGATGCGATAATGGATGACTAAATTCACAGAGAATTATATTATCTAAATGTAATTAAATCGTTAATTTTTAATTGTCAGATTTTTTTAATTACGAGATGCAATATATATTCTAATCGTAAAATTCATGCAGATTGATGAGCCCGACGGAATCAGTAGAAGAAAATAAACGATGTAATAATATCGAAATATGTATATCTCATCGCAGCCAAGCTTCGAATCTGGATTGCTTTATCCACATTAATTTCATGATTTACAGAGATATTTAATTTTGTTCGATTAGGTGGACTCATCTCGCTAATTTATTTACGCAAAATCATCTCGATAGAGTGATCTGTCGGATAAAGTGTACTTTACCTGACATCAAGTATTCTAACTCAAAGTAATGAATATACAAACGAATGCGAAAAGCCGACCGTGTGTGTTGGAATATAAAGCTAGCGGCAACTTGCGGCCTCATACGCAATTCTGTGAGAAGTCGCACCGACGTGCGCATAAAGAAGATGCATATAATGCCTATACATCTCGACTGCAAATACTGTAGCAAAGCGAGCGGGGTAAATGTGCATGTGCCGAGAGAGCGACTGCGGCTTTGATCTTTTTAATATCAGATTTCGGGGCACTGAGCACCTATATCAATATGACTTACAACGATGAAATCTATGTTCTCATATCGATTTAACGTGCACATAAGACGATTGATATTAGACACAATCAAAAGATTTAGTGGTTAACAAATTGCAACATTAATATTTACAGATTTAGTGGTTAACAAAATTTATTTTAGATTATATACCCGCCTTTCAAAATGGAAAATACGAAGAAAAAGTAGAACAGAATAGCAAATATTCACCGATGCAATGTCGTTTTGTTGCTGTATACTGTGATTTGTGCTTCAGAGTGTTAAGAGACGCTGATTGTCGAGCTCTACGCCATAATGCACTATATGCCACTCGCGCTTAATAAACATAATAGCAACATAGTGCGAGGAGATAGAATGCAATATTGGAAAGTACATCGACAATGACTAGGATGCATAATCGATAGCCAGCAGTGAGTGCGTCGACGCGTTTCCTCCCCCCTCCCTAGCATCTCTCTCTCCCCCCCCTCTCTCTCTCTCTCTCTCTCTCTTTAAGGGATAATGACTTTATGAAAGGCGTACCGACAGTGACCGAGCTTCCGATACTATTCGAGGACAAGTACGCGGTTGCGTATGCGGCGTGTTGGGATGCACATTATGCACGAATCCGTAAACACATCGGACAAACCCGATATTGTGCGCCGCGGACGGTTTTCGTCCCTTGTCTCGTAAAATCCCTCATCGCGCTGCCATCACGAGAGCATCGTTTCGGAATAATGGAACGGTCGCCCCAATACCATCAAGCTCGTTAATAAGAGGAGCGAGAGATAATGGCGTGCCCTCGAATCGAACAAACGAGAGGTATCCACCAGAGACTTCGCGGCCTTTGATCGGTCCAGCGTTTGATGAAGCTCTGTACATGTTTAGCCGGTCATTGGCTGCGCGTAAGCTCGACCGAAATCTAGTCGAAAGAAGCAATTTAATTTAATTAATGTCGATTTAAGTATCTTTCGCGATATCTTCTAAATATCGGCAATTGATGCACATCGATATACGCGAGGATATACCTACGTTATATGAGGTACGATATAACGTTCCTGATAACGGTATTTTGATTTAATAAAAATAAAAGTTACCCCAATTATTATTAGTAAGAAATTTGTTATTTTTGTTACACATCTAGTACAATCTGGCACAATTATTTTTACAGAAAAAAAAGTTGTTCTTTACATATTTTTTCCACGGAAAAACACGAAAGGAAGAAGTAAATATAAATACTCGTTAACATTATTATCAAATATTTTTACATATAGCTTGCACGCTAAAATAAGTAATTACATCACAATTAATTCAGTTTTCAATATGTAACTTAATATAGCATTGAGCTTTTTTACGCTTCTCTATCGTCAGCATAATAGAATTAACAGAAGTATCGCCCGGGGCTGACCTGTTTGGTTTGAATTACGTATTTGCATGCCCGTATTTGTGCGTTGTGTAAATGCGAAACTCGACAGCATCGTGATCTAGTAAAGGCAACCACAACTGCTTCCAGGCCGGATGAAAATACAGTTGAAACTTTGTGTCTGGGGTTCCCGAGAAAATGTGTAAATGTTACGAAGTGAGATTCCACCGCTAATGAATTAGGAATGAACCGTGTAACATAGCTAAGCCCGCCGTTTATGTTCTTCAATAAAGCATCATTTCAGCCGCAACAAAAATGTCATCTAAGTTACACGTCGGAAGTTTTTTACACATTCGACTAGATATGTATATAGATATTGACAAATATAAATTAAAAATTTTTGAACTGAGCAAACTCACACATGCGTATCAGCGACAATATGATTTTTCTGCAATTGTACAATATCAAACAAGGACAAGTGCTATTGCCTGTCGAAACTATAGTTTCCAGGGAAACGAAACGAAGGATTTTACGTAACACGGATGTTACACCAGGGCTTTCCCGACCTCGAGAGTGTCTTCCTTGATTCTGGAAAAATCGGTTCGCGAGAGAACTGTTCTGCCGCTTCTTGTTTGCCTTGCTGAGCGCAACTTCGTGCAACTTTCAAAATTAGATTATGCCCTAGTCAGCACTCGGAGATACTCCGAAATTTTACGCGGTCGAGTGAAACCAGTTCAATTGCGAATCTACGAAGGAACGGCTTACCCTAACCAGACAGCCTTCAACTTTTTAACTGTTTCTCTAATATCACAGTCGGAAATGATTGCGATACGAAAAGGAGAGAATCCGATGTTGACGACGACGAAAGATCGGATGAAGATACGATTGTTCAAGGAACATTCGCGAAAGAGCTCCTGAAAATTTTTCCCAAATTTTCCGAGAAAAATCCGGAGAATGAAAACGAATTCCTTTTTATCCGCGAGGTAATGCCGACCCTTCACGTGCACGATGCAGTTTCCGGCATGGTGAGACGTACAACGCGGGCAATCCAAGTTCTCGGGAAGTCGCAAACGGCAAACCATACGGCGCGGCAAACTTCCGGAATATAAAATAAACGCGCGGTATAGCGTCATAAGAGTGAATCGGCGCACAATCGAGGGAGATATTCGGAGAAAATTGCAAACGTTAAAGTCTACATATGATATTTTAGTGCAGAATCTTTGCTAAAATTTAAAATAATAAAATTAACGCCTGTAGCTAGATAATTATATAACATTAAAAACATAATAAAAGACTAATGACAAACTAGAAGTAAATATATTAGTAGGTAAGTATACAAAAATATCACACACACATTCATTGAAATATTATCTCACAAAGTAACAGCTATAAACCGCTAGTTTCAAGTACTGCTTGATTATTCACTAAAACAATACATATTCGATAAATTTGCAATAATTGTCCGTTTATCCAACCAATGGAATTAAGTATCTGCCGGACATAGCCACGAGTCGTATTTTCAGAGTGTGACATTATCTTCCCATACAGCACATATTAATAAAAAATATTGGAAAAAATTATTTTTAACCGAACCATTCATTTTATTAGCGTGAGCGTGCGTTTATCTTCCTTGCCTTTTATGTTGCAAACTGCACAAAGATGCGTTCGTAAACCGGATGCATACGATTCGCTATCTCGGACTCTCTTTTAGTTCATCCGTTATACATCGATTTGTAAAGGGAAACGTAAAAAGTGACGTAGATCGGCGCGCGAAACTGAAATGCAGAGCATCGCCGCTCCCGACGGAACACCAAAAAGGTGATGATGCCAGACCTCGCGTTGAAAAGAACCACACGGACAAGCAAACAAGCCTAGGTCCCATCGCTGACCTCTCCTTCTCGCCCCCTTGCCTTTTTCTCTATCCCTTAACGTCGACGTTGCGATGGCACGGCGCGATACAGCGTGATAAAAACACAACCATGAAAACAGACGGGAACACCCGGCATGGGAGTAGTCAAGGTAACGGTGGTTTATTTCGTGCTACGAGTAAATTACCGACGGGAAACGGAAGGGAGGAGCAGTCGAGGGAGGGTTAAACAGAAACGCGTGGCGAAGAAAAAAGCAACGAGCGCAAAAAGCGTGTTTTCGAAGGAAGATAGGTAAAAGCACGCGCCGTTCCACCACACATTCCCCTTTACTCCTCTTCCCGGAGCTGCCGCGCGTCATCACGGTGCACCACGTGCGTGCATCGCACACGCCTCCGCGTTTGTCGACAATACCGCCGCGAATGTTGTTAATTGCAGCATGCTGGCAGAGCAAGCTTTCCCACACACGCCCTCGTCACGGCTACGAAAGTTTGTCGACGCGGCAGTTTAGCGTTTTTGCGGCGAGTGGAACAAGCGAGATATTTCAATACGTGTTTTCCGCATCCCGACGGATACGCATTTTTTTCCAGTTAATCCTTAAAGAGCGACGTATCCACATTTTCCAAATTGCTATACAAGATGCACCGTAAAATTGCAACGAAAACGACTTCAGCACGAGAAAAAAAACAATTTTTTAGTACCTCGGATAAAATAATCAACAAGAATGAGACACTCTTATGTTAAAAACAAAACCTACAACTTATTTTTTTCAGATCTTATTTATATACTCTTAATTTAATGCTGTGCTATGTTCACAAATTCGTGCAGGCAGGGAAGTTGCTAAACAAAAAAATAATTAGGCTATGCATATGCAGTTTGTACAAAGAAAAAAGCGCTAGCACACAGCACACGGCGGAAAAAGTGTGCCAATTTTTAAAGGACCCTGTTTAGTATTCCGAGTATGAAGAACAGTAGCTGTGATGAATCTCAATGTTTCAATGTTCAATTCCGCGAAAAGCTTCTATTATATCTCGACAATTTCGCTTAGAATTTATGAAAATACGAGGGCTTTGCTACAAGGCCTCGTTAAAGCTTTAATATTAAAACCGTTTCACATAAATCGTGCGATTCGAAAACTTTCAACCTCCATGAAAAATCTCATTCGAGGCGAGCGCGCAAATGTTGAACGCACCTTCGTGCGAGAAACCGCTAATATCGTTAATGACGCGCTTAAACACGCCGTTTTTCCGGAGAATCTTTTTACGGCTCGGCCGTAATCTGCCGCTTATTCTTGCAAATCCGGACCCGAGGATGTTCATCAAGCTGGCGATCCCGCTTGGTCGAGTTTAAAGTGCAGCACGGCGCGGCGGTGCAACGAGTGCATTATGACCGGTCGATTACATCCGTGTGCAAGACATGTTTTCTTTTCAGCGCGCACTTCTCTCGTAGCTATATGCAAGATATACTGGAGATGTTTTGCTGAGCTTGAGAAGTGTCTCTTCAAACTTGATGTTAATCTTTCCCCAGCAAAAATTTCATAGACGCTTTCCATATTCTCCCGAGTTTCAAACGTAAAATATTTTTGATAAACTATAATACCAAAGTCTCACTAAAGTTAATCAGAAAATAAGAATATTTCACTTGGTTTTATGAAATTTAATCTCCATGTCAATGTTGTGTAATTTTCAATGATCAATAATTTCATAATTCCGCCTCGACTTAAATTCACGCAAAGATAAAGTCGTCTCGAAATTGCTCAAAGCGTATGTCCCCAAAAGCGTAATACGAGCCTTATGCAGCACCCCGTGCATGCGCTCCGCATTGCATTTCATCATTCTGCGTTTCGCATTTCTTGCTTGAAAGAACAGTCAAGGCGCGGACGGTTTATTTAGCACCATGGCGGAAATGCACGGATGCAACGGTGCAGAATACGAGAGCAGAAAAAAGCGGCGCGGCGTGGATAACAAGAAGCTTACTTCAACGGAAAACGCGCCTATAACGGCTATAACGTCTATCCGTCTAGTTTTAGCGTACCGCAGCTGTTAATTGGCAATGTAAACAGGCGCAAACTTTTCGGCGCTCGTCGCAGCGTCCTTTGATTACGACGTAATTAATGTCAGTGTCGTGGATGGCGGGATTGTCAGAAGTTTCGGCGCGTTTCACTTCGACGGCCGCGAACGTTGTCTAAAAGTAGATTAATGATCAAATATGATGCGGTTACTAGAAAATTTGATTATAGTCCTTAACTATATGTATATTATCGCTTATAACAAAAATTTTTATCGTATAAAAACTGTTTTATTCATAACTAGATTATGGATTTTCAAAAAAAGTCATTTCTAGTATAATTATCATATTATAAAGTTTCTCCCGGCTTTTCCTTAGTTTTAATAGAAGCTCATCATATCGTCAAAGATTATACAACATAATATTACATATAAAATATGTAGAAGTATGTTTACAATGAGTTTCGCATTAAGAAGATATATACACAACCTATTAAAATATTCATCTTACATGAAAATCATTTTCTCTTTTTCTCTCTCTTTAAAATTAATGAAATCCTCAACCAATGTAGATATAACGCAAATGCTACATCATAAACAGCATCGCTGTTCATGATTAATATTACAAACGCCGACAAGACCAACTGAAATCGCGCCGCGGTCCCCTTTTCTTTCCGAGTATGGAAAAAAGACAATATCATCCAACCTCATAAAAAGTTATCACCACGCGCGTAAAGCATGATCGCGACAAGGACCGGTGTAAGATGTCGGGCCACTTCGCGGTTCCTCTCGTCGTCGCTTTATATTCCTTGCGGTTCTTGCCAAGGAAGGATGAACGATGCTCACGGCAGTTTATTTTGCGCGCCATGGTCGCGCATTAGCAGTCAACTGGAAACGCGAACGAAAAACGCGAGCACAGGGACGAAACGCGGCAACGCGGAAAAGGGCGTTTTCAAGAACGAGTCGAGAGCTGTCTCGTTTTCGGGCCGTTGCACAACGAACGAACGCCGACCACCGCCGATGAACGTCGTTAATTGCTACCGCGGAAGGCACCGCAAACTTTTCGACGCGCAGCGCACCGCGCGCTGAAACGGACTTTCGTCGTCGAGAAACTTGACGGTCGTAATTAATGTCGCCTTTCCGCGGCTGTGAGGAAACGCAGAGCGAGAGCGAGGACAAGGACGAGGACGAGGACGAGCTGCAACGACGAGGGCTGTGCTCCGGAGAAGTTTCAATACACAAGTTGCCGGCGATCCCCGAGCACGGCGTGAGGACGTCGCTCGTAGATATAAACCTCGTGAAACAAGAAGTTCCCGGAGGCGCGAGGGCATACGTAAATGGGAAACAATGCGGAGTCGGGCATTACTTCTGCTTGCGAACCGCCCGCTAACAATGCTCGGCAGCCTCTTTCTCGTGCTACCTTTTTACGACTGAAAATGAAATATAGAACGGTCGGCCGCGCTCTTCCGAGAACTTAACGCCACCCGCGTAAACTTCGGCTACGGTGCGTTTTAATTTTACTGGATTTTTAACATATAGTGACACATTTTCGCTGCTAGCTAGCGAGTTAACCACTGACGGTAGGGACGTGATTTATAACGATGATGAATAATAACGTCGGTGCGGCCAACTCTTTGCAAGATTTTTTTCTATTGCGAGAATGTATACCTATGTATAGATCTCCGTAAAATTCCCATCCCATCCTATTTTTAGAATTTCGACATAATTGATAGAATTATGTATTTTTTCTACAAAAAATTCTGAAATTCCTGATAATTTTCAGAAAAAGTTTTACACTTGAGAAAGTTATATATAGATGCAGAAGAAATTTCAAGTAATTTTGCAAGCTTTTTTTATACATACAAAAATATTACTACAGCTACAAAAATTCAGCACTGGTCTGTGAAAAGGTAGGTCACCATTCCAGGCTTAATAATACATATGTACTACTGCAGTCTCGAGAGATTTAATACTTAAATAGCTAGAGTCAAGCAAATCCCTGAATAAATAGTCAACTGTATGAAAAACTTGCCATAGTTATCCTTTTATGATTAACCTTATATCTAGTTTTCGTTTAATTTAGTTTCTGCCTCAAAAATTTCACTATACAATTTAACAAAAAAATACAGATTGTGCTCATGCATGATTGCACAAAACAAATGTACAAACTCGTTATTGCGATTCGACAAATATGTGTTTTATAAAAATTGAAGAGATCGCTTTTAACGCGTCAAAGAATACCCCACAATCCCGTTTAATCGCGCAGGAAATTTTAATGAATTAAATAATGATTTGTATATCGCATGCAATTAGCTGACGGCGGTGTCGCGTCGCGAACGGCATTCAAACTGACTTTTAATGGACGCATGGAAACTCGACGCGAATAAAGTCAACGAACGAGTAATTTCCGGGCGCGGCGTGCTAGTATCCGTTGAAAAGCTGGATTTCTGTATTATGCCGGGAATCGAGCGGAGCTATCGTCGTAACAATCGGCATCAATCACGGACATGAAGTGGATTATATCGACGCGGCTTATCCGCTCAGTGTAAAATATCATCAGACGGGATCTACCTGCCGGCCTTTGCGTACAGGGAATATCGAACCGTTGCGCGTTTGCAATGTTAAAATGCGCAACTTAGCGTCGTCACGTAATGCACCGTATTCATCAGTACGTAACACGTACGCAACGTTAAATTGGACGACAGCGACGACGAAGAAGATGAAGATGAGGATGAGGATAAGGACGAGGATGAGAATGATGAGGACGTTGAGGATGATGAGGACGACAAGGACGACAAGAACGACGAGAACAACTACGACGACGCGGACGGATGAATGGAATTTACGAGGGAAAAAAGTGGTTTAATTGTTGGTGAGATACCGGCGCCTTGTTAAGAGTAATGTCACTAATATTTTCTTCCACGCGGAGCAAACGATGAAGTCGTTACGTTGGAACGAAGCCAGGCTCTAATTCGCGCCGCCTCACGAAGGAGGAACTCCACGACGCGACGGCTCGGGTAGATCGAAGCAGAACATCGTCGCGGAAAATGAGAATGTATATACGCGTGGATCGTACGGTGCGCGGCTGCGCAGCGCCGAAAACACGCGGAAAATGTGGTCGGGATGAAACTTCCGTAAACACTAGCTCGCGACTATCGATCTAGAGACTCCCATCGAGCTCCTATTTAAATCCTGCCGAGTGGAAAGAGAGAAAAAGAGTCTTTCATTCGCGCACATTATTCTTTAACGCAAAGCCATCGGGGCTATTTTCCGAAGCCGCATGGAAGCGGCTTTCACTACCGGGAAAACGGCATCGTCTCGACGCCGACGAATCGCACCCTCCATGTGCTAAAACACCTGCGGAATTTATATCTTACCGCGGGCGGTAGATTAGCGACACGACAGTGGATATATGCATTTTCCATAGTATCGGTCGAAAGAGGAAACTTTTAATTAAATAAACGTAGCGGGGTGGAAAGCATCTCCCCTGGTTCGGAGCACCGTCCGTTTGATCCACAGCGTTATTTAAGATTATACCCAGGCACCTACGTCGACGAAGGGCCGTTCAACAAAATTACATCAGGCTCGAAATTTTCCGAGAAATTGGAAACATACGACTTTCCCTTCGCTACTAGTGGCTCGCGGCCGTTAACCGAAAGCTTCCGAAAGTTTTAACTAAATTCAACTCGAGCGCAAGGAAAGTAAAAAGTTACGCGAAAGTATTCGCGCATCCTGACTAATTCGTGTAAAAATCATTAACGTGTACAAATATACATGCTTACGATGATACTTACAATTAGTTATATTATTCAATTTCGTAATCGTGAACTAATTTAGTAATACTCTTAAAAACAAACGATTTTGACTTAATTAAGTGTAAAAATAATCCGCCGAATAAATTTTAAAACCAAGATCCGTTAAATCAAATTTTATGAAGCATTCTTATACGGTTTCATCCGAATACGGGTTTAAACAATAAGCTTGAGGTAAACCCCTTTCTTTTGCATAAATTAAAAAATGTTTGATAAAGTAATAATTAAAAGATTCGGGCAAATTATACCTCAGAGATAAAAACAAAATCTTATTCAATTAATTCGAAGGCCTTAACGGTTTAACTCAAAATTTAATTTAAATATACAATGTTGAAAATCCTATCATTTTGGAAAGGATGGCGATCCATTAAATTTTTGACGAAGAGGATTAATATTATCCGAATACTTTCCCAAAGTTTAATGCAAACGTCGGAGAATAATAATCTGCGTGTAATATACAAGGTGTCTGTAAATTACCGTGTCACCTCTCATGAGCAGAGTAAACCTCGGAGTAGACTGAATAGAAAAGTCTCTTTAGCATTTGCGAGTTGCTCAATAATTAATGAGAAATTAATTAATAAAGATTTGTGAATAAGCGTGTGCATTCGCGCCATTCAGCGATAACAGACAGCCCAGTGTTACGCATTATTTGTTGGTGTTGGATGCACGCTCCGCCCAAAGCCTTGCCTCGCACGTGTAGCAACCGCAACCATCGCATGACGCTGGAGCTGGACCGTCTCTTCTCGCCGGACGCATACTAATTCGCGGAACTTTATTAATTAATTCTTCATTAATTATTAAGAAACTCGCAAAACAGCAAAGGACTTTTCTATTTAACTCGCTCTACCTACGTACGAGATGGCACGGTAATTACCAGACGCCCTATATAATAAAAGCACGTACAGCGCGATATGCATGACGTGTACGCGTTGATATCTTATCGTGTAACAGACTACTCCACAAAGAGTATTTAAATCCACCATGTTACGAAATAACACCGCACCACAAGGACGTCTAGACTTAAAATAGCCATGATAATAAATGGTGATGCTGAACAATAAATGCCGTTATCGGTCTTGTTATTTAGATGCGATATGCACGAGGTATATACATTTGTTTTGTAATTTAATAAACACAAAAATATCGATGCGTTCGTGAATGCCGAGGCACTATGATCCCATTTCCAAAATTGATAGACAACATATCAATGGTATAACAATATTATTCAGAAATCTCTCGCAAAGTATCAATATCAATCCTTATAAAACAGCCAAAATTACCTCATGCATACATGATTAGTTATACATTATATTATTTCCTACAAACTGTATTTAGAAAGTAATAAAACAGTGCAATAAAAGTGCAAACGTTTCTAAAATGCTGAAGAAGAATTAAACAAAAGATTGCATTACGAAAGGTCAGCACGAAATGACCAATCATATCATGTGTGTGAGCCTTCTTATAACTAAAAAAGACGAGAAAAAAGATCAGTATAGCTAATTTGTAACAATGCCGCAATATATTTCCTATGGCATCAATATCGTTATTCAAATGCGTTAAAAGATGATCAGATAATACGTTTTTTGAATAACGATGCAATATACACAGAAAAAAAATGCAGTTGCTTCAATTAAACGTCTAACGTCCACGGGCTGCCACAAGCATAAATAGTTAATTCAATTGGATATTATTTGATACAAATATTTGGATTATTAAAACAACTATCTGATGTTTTCGTTCAAGTAATATCCAATTGAATTGAACTGTTTATGTTTGTGGCAGCCCGTGACGTCGCGTTTAATTGAAGCAACTCCATTTTTTTTTCCGTGTAGACAACCAGCAAAACAATTCAATTATTGAAGTATTTGGATTTAAATACCACGTTTTATGGAAACTAAACTCGCATGAGGTGGTTTTTCGCGCTTTCGCATTCTATAGGTTACACAATGCAAAAACACAAGCATTATGGTGCAATGCATGGGCCATCGCGAACGAGGCTGCTAGCGACATACAGTAGGCGAGCGCGAATGGAAAAAGGTCTTTTCGAGAGGTGGAAGCGGGCGCGCCCCCGGGGAATCGTGCCAAAATTGTTAACGGCCGGGGGACAGCCGTGTTATAGGTGGCATGTGCTCGCAATCGGTCGTCCGGCGAACGAGAGAGAGGTGGAGACAGGTGGTCGGCGGCCCTGAGATACCGGTCGCGGAACTGAGGCCGCTTTATTGAACTCACACCCGATAGATACGCTGTCCAGTCGAGGCATGTGCGAATCTATCGGGACTAAGCATGCCTTAAGTATCGACGTTCCGTTACTACATCGATGATGCTAAAAGTCGACACGTTTCAACATGGATTGACGAGAGAATTTTACATTTTAATCGTTTAATAAGCCGTGGAGCTTTTAACGAAGAACGAAATTTGTAATATTTCTTGAGCACGGTAAACTGACATGGAAGATAAATATTAATATTTTCCAATTAATTACCAATACATTATATTAAATGTTAACCATCCAAAATATCGATATAGTCACGAGATATATCATGCGACATTTCCGTCCTCAATTCCCGCAACCGCGGTCTCCTAGGCTTGTCACTCTCCTCTTTTCTTATTGTATGTACTAACGAACGAGAAGGACCGGACATGGCGGGTCTCTCTTTTCACGATTCCCGCGGTTGTGCGCGGAGGAAAAAGAATTGGACGGAACGAAACGAAAGACGATATAATAACACCGCGGGACATCTGCGGTCGGGCAGAGATCGAAATACGAGATGAGGGCTTTCGTCGTCGCGCACAAAGCGCGGATACAAAGCGCGGCACGCCGCGTGTAACGCGGCGACATAGACCAGACGAGACACCCGATAGAGATTCGTTCGCACAACTAAACAAACATCTTTTCGGAGACGGCGCACGAGCCTGCAGCCCAATATAAGGTGTACGAAAGTAGGGAGCGAAGTGTACCGAAGAGGGTAAGCCAGTCGATACTTTTTTCTCGGGCAAAGTAATATTTCGCGCCGGCGAGATACACCTCGACGAGCGTATTTCACGCTCGGAAGTACGGAATTATTTATAGTACCGATAATATCGCGAGATCGATTTTAAATCTTAACTCGCGCGTACGGGCTTTTCCCTCTGCTATTTACGATCGCGGCGCGCGAGATAATCGAGATCTTGTTCTTAAAATAAACTCAACAATATTAACAACTGCAAAATTAGGTCTATATTATAGAGATCATAATAACGGATGAAAAGAATGTGAATCTAGCGAACAATTGTTGCCCGCGCATTTTGATATTTTACGAATTATTTAGTACAAAAATTATATCGCGGAAATTATTCAATCACAAACAAAAACTGCGAACAAATTTGAAAAGAGTAATCTACGTCGCATTTTAGCGCATCAATTATTTCATTTATTATAACAAACGAGAATAAAATCTTAACCGAGGACAAAATGGCAAACCAAGTTTTTTCAAAGAGACGACTCGCGCGTAACGGTACCCTGACGCAATAAAGTTTAATTGGAATCACGCGAACATTAATTAAGTATCGATTGCCGGCGCTAACGAGGCGCGCATCTTTATTAACTCTGAAAGAAATGTCGTTATTCGCGAATACTACCCTAAGCACACAGACGCGATTCCTTCACGACGCGAGTAAGCAGAAAGATACAGCAGCGAGAAATCCCTCGGAGATTTCAGACACGCTTTTTACTTCTCTTCACGGCTTTCCATAGGGGCCTTTGCTTGTTCGCGCGTACGCGGCCGTTCTCTAAAAGGTCAAAGGGACCACGTCCTCATCTTGAAAACATTAATGAGCTGCCTGCCGCTGACGACGTACAGCGTACGTACACGCTGCACGCTCCAGGATGCATACGTCTTTCTCGAAAAGGCGCGGCACCGAGGTAGAGCAGACGAGAATCGTGCACAGATGTACAGGAAGTACAGGAGCTACAGAAATACCTCTAAATTTGTTCCGAGTTTTCCGAGAGTTCGAAATTAAGAGAAAATTTCATGTAAATGTGCACCGAAGAAAGCCTCTTTATCGGAAAAATAAACTTTAATTTATCCCAGCATGCAACTCAATAAAATTCAAAATAAAAGAACATGTCTCTTTTTCAAGAATTAAACACCGTTAGAAGATTTAGAGAAATCTTGATTTCTATAACATCGAGATATTAATTGCGGGATTAGCAGATATTATACTTGATCGACAGTCGACACATTTTTAATATTCATCCAAGTGGTACTCAAACCTTCTTCAACAAGCTCGCAAAAATTTCAAGGATATTCCTCCATCATCTAATAGACTAAATAGACGAAGGAATACATGTCGGGCGACATGTGTTGCACGTACGCGGACTAACATCAGAGTCTATCGACTATCGCACAATTTAACCTGCTTCGAAAGTTCCGGCCGATTCGCTGCAAAGCTGTCGGTGGCACGCGAGCGAGCGCGGAATTCCCTCGTCGGGAGAGAAACTCGTTTATCAAAATATAGTTTATCCGAGATTACAATGATCCGCCGTGTGTGCGCGGGCGCGCGCCACCGTTGCAGCGGATAGGGATTATTTAGAGGAGCTATAAATACGTTGCGCTTAAACCGTGCGACGAAGGAAAGCGTGCGGCTGGCGGCATAAACGGAAAAATGTTCGTTAGGAGGAATTTCCGCGCGAGCGGGACACCCCTTGTAAAACGATCGGAGAAACTTGACTTTGGCAAGGCGGCGGGAGATAACGTTTCCGATAGATCTCGTTGACAACCCGAACACGAAGCTCGTATCCATTTTTGTTCGGCAAACCGTATATGAATGACGTAAGAGCGGAAGTCAAACATCGAGATTGAAAGGAATTGATACCATTAGCGTCACGCTTCCTTCCGTATACTGATATCTACGAATATTGCATATCTGAGAAATTTTAGAGATAAAAATGATGCTGCGAAGGAAATGCTTCGATTTCTAACATTCAACTTCGTAAATATTCTTCAAATTCTTATCAATGAATGACTTTGTCTAAGAGGTTGAACATTTCGTTGAAAGATTCTTATAATTAAAAATAATTTAATAATAATAAATTCTAATTTCTAAAAATTATCAATTAAAAAAAATTTAGTAGATATTACTACACACACAATATGTCACGTATAATTAGAATATTCCGTATCCGACTGAGAGTTTTCTTTATGTATTGAGTATTACAATATCATAACTTTGTGTGTGTGTGTGTGTGGCATATAACACGCCATGCGACTTGTATGCGGAATATATTCGTTACGAAACACGTTTCGAAATACGTTATGATCAATACTTCACATAGTTTTGACGCTTTACAGTCCCTGCAGCGTAATTACGCAGTGATCGCATTATAACGACCACACGCGGCACACTATCGATTATCGATGCGAGTCGCGTTAATAAATAAGCGATTTGCGAATTGAAAAACGCACGACCGACCGGCGACAAAACCGTACTTAAATCGGCGAAGCGCGACGGCAGAGAGCGAACCGATAAAGCGAAAAAGGAATATGAGAAGAAATGCCTTTCTCCCTCGCGCTCCCTTTCTCTCTTTACTCTGGAATTGTTCTAGATTTATGAGCTCCAGGAGTTCAGTCATTCAAATTTTTCAAGCACTCCTTCTTGCCTCGGCCGCGGGCTCTCAACCCGACGAGGCGCAGAAGGAAACCGATATGCGATATAGAAATGGAGGGAAATAACTTCTCTCGCAGAACGGCGGTGGCTGTGGCGGTGGCGGTGCCTGGATCAGATATTGATGAACTCCAATAACGCAAATAGGTATAAAAATTTGTAATGCCTGGTTCAATCGTTAGTGTAAAAAAATGGCGTCACCGTCACAGTGGATCGTTAACAAATACCTGTGGTATCATTTATATATATTGTATTGTATTGTACTACCTGTTGACAATAGGTATGTTTCTGGAAAGAGTCGATTTTTTTCTTGAATTTAATTTATGAATTTAACAATAATTTACATCTCGACAATTAAGTGTAAAGTAAGATTAAGCATCAAAATAAAATTTATGAAATTGATTATGTGTGCAAAGATTTGACTCCAAATTCATCAATAAATACACTATTAATAATATTCCAAGCAGGATAGCTTATATATTCTTAATGTACTCCAACTCCATACGCGACATCAGATTCCACGCCAGCTCTCTTAATAGCAAACTTCGTAGTCGCGCTATGGCGATAGAAAACGCGCGAAATAAAACTATCATTAAAAGTTGCCGAGCCGGACGAAACTTATAATACCGCGGTAAGATATACTTTCGCTGAGAGAACTTCACCAATACATCCGTAACACATAATTCTAACAGTATGCGCCGAAGAAAAAAATGATTCCATGAATAAAAGATACACGTTGACACAGTCCACGCTTTTCCGAGAAAGTCTCTCGAGAAGCATCTCGTCGCGATTATGCGAAGTAGTTCGGTTCCCTGACAAAGATTTTCTCATTTTGCTATAGTATAGTTCCATTAAAAGAATTTTCAAACAATGTAGAATGAAGTTGGAACAATTCGAAATGGCTGTTAAAATTATTTTCAAGAAATGGACAACTAACTTTTTCCTTCTCACGCAGATAGTGTAATTTTGAATTTCTGTTCTATATTGTACGCATTACTGATGAAGATGGAGAATATAAGCACATAAATTTTAATATTTAACATTCATATTCATATACTAGATATATAAATATACAGCTAAATATACTGTTAAGTATACAGCCATATATATAGCTAAATAATTCTTAACTTATGACATACTTATGTCAAATAAGTAAAACATAAAAAACTTCTTGATTGCAAAACATCAAGAATTCATTACTGCTCGCTAATTTCTGTTGCTTTCTCTTCATATAATAATAAAACTTGGTTACATAATGTAGAGTGACTTTTATTGCCGTTATCTTATTTCATCTTGAAATAACTTAATTGCTTAGTGCTTAAGGTTTTTAGAAATCTGATCCTAAGGTCATAATAGACATTCTCTCTTTCTCTCTTTCTTTCCCTCCCTACCTCTTTTGGCTTAGAACGGTAATAAACGTTTTCTCTCTCCTTGTATCTTGTCGACAAGGCTCTCCTTGGTATCGTTCTCTCCGCAAAGCTCGAATTACGCAAAGCCAAAAGAGTTGCCCTCTCGAAGGCTACGTATGTCGACCACGCTACCGTGTGTGCGCGCGTATTGCAAACGCACGTACCGATCTGTATCATATATCGGGTGGAGTCGCTCGCTCACTGCATCACGATAATAATTACCGTACCGGTTCGGTTGCATTGAGATGCGCTCGAGCTCAGCATAGCGTGCTTCAAGGAGGGAGGAGGGAGATGAAACGAACGAGGCATAAAGACAGTGAAGAAGAGAGAGAGAGAGAGAGAGAGAGAGAAGCTCGAGGAGAAGAGAAGACAGAGAGTAGAGAGTTATAAGAGGGCAGAATCAAGAGAGAAAGAGAGAGAAAGAGGGAAAGCGGTAGTACCGGTCCAACGTGTCCTCGTCGAGTACTTCGGGGCACGTAGGTAGGTAAGCGTTGTCTTACGCCACGCTGATGTTAGTGCCACTGGATACCAAGAGTATTCCCGACTCGGCTATTTTCATCCATTTACCGTCCGCCAGCGCGTGACAGAAAACCTCGAGTTTTCCTCAACGGGGCTTCGAAGAGCGAAATTAATCGCGTGTCGGTCTTTGCGGAAAATTCTCGATCGCTCGTTCTGAATGGTCTTACTTCAATAAAAAGAAAAAGCGGAATCATTTGACAGGAATCGACCAAGAATCGAGGTACGCGTTATATTGCGCTCTCTATTTAAAATCGATCATTTTAGCAACAATCATATATCAAAATTGATTCTTAACGACGCTGCGTATTTATATATAAACAAGGTTCTAAACCTTGTTTTATTTGTCGTTTTTACGTTATTATTCAAATATCATCTGATTATTATTTAATGATCACGATCATATAAATACTAAACGTTTTAAAATATTCAAGATATCCCGCAAGAGTATAATTCAACGTTGTTCTTCAATTTTAAACATCTTTTACATCTGGAAATGCCAACTGACGGTTTAGCGTGGTTCAGGAATGCAGAAATATACGACAGCATATACTTGGAGGATATATTAGGATCGTCAAAGCTTTTATTTCAGCTACGTGGCGGATCTTGTTGGAACGATCATGAAAACACCACGTGTCGGATGAAATATCGAACCTTTTATGTATGAGGGTTTAAGAGCGACATATGCACGGGGTGCATACGCGTCCCCTCGCGTCGCGTCGCGTCGCGACGCCACGCAGGGATTACCGCCATTGGATACGTTAATTCATATAATGGTCCGCTATTTCGCCCCGCCATAGGAACCTAATTCAGGTGTAATTTTCCATCTCCTGCGACTGCGTATCAGCCCTCCCGTGCTACTTTGCCCTAGCGTTAATTAAATTATCGCGACACGCCGGCACAAAGGCAAAGAAATTAGTTCCAATTTGAGCTAATTCACGGTTAAATCTTCGGTTGTCTAGTCAATGTAGATAAGAAAAGTCTCCGGGCCTAATAGGCTTCGGCCCGTTGGCGTTATCTCGGGACGTAAAGTCGTATCCGAACGAGAATACGATATCCCCTGCGGTGTTATCTCGCGACCGGGATTTATATACACAGACACCCACGCACCTACGTTTATCACCGAGTTAACGTAACTCAGATTCTCATCCACTTTTGCCGAAGAAACGGCAATAGCGGTGGCAGCGTCGCGATATCCAATCTCTAATTCGCATCTGACGGCTACGAGGATTTATGCTCGCGTTTCTTTCAGACGTACATTCCAACGCTTCCCCAGACGATTCGAGACGATTTTTGCAAATCTCGTTAATATTAGATTTCACACTCTACATTTTGTACTCTGAGATACACAATGTTCATTCAATGCATAATGGATGCAATCAATACGAATATGAATAACGTATCAAAATTAGATATTGGAAAATCGGAGAGACGGTCGGATTAAATTATTAGCTAACTTATGCATAAATCATTTTCCTTTCAAATCAGCGAACATTTTGCCGGCGATGATGTTCCGTTTTTACACGAAGGTAATGATTAATCGTTTTTATCGACAGGACTTTTAGCGACGCTGGAATTCACAGCTACAAGAGAATTCTCTCGAGAATCGATGACATGTTAATGAGGCGATAAATATTTATGCCGTGCGAAGGCCAGTCCGCGATTGTTACAGAATTATATATAGGAGTGTCATCCGTATTAATAGTTAAGTTGCGGGAGTCGGAAACTCGCGTGGAAGCGTGTAACAGACAGCTCCTTCACGGTCGGACGAATTTTTGACGATCCCAGAAATGAACGAAGAACTCTCTCGGAGAGGAACTCGGTTGGCATATTAAACGTACCGCCTCCAAGCCGCGCGATAAACTTCGGAAACGCCCGGCGCGCGCCGCTATACGCAATAATTATAATGTGCAGCTAAGAAACAAGGCTCGCGGAAATTAGAAGGGAAATGGGCCACAGTAATTTGAAAATGCAGTCGTAAGCCTCGAATAACTTCGAGCGCTTGAGATGCCATGCCACTACTTTGCGCGGTGCTGCACAATCTCGGAGTCTCGAAAATTGTTATGAGCTTTTTCGCAGCCTCGAGGCTTCCATTAATTCGGCGTGTTAATTCGGAAAACGTGCGCGTAACGAATGTCGTAACAAATACATTACCGGAGCTCCTCGTTCTTATACCGCCTATAACGGCGTTTACTTCGCAATCACGTTGAACACCGCGAATTATGCGTGATCCATAATAGTCTGACACATCTTCTTGATACATATGTATGTAAAATACATGGCTATATAGCTATATTTAGAAATTTACGTATACCACCTGCAGCCCCTGCAGGAAAATCATTAAACGAGAATATGTCAAAAACTGCATTTGTTTATCGTGTAATGTCGGATACATGATTTTTAGCTGGAAACAAGGATCGTGTGGCACGAATATTCGATTGCGAAATCTCGTTGGATTCGCCCGCGCACGTTGTTTTTGACAAACGCAAACGTGCAAAGCAATTTTTCGACGCGTCACCGTGATGGCTACGGAAAATCTAAAACGTAACACAAACCCCGTGTGTCCGCCGGCCGCGTTTATCATTTTCCGTCATTTCTTCGTTCTCCGTTTATACAAACGCTTGCATGCGTTTCGTTTTCCCTTGCGTGCGCAGCGACGATGTCTTTGACACTGCGACGAACGATGCGCTTAAGCCGCTTTAATCTTTCGCTCATGTACGTGATTCAACGATGCCGCAAAAGCTTTGTTGCCATCGAGTGTAATAATCGAAATGCGTGAAGCACGCAGGTTTCCATTCGTACAATTTGGATGGATCAATTCATTTTGCTCCGTCACCAAAACCATAGCGCTAAAGAGTGAAAGGGTTAAGAAGAAAGAAAATCATTTATTGCGTGCTCTTTTGGGACCATGTCTCCTAATGCTCGGTTTCACCAGCAGATCGCTTGCTGGTGGATGGGTCTATAACTCTATAGAATTTCCTTTTGTGATACTATTGATTCAACAAGAAAGGCGAATACGCTTACATTATTGGTGAAAAGAGTTGAATCCGCATAATGCGATACAGAACGATGAATATAATATATAAATTTATTGCGTGGAATAATGTAAAGAAATATAGAAAACGGATATTGGTATGAGGAAATAATTAAAAAAACGTAATAAATATATAAATATATTAACGACTATAACAGCAATAAGTATAATATAAAGACATTATTATTGCGAAACGTCATTAGACAACAAATTAAATTAACGAGGAACCAATAACGTAATAAATTATTGTAACATTTTAATTAAAGTTTAAGCGACGGAAAAGGCAGAGTAGAAAAGGCGAAAGGCAGTTGAGCGAGACGAGAGGCAAGTTGAAAAAGATAGGAAAAGAACAACAATATACAATAGCTTCTCTCTCGTCCTTCTTCGTATCGCTGCACTGCCATCATTCTTTTTCTTTGACTCGCGATACCATTTCCAAGCTTACAGCGAGCTACGGAGCGGAGTGAAAGAGAGACAGGCGGACAGAAAGAGCTACGGCGTTTATTATTAGGTTGCAGAATGCAGAAAAGGATTCTACGGTGCACGGTGTGTACGAGACAGTCGTACGATTGATCGAATAAACGAAATGCACTGTGCTTCCGATGCGTTAATCCGAGAATCGCTATTTCGAGGAGGAGGAGGAGAAGGAGGAGGAGGAGGAGCAAGTGCAGCACGTTCATAAAAAATGCAATGCGCGCATCATACGACACGCATTAAATCGCGAGTTCGTTCAGATGCAAAGCATGCAGCGAGGATTACGAGGATTAGTATGTTCCACGGTCAACGGGAGTTTATGTATTATGCATCGGAATACGATAGGAGGCGTGATACAAAAAAGAAAGGGTGGAGAGAAAAAAAGAGAGAGCGAGAAAGTGAGAGAAGCGTCTTCGCGAGATCTTAGTTTACGATATCTCTCGGTAATGTTGCACGGAGCGGCTTTCAAGGTGCGCGCGCGCCACTAATGCACCTTATGTCACACATTATCAATTAATTTCGTCGCTATCGCGCGTCTTCTTGATAGGTAGAGCTTAATCCCGTAAAGCGGCATTATAGCAGCGGCGAGCCAAGTGCCATGCTTGCGCCCACAACCTCGCCTCGCTCGCCGTGAATTTCATATCGGGCATTAACGACCGTTTATTCAACGTCTAATCTTTGCGCGGGCTTTTTCACGCCCCGCTGCTTTAAAAGTCCGACAATGTAAGTGCGCATAGTTTTAAACTCCTCGAGACGGAACTTCGGGACTTTCGTATTCGCATTATAACGGGCGCGCGAGATCCGAATAACGGCGGTGGGCCTGTGTGCGTATGCCTACGTCAGTATGCATTATTACTATAATAGTTACACGACGTAGTTGCTACAATCTCGAAACTTTGAGCATGAAACTTTAAATAGAAATTAAACACGAGAATACTAATGGCACGGAGCAACACACATATCTGTGTTAAGATTAGCGCGCACGTACCTTTAATCTGTTTCGTCAGGAACATCATTTCGGATTCATGTAGCACGGCTCGATCTTTCATATATAATTAAAACAGTTTAACTATCGAATAATTAATTTTGTGTCGATGTCGCATGCGCGACTATCGAATCAATTACGATTACAATGGCAGGGAAATGTAATGCGCATGTAAATTCTAAATATCAGCTTTAAAAATATCAAATTTCCTCTAATAATTGATAATTACTTTTACTTATTGTAACTCTTTATCGCTTTATTCATTCACGCAGGCTCTTCATGGATTGCATTTACGACAGCAGAGATCTTGAGTCGAGTGCCGATGCAGTCATCTCGATACAAGAAACTCTTGCAGTATACGTAAAAAAAAGCACTACTTATCTTCAAAATGTAATTATTAGAATTGTCGTCATCAGATTTCTTGCGTCACTCGCATAACACAGTGCTTCAATGTGATAAGAACATTACAATTATAAGTCCAAGGATTAAATAAATAAAATACCTTCTCGCGTACTATGCGATAAATCGCAAAATGGAGCTTCTCATACAGTTATCATGAAAATAGTTTAAAATTTCGAATCTTCAACAAACCGAAAGCGAAAGCATAAAAAATAAAACACTTCCAAACTATAATATACTACAATTTTCCAAATAGTTAACGTTGTTATGTATATAAACAACCTCTGTTTCGTTACTCACGTAATTAAATAATATTATTGTACATTCAACTTGAATAAAAACAACGCGCAAAGAAAAAATTTTGAATTGGAAAATATTCAATTTACAAATGTTATCACCGTAATAATTGTTATTAGCTGCTCGTATTTAATTGTTTACACGAAACGGCGCGGGCGTTATATTCGTGCGTATCAACAATATTTCGGGTCTCGAATGAATTAATATGGATCATCGCATAAGTAATAAATCCACTGTGTATCATTGTTAATGATATCGCCACTGCTATTATTTTTTAATCGAATCTCTCGAAATCATATCAACAAATAATATAATTCGACACATTGTGTGTTTCTTCAAAGATTTCATTCAAAATAAAAATAATATATCATATACGCGCATATGATATATCTCTTCTCCATAAAAATTTCCTAATATAAAATCAAACGTCATGAGAAGAAAAAGGGAGTAATCGCATGAAATAGAGATCTGTATTTACTCCCCGATGAAAAGAAACGCCGTGTAAACGAGAGTTCTGCGTTAAAAAAAGTGTCAGAATGCAACGTAAACATTTCACGCGAAAACATCTGATGCCACGGAAAAAGAAAACACAAAAGAGACACCTGCAAAAGGGTTGCGTCCTTCGAATTCCTCGCGCGGAGTAGAAGTGCAGCTGCTCGCTCCGGAATCGCGACGCGATAATCGAGAACGCAATTTATTGCAATTTCGAGAAAGAGAAAGAGACTCACCCTGCGGAGCATGCCGACGGCTGCCGACGTCCCGACGTCGTCCCAAGCGGTATCCTCCTGGCCGAGGTCACTACCTAGAAGATGCCCGTGCAAATCACCCATGATTCCCGGCTGGCGCGTCTCACGACGAGAGAAAACTTATCCGTCACACTTTGCTCCGTTGCGTACCGCTCGTACTAGATGCTATCACGGGCGGTGCGCGTACACACACGGGCGCGCGAGAGCAACGAGAGCAACGAGAGAGAGAGAGAGAGGCGGAAAGGAAAGAGAGGAGAGAACGCGGGCGGCGGCGACGGCGGCGGCGTCGGCAACGGCAACGACAACGGCTTGGCGATGCGGCGATCAGGGCGGATGCACCGGGTGCCTCGACGATCATCGCGTCATGTCTCTCGGAGCGTGGCGGCCGGCCGCGGCCGCAGACGACGATCCCGAAGCTGCATTCCCCGCACGGGGCCGGGGGCTCGAGGCCGGTGGTAGCGAGGCCGCTGGCTGCTGCTTCTCCTCTTCGTCCGAACTCGCCGCGCGAGTTCGCCTCCTCCTCATGTGTCGTCGCGCGCTCGTCCGCCACGAGTTCGCGCGCGCCGTTTGGCCGTTTCGGATTATACGTCGTCGTCTGCCCGCGGACGGTGACGGTCGAATTTTCGGAACAACACTTTCGGCTGGGCGTAACACTGTTTTCTTCTCTTACTCTCACTCCGCTGTCCAGCACACGTTCACGTGGACGCGCCGCCGATTCACGCCGAGCTCGACGAGTCAGATCTCACGATCGAGAGGGTACATACACGCACACGGCACGCGGAAGGCGAGGAAACGCGTCGTCCACCTCGAGATAACACGGCAAGCCGCGAAGAGCGAACTGTGTACTGTGTGATCCGCCGCGCGGACGACCGAACTCGGAGCAACCAGCAACGTGATGGCGCCGCGGTAGGAGCACGACTGAGAGCGCCGCGTCGCGCCGCCGACGGTACTACGCCGAGTCTGGCCGAGTCAACGGCTCGCGGCGTTACGGCAGGCAGTGGAGGGGGAAGAAAGAGAGAGAGAGAGCGCGCACGCGCCAGCGGCCAGAGGGCGAGCGCGAGCGAGAGAGAGGAAAGGTGAGTGGCGCGTGTGCGAGTGGGGCCGCGCGGCGACATACTCAATACTCACAAAGGCGACGACTGTGCGCGCGTATACAGTGCCTCACGCGATAGGCGGTGTCGCGGTCCCAGGGCCGCATGCCGCATGGATCGGGCTATTTTGAAAGAGGAGCGGGGGGGGGAGGAGAGGGATAAAGTGTACACGGTTACACAGCTCGCTTCGTACGAGGGAGCGAAGTCGTACACGTTTCCGAGAACAAGCAACGCTTGACTTATAATCTCGATCTCTTCTCCCGTCGCGGCCGGGCGCGCGCTCGCTCGGCACTGATAACGCAACGACTAATTTCGCGCAGTTCGCAGATTCGATAACGAGCGCCGAGAGAAAGAGAGAGAGAGAACGAGCTACGGTAAAATACGAATCACGGCGAATTCGAAACGTATACCTATACATACTATACATGCTCGATTTTCA
Organism: Leptothorax acervorum; assembly: GCA_035220615.1. NCBI lineage: Eukaryota > Metazoa > Arthropoda > Insecta > Hymenoptera > Formicidae > Leptothorax > Leptothorax acervorum. The sequence continues at coordinate 101,724 of JASTWQ010000179.1, read as the reverse complement.
CTCGCTTCCTACTCGCCGAGAGAATCGAGAGATCCACATCGCCCGATAACCGATTGTTTGTGGCGGCCTTCGATTATCGACTATCTTCTCGAAGTACGCTCTCGTAATTAGTTAGCCGGCAGTTTTTGGACGTCGCTCGTGTAGAACGAGTAGTACCAAAGTACCTACATCATAGACTCACACGACACTTTTTGCGAACAATTTTTCGCCGCTCGCCGAGGAACAGACGCTCGTCCGTTTCGCGGCCAACGTCAGACGAATCAATTTCGAGAACTATTCGCGAGACTATTCGTGCCTCTCAGTCATATTTACGTACGTAACCGTGAATGGCGAATTCGAATTTCGAAGAATCAAATAAAGACAATAATCGCACAATTATAACGCGTTAATTAGCGCGATCGCTCGGGCTTATGGATATATTATATTTTACGTTACATTAATAAGTCTTACTGGAGCAATAGTATTATCGAGAATATCGAGATATATAGGGTAAAGAGAGGCGTTATTTGAGTCAGTTTAAAAAAGTCGAATAACAAATTTTCAAGACAAGGATCGAGGAGCTTTTCAATTTTCAGGAAGAAACTTCTTTAGTCATGGGGCTTTTTGTCTTGAAAATTTTTTATCCGATTTTTTCTTTAAACTGACTCAAGTTCCTCCTTATCCATCTTTTATTGGTTCAGATAATTATGCGTGGTCACGTGAGCATTTCCAAATACCAGTATACAACACGTCGTACGTGTCGCGTCGAGCGTCGGAACGGTTTCGCTTCACATTTGTCGTGAGCAAGGAATCTCTTTGCTTTGATAATCGGGCAAACTAGCGCGCGTGCGAATATCTAAGAGCGCCGATTGAGATTTCGCCGTGGCGTGCTAAACTGCTGCCTAATCAACCGAGGAGGGAAACCGCCGATTAATACCACGCGCTCGCGTCGCGTCAAAATAACCTCCATGCAAGTAACAGTCGTGCCTCCCCCGCGCCGTTATTTCCGCTATATTCAAGGCGCGTCGCGTGCTGCCCAATATTATCGGAGGGGAGTGTGCGATTGGCTGGACTGTCGCGGCGACGCGCCGCGTTGTAACGTGTCAATTGAAGTCACGGCGTTTACGGCCGTTCGTTTGCATTATCCGACTCGGGGCGAATAGAATAAACAGACGCGCGGTCGTTAGAAAATTGCTCCGCCGAGATACGCCGCGCCCGCACCGCCGCGTATGTCGCAATGTAAACAGTTCTCTGTTTCTCGGTATTGCACGACCCGCCCGAGTCCCGATCCTCGCGCGACCGCGATACTTCGTAGAAACAAAGCGCGGACATGTAGTACGCTATCGTCGCTATCCCGATAAGTATACGTGAAAAGACCACTCGAGATGTGTCGCGTCGCGTGTGGACTGTGGAGTGAAGTGAAGTGGACGACGGACGCTCCGAGAATCGAGGACCGGACACCGGAGGCTGTTTTAGGCTTGGCGACGACGACGATGACGACGAAACGACGCTGCGTGATGCGGACCTCCAGCTGCGAAACGAGAGCAACAATAAGGTAAGTGCCTTAGATATAACAATGCTTTTGACTCCAAATCTGCAAGCGTATCTTCGACATATTAAAGCGGAGGTTATATTACCCAAGTTCCTAAGTATGTATATTCGAAAATAATAATTCGCATCAGAAGTCTGTATTTTTACTGTAAAATATTTACAATTCTGTATATAAAGTATTAATTATCGCTTTCAAGGAGTCGCTAGCGCAGATTTTTATTATTTATTCCTTTTAAATTGTCAGGGTTTTAATGTATATAATTAAATGTCTGTTAAATAATCATTGCAAATCAGAGTCTCTGATGTTGGTCGTTATGTGCATTTCCCATTTTCTACACGCATTATATATTCAAATAATACCGTACCGACTTCAAACGGGTAAACGCGAATTATAAAGACAATTAGCCGTTGCGAAGAGAACGTTCTGAAAACAAAGGAGCGAGTGTAATAATCAATTGTGATGATGAATGAGAGTAACGAAAGTTCTCTTCGCGCCATTTCCTGTATTTTCTCGCATTTCTCTCGCGCGCAGTGATTAATTGTACAACTTAACGATTATATTCAAACGGACACGATGGGAGCGAATCTTGCTATCGTGTCTCGGTTAAATGAACGATTCTCAGTTATCCAATAAATGGCGTGAAACATTAGTCCGTAATCGACGTGCTATCATGTTTTCTCACATTCGATACAATATTTAATAATGATTAAGCAGATATTTGCACAAGGATGGATTTATAAATTATACATAGTCCTTCCCTTTTATTCCGCGTGAAATTGTTTTCCGTTGAAAACAACTAAAAATAATATAGTAGCAACGATACATTTTTTTTTAAAGACAATAATTAATTACGTTGAAAGCATTATCGAGAGAAATGATTTTTCAAATATGAAATACTATTCGAACTGTTGCATAAAATATTTATGTGAATATTTTTAAATAAATTCCTTAATCATAACTCTCTCTCTCTTTTTTTGGTAAATGATCGGAAGCACTATTGCCATGCATCAAGAACCGCGGTTTTTTTGTTGTAATCAACAAAACAAGCTATCAAAAGGTATATACAAAAGTTTTTAAGGAGGAGCTTAAGATTTTTGTAGGAAGAAACTAGAAAATTATTTAAACGAATAATAAGAACGCTTTATTTGTTCACTTATTTAACCCTTTCAAGACGGGGGCTTTCTAACAGAAATAAAATATCAAAACTATAGTTTTCTTACAGTTTCTTCACGATTCTGGCCTCATTGTCAAAATTCCAAAATTTTAACATTTAATATGGCGGACTAATGTTCAAATAGTGATGTAATTTGCGTGAAACTTATACTTTATTTGAGTGTGTGTTCTCGCTAAATTCGAATATAATCTTAAAATTACAAAATTCAAAATAACACAATAACTGTTTAGAAAAGAATACGTTTAACATGTTTTGTGTTTTGTATATACTCGAGCTATAATGACATGAATAATTTCAAAATGTTTTTTCAATTGTTCTGGCGATTGGCGAAGAAAATTGTGCGCCGCTCTAGCGAGCCGGACATTCGATTAGAATCGAACTTAACGACCTCAAAAATCTATATAAAGTGAGTTTCATGTAAATTGCATTATTTAAGGGGCTGCGCACAATGAATGGAATCTAACAGGGAACAGAGAATAGGGAGTAGTTCAATATTAACATATGAAATTCATCAACATATGTAATTCATTAACACAGAATAGAGGAACAGAGGAATAGCGCTGAGCAACAGTGATAAAATTTTATTCTATATTCTGTATAATATGCCATGTGCACAATGCATATGTTAATATTGAACTGTTCTCTATTCCCTGTTCCCTATTCCATTCATTATGCGCAGCCCCTAAAAATTTAAGTCCACCATATTGGTTCTGCCATTTTTAATTCATTTTGCTTCAGATTCGAATAGTACACCAGGAAAACCCCCCCATACGGCAAGTCTCATAAATATTGGACCAATAGTTTTTGAAATAAAAGGCCTAGTCCCTATAGAGACCACCCGTCCTGAAAGGGTTAACTATTGGCGATGGTAGTGAGTGATAACTGCACGAATTGTCGTGTTACTTTTAACATTGGAGAAGAAACGCATTGGCAAGGGAAGGGCGGAGTTTAAAAAAACTGACCTAACACAACTCAATCTTAATTTTAGTTCAGAAATAGGTATGGGTTAAGTTAGTTTTTTCGGGGTGGGAGTGCAGGGGAAGAAGCAGAGCTCCGCCCAAGCATTCATTTAAATATACAAAGACCTTTCTCATCGGTCCGATTAATAAAAAAGAACTATAATATGAAAATTAATATCTTAAAGATATATTTCATAATTTATTTATTTATTCATTAGTTGATGTATGTATCTTTTTATAGTTGATTACAATTACAATAAAGAACCGCAGTTCTTGATGGAGTTACAGTACTTCCAAACATTTACCCTTTTTTTTTTTAATACAAAGCTACCGACATCGACATAAGTAAATAGCTTTTTGAAATTGGCTCTGACGGTCTAGTAAGTCTTGTATCAATATGCAAATTTGTAAGATGCGTGCTTTATCTATTTCTCTATTTAAATGGTTAAATATAAAACAACTGAAATTTTTTTAAATACAAGCCTACCGACGTAAGTAAATTATAGTTTGTTGAAATTGGCTTTGACGGTCTGGTAAGTCTCGTATCGATACGCAAATTTGTAAGATGCGTACTATGTCTGTTTCTCCATTTAAAGGGTTAAATAAGACAATTGTTCGTAATCCTTTCGAGATTCATCATTTTTGCTGACAAAAAATTGCGAGCGTGTGCGCATCTATTACACACATAATTTCATCGGCCACCTAGGGGAAAGGGAGGGCAGATGTACCCTCGAGCGAATGCGGCCCTGCGGGGTGTAATTGCCGCCACCCTCCGGGTTTCATGTCGCAGGGCCGGCCCGACCATAATTCGTCGTCGATCGCGACGATTGCGGCGACTGATTGCGAACGCGATTTAACCGAGGACAAACGGGGTGGCCGTACGTCTGCCTTTGAAACATACCTCGCGCTCGTATAAATCGACTGTTAAATTACGCGCTTTAAAACGATTTACGTTCCTTTTACGCAAACTGGATTTATGTACGCGCGCTGGCCGATTTCCGAGCGACAGCCTTGTTATGATTGCACGCGTAACGTAGTTGTTACGCGCGCGCGCGTGTAACGAGCAATCGTTCTCTCGTACGTTATTTGACAATGTTTTGTAATGTCGTATAAAATGTCTCGCGGTCGTATAAGATTAAAATAAAACGAGTGCAGGAGTGATAGACATTCTTAATATAAAATCACTACAGCATAACAAATTATTATAAGCACACATATATGCAAACAATCTTGTAGAGATTGAGAACTATGTATGTGGAACTCAATGCAATAGCGCTAATTGTTTCGCAATCGAATAAATGTCATGTGAAATTTATTCTCGAAAATTCGCAAATACCACATGCGTCGAATATTCCGCGAGATTTTATTCCATTCCATCCTGCCAGCAGTCGCGAAAGACCCTTCGTACGGTACCGAGATCCGAATCCCGTAACCGTGAATGTAGGAAATAAAATCTCGGGAGAATACGTCGGCACGTGCGGCGTGCGTTGCGACTCCGATACAAACGACGGCCCTGCATACCGCGGGAGAGGCATCATCCGTCCTTTTTCCCCAGTATTACGCGAATAACGTGTACACGATGCGCAGATGCTAATTGATAGTAATGCGCGATAATCTCAAACAATTTACCGAACTAGAGCCGTGTTTGTTCCGCGCCTCCCCACTACACCAGCATCACAATCACATGGCGCCACACCGCCATCACTATCGCGACCTCCAACACTACCATCGCCACCAGCATCCGTAACGCAAATACGGCCGGCGCGGCACGGGCGTGCGATACCCGTTCCATTTTTCATTAAAATTCAGAGAAACTTCCGCGCGGCTGTTGCCGGCGTGCGAGTTTGCAGGAAACTACGCCCGCGCGCCCTTTGTCCCGCGAAACTTGGCAAAATCATTTACATTAAGTACTCACCGCCGGGATAAGGCATGCATTCGTAGTTATTACCTAACTGTATACAACCTTGCCTCGTCGCATACGAAAGCGGGCGCAAAACGACGCGACAAAGCTCGTCGTCTATGTCTATGCCTTTACAATTTGGAGATTTGCGAGCGAAAGCGGATACGTTGCTATTTTTTCCTTTTTTTACGGAACATTGCCATTTTTTTCTTGGGTTTTTTTTTTCTTTGCGGCATGTTTATCGTTTTCGCAATAAACCATCTGTGGAGCGTAGCCATTTTCTTCATCTTATTCGGCACTGTTAGACTCCTGCATTTCCGGATTTGAACACAATTGGGACGATGTTATGCCTCTTCACAATATCTTCTCATGTTACAAAGGCAACGATTGTTACCATCCTTGATTTATATTTTACTTATTTTGTTCTTGTAGACTGTTAATTATTAACATAAATTGCGTAAGAGCAGTTAGCCATTAACCTTCGCACAACGTGGGCGAGCGGTCGCTCCGGGAGAAGAATTATTGTCGAGTAATACATAAGTCACAGCAGTCAAGGCAGTTGTGCGCAAAGTCGAATGGAACCGTAAAAAAACTACAGTTGATTCGTAGAAACGCACATTTTGCACATTTTGCACAGTGCATGCTATCCTCGTCGATGCTCAACGTTACTTCCGTTCTCTATACGATACTTTTTTTTACGAAACCCTCGAAGGACGAAGGTGAGATTGTATCACCAGCAGCGATGGCGTAGAATACCATCGGCTGCCAAGCGCAGATTCGAAATTCCAGACGTTGCGTTCGCGATTTTTCATCCGCGCCGTTAACTACGAAGTTTTCAATAGCGCGGGCACTCCCCGAATTCTGCCAATGTCAACAAACTTGGGCGATCGAAGATCTTCAAAGTCCTGCTTGACGTTGGACATTTCCCAACTTTTCAAAAGTCACCGGAATTTTCGACGCCCGCGCCGCGGCCGTCAGAAAGAATGATAGAATCAAAAGACTCTTCCGAGCGACTTCTCGCACTGTCAATATCCGCCGCGTGATTTTCGAGATTGCCAAAATTCCCGGGTTTACAGGTTCATAAAACACGTTCGCGCTGAGATCGAACAATGTCCCGAACATTGTTCGTCGCGTGTCTTCGGTGATTGAGTCTAGTATCCGTCTCGTCTCGTTCCCATCGCTAGTATCTCGCAACGCGATCTCCGTCCTCGAGAGGGTATCTTCATGCCACCCTCCCGACTACTCCGGTATACATCCCCCTTTCCGCCATCCAAGGGCGACCAGGGTTGCCTGGCTAAGTCGCCAAAAGCTTGCACTCCCGGCGGAATTCAGCCGCCGTCATGCCTGAGACCGAGTATTGCGTGGCGTCCCTCGGCGTTGCCGATGCACTTCCATCCACCGGGATCGTGCTTCGTAAAATTGGATTTGCGCATGGCATGTAGACGATTTGTCATACCGGCTGGTTACATTCTTGCGAAGGTTCCACTAGCGCTCGTAATATCTCGCTCGATGAACTCTCGCGATGATATTTCGCGGCACACGCATCGGCAAGCGATCTCGTAATTGTGATTGATCGCTGACACATCGCCGTGCATATAAAATCGCAAAACGGCGTCTCTCTAGTTTCGAATCGATAGCTCATTAACTAGACGCGTTTATATTTCCCATTCGTATCTTGTCGCGCATCGCGCATCGGACGCGCGCGGATTTAATACCATTGCGAGTAGCGTCACCGAGAGAATTAAATATAAATAAATAACTGCGAGTAAATTACGATTCGCGAGGCCGTTCATAACGTTTGATTTCTACTTTTCTTGTTTTTAATTAAATTCCTTTTAACCCAGATTCGGGATTTTAATTAAAATTTTCTGCCGATTCTTAGTTTTCCCGTCGCATATTTTCCGCCGTCCTAGCTTCGAATTTCGACTTGCTATTCGCTATTTATTGTGACTTGCAGTAGGAGACGAGACGACGGTGTCCAATCGATTCTCCATCGCCGAAAGAGCGAGCGCGCGCGTATACAGGACGCATTGCATCGTGGTAAATCCGAGTGTCGAGCATGAAAATATCATGCGCTCCTATTAGAAATACGATGACGCCTTATAAATATTATAAACGAGCGTGCGTATCAGATATACGCAGAGATATTCAGTAACAAGCGTATTCAGTGAACAGAACAACGTTCAGTCGTAAAAACTGAAATAACATTTTATAACAAAATTATACTAAACATTAATAATTTGTTTTTAATTATGAGCGATTATCACTGGAGAATAATTATCAATGAAGTGTCCTTAAAAAATTTGATGCTTTTCCATAAATTCAGATCTTGTATTCTTGTCAGAATTAAAACGCGAATCGCTATCGCAGCATCATTGATCGATAGATTTGCAACGTCCGTCGCATCGGTACACCACGGGTACGGATTACAAATCGTTTGTTCGGTCATGATTTATGAACAGCATCGCACCGCCGCCGATTACAATGGAGATTCTCTCCGAAATTGGCTGGACGAAAATTATTGTTCGCCGTGCAGGTTTCGCAAAAAGCGCCTTAATCAGGGCAGTCATGTGCTCTTTTTTTTTTTAATCCATTCTAGCAATCTCCGAGGCGATAGCGGAGGAATTGCTCAGTGTTTAGTACAGAGAAAAAAGAAAATACAATTGTGTCATTCATCGACGAGGAGTGGATATAGTTTCCAGTCAATTTCACAGCGTCGTTCAACAATAAGCAACGTAGATAACGGAGGTATAGCCTTATCTACGGGCTTCTGTTTGGCCGGCCGATCGAAACACTCGGTCGAAATAATAGAAGGTATCGTACACACAAAAACGAACGAAAAACTTCGGATGCAGGGCAAAGTTTGTGCGATATCCGCGCGAACTTTATCAGATTTCGTATAGTTAGGTGAGAAGCAGTTAGCTTTTCATCCGCTCTTCCGCAGTTCAAGCATCCGCTTTTAAAGCCTGCTTATACTTAGTTTTCATGTGAGTCTGAACAGAGAGAGAAAGAGAGAGGGGGGGGGGGGGGAGGGGGGATTGAGAACGAAACTTACCTGACGGATACGAGTCGTTGGGCACGATATGGAATCCCGAGGTCGCACCTCAGTCGACGGCGCGGCGGTGATGGACAAATCGTCTCGCGGAGAGAAATTGAATGTCGAACTAGTTTCCGACCACTTCCGGAAACGAATAGTTCCGTCAGAACGGCTTTCGATAAATTTTCGCGTACGCGCGCACGCTAGACGAGAATATTTTTTCGCTCGCCGGACAAATGCGCCGTCATGTCTCATTTCTTATTTATTCATTCTGGCAAATCAGCTATCTAACAAAGTTCCACGAAGGCTCGAAACGAGATTCTCGTCATGTAAGTTAGGGTTCTTTTGTTTGTTTTGGGGATCTTTAAGTCCATGATTAACCCTCGAACGCTAACAGGGGTTACCATGGAGCAATCCCGCTATAAGTGGATATAATCCTGTTTGTCTATTGGTATATTTTTTTTATAACAATTATAACTAATATAAATGAGAAATAACAGTAGGAATTATTGATAATTAATAACGTAACTTTTATTTCTTTTTATAAATTAGTTATGTTTTGTTAGATTTGTATTTGAATACATTAGCTGTACGAAATATTTTGACGTTATTAAAATTATGTTAATTTGCACTGGAAGAAATTAAATATAAGTTAAAGGATAACTTTACTAAATGCCCTACGGCATTAAAATTTATGAGATTATTAAAATGAATCCATCTGTGTTAAATCGTAGTTTATCTTAAATAATGGCGAGTTTACTTAAGATATGACTATACGTTTTTTTAAGCTCCAGAGAGTTTGCGATAACTCACGTCGTCACCTGTAAAAAGATAGCTATTTTACGAATTAAATGTATTGTAACGTTAGCTGGTTTTTTAATCGAGTACGAACATTTTATCTCGTTTATGTGTGCGACGTGCATCACAAGAGAAAAAATTGCATAATCAACTGTGTACCATATATTATATAGTTTCTGTTGGCAAATGCTGACTAATAGTAAAGTTCTTGGAAGAAGCCACATGCATAGTTCGCTCGATTGAAAAAGAAAGAGATCTGCCTGATTTTTTTGTTAGGGCTAACCGTCAGAGTCTCGTTTATTAATCCCACGTCCAACGGAACAGTCGCTTCCAATTCGATGATCAAAAGAACTTGGCATCTCTTATTTTCGTAGAAATTAATAATTTCCCGGAACATTTAACTCCACTTGATATTACTTTTATTCTCTGCTCGCTCAAGGGGAAAAGGATGAGAGCTGTGCTCAGCAATAAGAACAATACGGTAATTTCATCAGAGACTAATCTTGGTGGCTAATTCGCCGACCCCACGATATACATCCGTCCCAATATTACATCCCGCATCATCATAAAACAGGGAACAAACTTGAATGTGTCCGAACTCCCTTGGAATTCATACAGTAGTTAATTAATTTTGGCAGAGGGGTCCACTTATTATATAACCGCAGCTATTGCGACCGCGCGCCGTTCGACATCCGCGCAATTTAGCATAACGTTACAAGCCACGCGAGATGTTCCCGCTATTTTGTTTGCCGCGGCATCGCCTCCTTTTACGTATGCCATCGTGAAACAATCGTATTCCCCCTACGACCATAACCGGTCCGTGCCGTGCTACGGAGTACGTCTTCTATTTCCGCGTCGAGTTTCGGAGGGTTTGTCCTCCCAGGAGGAATGTTCCTCCTAATTTATGAAACGCGACGGACGTTACGGCGTTTAGCGAGGCACCTTCGAAGTACGTACGAACCTGCGAGTTGGCACGTGAAGCGAAAACTTTGCAGGTTACCGTAGGTACCTTTGGGTTACTACCAGGCGGATTTTCTCGCAGCATCATTAGTATTCCGGGATATACAGACGTGGCGAGAGACAAAGAAGGATGGAAAGAGCTGCATGAGAGAAAGGAGGGCGCGGAGGGAGACGAGAGAGGTTCTCTCCCAAATGAGTACCTCACGCACAGAGACACGTTTCTCTACTCATTCTACTTAGCGTTCTACTATGCTCGACTCTTTTACACTGAGTTCTCTTTCGCTTTTTCTCTTTTTCTCTATTATACCTCTTCGTACCTCATTGCAAGAAATAGTGAAAAAAAGCGAGCTCTCTTAACGAATGCTTTTCTTCGTCACTTGTCATCAGATTCGAGGTAATTCATAGGAGTCTACTACTTACTACCCTTTTCGCCTCAAGTCTTACAATCAGCGAGATTAACGAAGCATTTGTCAGTTCAAACACATTTGAATGGACGCATCTTAATTAGAGAGAATCTCCGATCATGAAGCGGACGTACTGAATATAGTTATTAAATGATGATAATTATACGGTCGGAGTAAATATATCCTACGTGATGATCGACTCGTGCGACACATTTTTAATTCTGTTTGATTGAAATGTACAAAACGTGCACCTTCGAAATATCGAAATGGAACGTATAATGGAAGGGGTAATTGACGTGAGCTAATTATTGCATTGCGAATATAAATCTTCTCGGTAAAATTGGCCGATGTTGGAATTGCGTCTATTGCGTGACCGAAAAGTCTCGGCAATCAATAAAAACAACCCTGTCGTGACGGATCTGCATCGACACAGTGCATAATTTTGCAGAAAGCTGGATGTATGCGAGGTGCTCTGCCCCCGCAAACTTTATCGCCGTGACACGCGACAGCTGAAAGGAGTTAGTAAGACAAGAATAAATGCGGTTAACGCCATTCCCCGTACACTTTCGCACCGCCGCGCTCGCGCGCTCGTAAACGTCTCCGATGTATAAGTGCAAAGTTAATCATATTCCGTTTCTATAATAATCGAAGTCGGTCAACCATACACATCGCGAGGTTAGCGAAATAATTTATCATCTCGTAAGTAAGAAGTCAGCTGATTGTAACACTGATTAACTCGAAAAAGTAACCCACTTTGACTTTGATGACTAATACTGCAACATTTTGCACCAGATTTTATTTAATCCATTTATCTTTCTTCCCTTCTCAATTAATCAATTTTGTTCTCTCTTTCTTATAAGAAGAGTTTTTTTTTATATGTTTTTATAAGAAAATTTGTAAAGCTGTATATTTACGTCGCATATTTTTACAATTAAAATTTTGTATAAATAAATAAGAACATTTTATTTCTGGGTTGATATCTCGCTGAAGTATTTTACTTGTAAGAGGAATTCCGATTAAAGTTTACTTACCAAGAAATAAAATTTTCGTTAAATTGGAAAGTGTCGATACGATGAACTCTCTTGACATTTTCGCTAGAAAAAACACGAATTCTATATTCGTTAAATAATCTGTCCTTAAAATACCTTATTTGATTGACCTGGGACGTCATTTGTTAGGCAAGATTGAAATATATTTAGATTAAAAATAATTTCGTTTTTCTACGTCTATTAAAACAGAAATCGAAATTCCAAAGTTTCATTCCTATAGTAGCATAACAGACGGTGTCGACTGCAAATCCTACGCAAACTCGCGATTCGACGTCCATACTGGATAGGTGGAGGCGTTAACATTTCCGTTTCTTCGGAACATAGCATGGAAAACACATATTTGCACAGATCGCACACATTCCGTCCTGGATACGTCAATTGCGCAAAAGTTTCGAGTGATCTGTTCGCAAACCGAGTGACCCAAATAGACGTTCCCAGCGTCGAATGTTTGACCCCAAAGTTCGGGGAGAGAGAACCCCGGGTCGATCGCTAGCGGTTTTGCTTCACCCCCTCGAGCACACACGAGAGAACTTTGTCCCCGCGTGCATTTAACCGAGCGTTCCGCATTGGATTCGTCGCGCGTCGTAAATAAAAGTCCACGGGCGATAGCGCGAGCGGAGCGATCGAGTGAACAAGCGAGGGATACGTCAGGGGGATACTATCGTGACACCTGGTGCCTCGTGCAATCGGCATTAAAGTGCAATGAGATTGAAAAGGGCGCAGAAGTCAAACCATCCCTGGGCGATGCGAGAACGATCCCCAAAGAAGCGAAAACTCGGCGACACACAATGACGTTCCACCTCGACGAGGAGCCTCGTCGCTCCTCGAGGCGCCACAATGGTCCGCAAGGACGATCCATGGGGAACGCTGATTTCTCCACAATTTCTGTTATTTTGGGCGAGTGCATGGCCAGCAGGCTGGTTCTCAAAGAGGGACGGCCCGGACGGCCGGCTGTGAGGATTGAGGAATGGACCGTGGAGAGTGGGATGGGCCGGACCGTGTGGAGAGAGGGACGTACGCGCCTGCGAGGCGTGATGCGTGAGTTCGGGTTCTATCTCGGGGTTGCCAGGTGCAACCTTTCCCTTCCTGCTTGTATACCTGCTTTCTACAAAACATCGCTCATTCTTCGTGTTTGCCCGTCCGACTCAGCCGTAGCCTTGACCATTCCGGACGTAATGCCACAAGAGACCCACTTGCTGGTCGTCGCGCGATAATCACCGAGACGAATGAATAGATTCGTACGTGCTTTCACTATTTTTTAATGGATGTGCCTCATTGGAATCTCTTTTTTGCTATCAGTATTTATGGGTATATATCTCAACCGTTAGACAATTGGTCATTTTGCAATAATTCATTTCTGGTTCTCAGAGAATGTGAATAATGGAGAAGATAAGGTTGAAGCCTAAAGCGTGCAAAAATTTGCATCTCAATGACTTTTTTTCGCAATTAATCCGTCGGTACGTGCGAATTTATAAGCGCGTTGCTTCGTTGCGAAAGCGAGTGGCGAATCTCAGCCTTGACCATCTTGAAACGGCGCGCGGCGCGGGCAAGATGACGATATATTACCTCGTCCGGCGTCTTGCGATAATTAGCATACTGAGTAGGTAGGTAATTGTATTCGATGTTGCTCTAAATGGTACGGGAACAAACGCGATGCCTGACACGCTTTAGAAACATAGTTTTGATTAGTGTTTACGCTAGCGTGGCAAGCGCTTCCCGCTTTTGTGAAATTTAATGTAGCGTATGGCAAATTGCCCGCTCTCTCTCTCTCTCTTCTCTCCCTGAATTTAGGGTAGCTGTGTGCTTTGTGTCAGCCGAATTATCTTAGAATGGAGGAGCGCGCGTCTTTGTAATAGCTTCTAAGGAAGTTATAACAATGAGTAAACGACCTCATATATATGAAGGAAAACGTTAAATCCTTGATTCTCTCCCTCTCCCTCCTCCTCTCTTTCTCTCAACTCGTTATTCGCTCGTGGACTTTACCGTGGACACTTATAACGATAATGTCCTATTAAGTACATTATACTGTTTATATTACAGTTCATGTGTAGAATATTTCAAACTTTACACGATTTATGTAGAGTGTATTTCGACTTTATACGACATATATAAAATAGTAGATATTGTTTAATTATGAGTTATAATTACGGAATAGTGTTTAGGAAAATGCTATATGTCTATGTAGCAATGATTAGATTATATGTACTTGCCTAAGTTTGTTATTTATGGCTGATTACAAATTGTTAATTGCAGTTCCATTGTATAATGAGAACTTAATCAGTGTTACTAGATATAGTTATGCTGATATTAATTATTAACATAATTTATTCAGACCATGCTATTATTACGTAAAATCAATGAATAACTTTGATGAATAAATAAATTTTATTGATTATATTTTGGGCATCCATCGTAATTCTGATTATTGCAAGTATTCCATATCAAATCAATCGGTTTTGAAATTAATCTGAATCACAACCGATTCCTACGTTCTAAAAATGTTAAATTGTAACAATATTATACAAGAATAAAATACAGAAGAAAGTATATTGCAAAAATAATCTTAACCATATATGATATTTTTCTTTTATGTTATCATATATTGGAAATACTTTTCGCATGTAGAAAGAAAACGCATATAGAAAATTTTCAAGAAATCTCTTTTCTCGACCAAAATATTGTCTCTTGAGAGAAGTGTTTGTAAGGGTTTGGCAGTCAGCGCAAAGGCCGGTATAACGTTATCGACTGCAAAAAGTGCGGATGCACTGTATTTTCATGCCTCGATAGCGTAGTTTGAAGATTCTCTGAAGAAAGAGATTACCAACAATAGCTTCTCAAAGATGTTTTGTTTAAATAGGATCATAAAGACAAATTTATTTATTTCTCATTGAGCAACTTTTGCCAAATAATATAAAGAATTTTTCTAAAAGAGTTATTGAAGTATAGCGTTCTACTTTCATCGAATTACAAGATCCGTCTGACTAAAGCGCCTTGCATGATTTTCTTGCAATCTCCTCAGCAAACAGCTGTTGATAAGAGAACTACCTGTATTACAGTTTACTGAATTCAATTCTGTATATCACTCAAGATATACTAAACAAACATAAACAACAATATGTATACAACAGTATCTCATCAACAGTATCAATTATTTTTAGTATATTTATTATTCAATTTTTAAAAGCATAAATATTCAATTATAATATGTTACAAGATATATTGCATTATATTATAGCATAGTATGTAACATACATATATGCTATAGACTATATAATGAAGCAGATTTTATTTCTCCATCAATATTTAAAAATAATTAAATGGTTAATATTTGAAAATAATTGTAACATAAAATATAGTCATTTTTATTAATTTTTTGTTCAGTATTAAGAAAATGATTGATCGTATAAATACTCGTCAACTACAATCCACATTTTAAATGATATATTATACATAACTTTACAACATGTTCGACTTTTTATACTCAAGAATTGAGAAGAAAGTCACGCGGCTTTCTGTTACAAAACCTTTAATTGACATACAATGACCGTGCGAAACGCAGAATAACGAACACATTTTGTCCATCCATCAACCAACCATCTGACCTCGTCTTAAACATGCGTTTTCCCAGCAACTTCGAAAACAATCGATTCATCCGTCAACCCCGGCATCTATCCGCGCTCTACTTATCTTTCTGTCGTATCGTCACCCTTGATGCATCAAAACTATGCCGTCCCTGGGATCTCGACCGCTGAGGCTAATCCCCCTTAGCGGACTTGGACCATGCTCCAGCATCGTTTGCGACGATCGCGATAGAATCAACGTACACCCTCGCGCGCGTTTACCCTTGAGAGGGAAGGCGAGAATATAGGTGAAGAAGGGAACAGGAGAGGAAGAGAGAGCGAGTAAGAGAGAGAGAGAGAAGAGGGAGAGAGAGAAGAGGGAGAGAGAGAAGAGGGAGACAGAGTGAGCTCGCAATACACGGCAACGGTCGTGAGCTACGGGAGTTCGCAAGAGGGCGGTTAGGGGTAAGAGAGATGAGGCATGTGGCGCGCGATGGTTACTCGAGAGAGATAGGGCAAGTTCTCCGGTACACGGTGGTGGGCACAATATTGATCTGTGGGGTGGGCTTCAGGGATGCTGTCCTCTGGCCCTCTCCTCCGCCCCCGGGCCGCCGTCCTCACCTGCCTTCTCGCGCCCCCTCAAGCCCCGCGGTGCCACCCTCTCCCCGCGTCATCGCACCCCCAAGTCTACTACCCTGGTACTCTCGCGATGTGGTGGGGGTCACGCTGGTTGCGTGCTGGTCCAGTCCGCAGCCTCCCGCGAAATCGTGGTGGGAACCGGAGGCGGCCACGGGAGGTAGAGGCGTCGGAGAGGGTGGTTTCTCCAGAGGTAGAAGTGGCGGAGGAGGGTTATGGCCATCGTGGGGAGCGCTCCTCGCGTCTATATCGCGGCGGTGGCTGCGAGTCGCGAGAGCTCGACCGGCAGCTCGTACACGACCCCGACCGCCTCCTTTTTCAGGGGTTTCGGTTTCCGGTTCGGACACCCGTTCGCAGGGACGAGGCGGTTTTCTCCATCCCCCGTGTGTCCAATCCCTCTCTTTCTCTCTCTCTTTATCTCACTTTACCTTTCTTATTTTCCGTCACCTCTTTTTTTCTCCATTCCTGTTTCTCTGGTCTTCCGTAGTTTCCCTTTTGCCAACCGCTGTCTCAGTCTAGCGCGAGTTGTCACGTTCGGCCGAACTTCGTGGCGTACACCCTGTGCGTGCGGCCTGTAACGGGAGGCTACCGCGTCTCCTCATCTTCGTCGTCGTGCTCGCCGGTATTCATCGTCACGGATTACTCGCGCGTTCGCATCCCGCTCGTGTTAAACCCGGTACGCACGATGCGAGGTAGAACCGTGCGTGCAAGAGGGACGACTTCGCCGGACGAAAGCAATTACGGATAAAGGAGTAAAACAAATAGTGCAAGCAGAACGACGAGAACGAGGCGGATGGGAGTGCAAAGAAAAAGGAGGGATAGCCGCAATAGGACAGGAAGAGCGGCAGTGGTGAACATGGATATACGAGAATGCAGGTTCGCGCGAACGCGTGATCCGTGCTGAAGGAAACGAGTGCGACGGGAGAAAGAGATAGAGAAAGGGAGAGAGAGAGAGAGAGATAGTGTGTGCGAAAACAGAGCAGAAATCAGGGAGAGAAGAAAAAGCCGCGTGAGCAAGAACGGCGAAGAGAACGGCGTATTCGTTGCCTACGTGGAACGGGCTGCTGGCAGAGGGAGCAGCCACGCTCCGCGAAGTTGCCTAGATACCGGGCAACACCGTGTTGCGCTCCGGTGAAGTAGGAGGCAGCGAAGGAGGCGGAGGTGGTGGTGCTGCTCCGCGGGAGGATGGAACGCGCGGTTGACTGTAGTGAGACGAGGAAGACGATCGCCGGACAAGACGCGAACGCAGGTCCGTGGTGCTGCCAGGAATCGCGATAGCACACCCGCGCCCCTCTCGAAGCTCGCCGAGAGAGATAGAGAAAGAGAGAGCGAGAGAGAGAGAGAGAGAGAGAGGAAAAGAGAGAGCATAGGTCGGAAATCTCGCGGCAGCGTGTGCTGGCGGCTCGAAGCAAATCACGAAAAATAACCGCGGCGTCGTTCGCGGTACTACAGTTTAGTTCATTGGATTCGTCGAGCGTTACTCGTTGGTGTCGACGAAATCACGTTGCTGCACGTCTCGTAGAAATCTGGAATCGCGAGATAGTTGATTGTGGACTCTCCTGTCAAAACCTCTTTTTGTATTGAAAATTTTTTTACAAGCTCGCGCGAATATCGAGCGTATCCGTGGCTATATGTCGTTTCGCGCTTACAACCGGAAATTTTGATCGAATCGTCGACGTGGTGGGTGTCAGCGAGTAACGAAGTGAGCCCCAGTGCCGGTCGAGAACGGGGTGAGAGTACTCGTAACGATGGACGCCGCCGCGTGGGGGTGAACGGGAGCATTCGCTATCGAATGAGGAAGCGTAGTTGCCACGGACACCTGTAAACCGGGCGCGGGCTTTCGCAATTTTCGAGGCAAGATTTGCTTCGTCGTGTCGATGAGAGCCAGCGCGACGTTCGCGGAATGCATACCGGGACTCGAATCTGCAATACACGCATAATTGATAAACGATACCGCGTGAAAGATACCGTATATAGTCTTGGGTACGTTCTCTCGTATATCAACTAGTCGCATCGTGTCAAAACTCCACACAGACGCATTTCCTGTGAGATTAAAACTCGCGCCATTGTTGCTTCTCTGAGGCGTGCAAGACAATGGAAAAATTGCTACCTGTGTCGATAGGCAGAAACTGCTGTAATGGCGTGCCATTTAACGCACTGCCTCGTGAATCCGATAAATAGGTCATCGTAATGCTGGACTCGTGATCAATGGCTGATTGGTTGTGTGGAAAGGGTTGCTAATTAATTCGCGCATTTTTTTTTACGAAATACAGAACGCTTTTTATTGGTGTAATTCGATGATGTTGCATGTGAAAATAAATGCGCGAGAACAAAGATAAGTTATAATGCGTTCTCGCGTACCTATCGTATTTTTAAAGCACGAGACAATAGCAAGATTATTAAATTCTACTTTCTTATTTCAAGCATTCCTTTGTTTCTTTAAACGTAATAAGCGTGTATTGTTTCTTTAAACGTAAATGTTTTTTTGTGTATAGTAAGATATGATAATGTACAATTTTTTCGATGATATAAATTTATATAAGTTACAATATTTTCATCCTTGGAGATTTTGTTTAAATCCGATACGTTATATATTGAATATAATTGTGCTCTTCATATTTTTTCGGGATAATATTAATGAATTAATCGATCGCGAAGTGTTTTGGTCTAGCTCGCAGAAATCGATTTATGAACCTGCATATATTTCAATTATATTAATAATTCTCGTGATCTCACTAAGAAGATGAAAAATTTACGATAACGGGACTTGGCAAAACCGATCATTTCCAGTCGTGGCACGTTTTTCCAAGGGGAATACAAGAAATCTCTTCTTGCTGATAGTGAAATAGTAAATCAACCGCCCCGCTTGTAAATCACCTAAGTTTTCGATGCCCGTAACGATGCTCACAACCGTTATAAATCGGGAAAAAGTATCGCAATAAATGACAGGAATATTCAAATGAGTGTCATTTCACTATCTCGCGGCTTATAGTATTTGAACTACATAAATCATGCAACTGCATAACCATGCATAATTGTAATTTAACTTTACAGTCAAAAATACTGCAGATATTTTTATTAAAATTTTGTTTCTGTATATGTTCTGGTTCTGTATAAGTTTTGAGGAAAAACTTTGATTGTTTATATAAATTTAATATCGTATTATTGTTTCATTAAAAATCTCATTAAACATACAGTTATAATGAGTATTTCAAAATAGGAATAAAATTTAGGAATATCATGTTCTCGAATATTTTTTGCGTCAGTAATAACATATCAAAAAATCTAATTAAGATATATATTTTTTACTAAAATAATTATATCTTGACGCGAGCTGACCAATTTTTAATTTGACATAAATCCGAAATCTTGAATAATGCATGATGCTTTAAACAAGGAGTTCAGGTTATAATGACTAACGCATGATTAAGAAATTATGATAAACAGCATTTATCGGCGAATATATCAGCACGCATTTAACAATTGAAAGCAATGACGCTGATTCAGAAGATAATGGAAACGCATGCCGTGGAACGACGCCGCGCGCGATGGGGAGTGGGTGCGAAGGGGTCGTTCACACGTACGAAATCATTATTTTCAGGATTTCCCGCGAGAATGCTCGAAACGCTGGGAAGCATCGTCGCGCTAACGTAGCGCGTTCTCTCTGCGAACGATAAAACGCCGCCACCTTTCAGCGATCGAGACTTCGCGAGTATACGCACAACCGAGGCGCGCGGAAGAACGCTTGGTTATGACGGCGAAGTCGGGGGGTGCGTTAGCGAGGGCATCGAGTATCGATTAGCGGACGATTCGCGCGGAATTGAACTCGACTCGTGACACCCTGCACGATGATGATGATGATAATCAGTGACGCAGCGAGCGACAAAGCGCTTCCGGGCGATACTCGCGGCGGTGACCGCTGCGTGTAGAAGTGAACACGCAAAATTGTGCAGTGCATCACGGTCACGACGGGGCACGTCGGGACCGGATAGATGAACATCGGCAAGTGGGTGTCGTGCCTCGACCTGGGCCTGCAAAATTCATCTGCCATGGCGCACCAGGCAAGAGGTCTACCGCAGTTGCGAATAAAGTTTTATAATACAATCGCCGCCGGTCTCCAAATAGTCCTCTTGCTCACCGTCCTACCTCAAGGTAAGCTCACCGGCGAGACGCACTTCCGATATATTTTATGATGAGATTGTACGCGACATTACTCGCGTTATGATTTTCTTTATTGGTCGTCTAAGCCGTTTCAGAAACGAAAGGGCACGAACGATATTTCTTTGAACGACTTGAAGGTATTGACGAGAGAGGGAACCATGAAACTCCCGATTTGAATAAAAGAGGCCGTTACATATCTATCGATTGAAAGATAAGATATCGTAATGATTAATACAACGTGGCATAGGGATCTCTATTAAGTTACAAGATATTGAAATATCAAATATTAATCACGTAAATTTTAATAGCGATTATTAATGGTAAGATTTTTACAAAATACATCTATGTAAAAATCTATTTTGTAAAAACTCTAATATTTGATATTTCAATATCTTGTAACTTAATAGAGATACCTATGCCACGTTGTATTAATCATTCGATATCTTATCTTTCAATCGATAGATCTAACGGCCTCTACTCATTGTTTGAATATTATTTGAATACAAAACACCTGAATTTTCTTGTTTAAAATACTTTTTATTTTCTGGCAACAGATGTAACTATATAGTTATACAGGGTGATTCAGGACCTCTGCAACAAGCTCTGAGGAACGATAGATCTCGCAGAAAGGATCATTTTTTGTCAAGCAACCCATGCCCTCTGACGCGTCGTTTAGGAGCTACGCGACCGCACAGACATATCTTAGGTGGCATGTATTACAATTATAAGATGAATTCTATTTATTTATTTTTTCAAGTACACTTGCAGACAGTTTACGGAATGTGTTTAAAGTGTCTATACCTTGAACCTGATTGCATTCTGCATTACAGTTGGCCTCTTGCTGCTGTCTTCGTTGTTGCATTGCTATTGCATTCTGTAGCGCAGAATGCAATCAGGTTCAGGATAGACTTGACATTTGAACACTTTGAACATCTTCTGTAAACTGTCTGCAAGTGTACTTGAAAAAATAAATGAATAGAATTCATCTTATAATTGTAATACATGCCACCTAAGACCTGTCTGTGCGGTCGCGTAGCTCCTAAACGACGCGTCAGAGGACATGGGTTGCTTGACAAAAAATGATCCTTTTTGCGCGATTTATCGTTCCTCAGAGTTTGTTGCAGAGGTCCTGAATCACCCTGTATAAGAGCCGTTTCAAGGCAATGCGTTTGATTTTTGAATGTCTTTACTTACTACTTAAGTATGCATAATTGCATAATTTTCTTAATCTACGACAATGTCAATGACATCGATTTTTTAATATAAATTTTTAAATATTACTGATATAAAAATTATTATGAAATCAAGATGTGTATTAGTATAACATATCCTCGCCTATTAGTATTCAAGGACGCTTGGCATTAAAGAGATTTCTGCACGCGGTGACTTCTATCAACTCGTGTCACTTCGTTCGGTTATTTTCTGTCCTGATATAGAAATCCGAAAATAACTTTAGACGAGTACATAATTTAACGAACGACACTCCCGCGACTATATTATAACGCCGTCTTTGCTACAGACATTTCTAGACGATCGACGCGTTAAATACAGTAAGAAATCATCAATTATGGCGCACATCGATAAAGCTAGCCAAGTCAGATATAACTATAATAGCTGCAAAAAGTCAGATTCAAGTTAATGGCAATAGTGACTTGCTAATTGCTGTCATATGCTAACCCAGATATTTAGCTTTAGGTGCCTTCAAAATAACGACTGCATTCCATATATGTTTCGTTCGCTATGTACGCAATTTACACACATGTATGTGGGTAGTATGCTGTTTATATGATTTATGCGTAACTGATTACGCTAAGAGTGACGCGCATACGCGTATAATAAATCGGTTCGTCAATCATAATTACGGATGACACGTTCGGTAACAGTGCAACGTATAATAGAATCACCGCAACCGCGGTGCGATCTGCCATCACAGCGCATCGGCGCCCGACCGCGACAAAACTGCATTTCGTTCGGTCAACGAAGTTTCGTAGCCATGTACCTAGGTACGACTCAGCCGGAATTAAATCGCACGATTTGAGAAACTCTCTCGGAAAAACATCGACATGTCGCGAACAGCTTCGCGAATAGCGAAGTTTTGACATGGCCGGCATTGGCTTCTTCTATACAACATTTTACAACGTTAATCTCTGCGGAAACAGGTTTTGACCGTTAGGAACTTGTTACGATTTTCGAAAAAAGTTTCTTGTCAAATTGTTGAAATCGGCACGGAAATCATAAAAGAAGATCAAACGATAAGATAAAAGATATTAGAAAATTCAAACTCTAATTAATTCGAACTCTAATTAATTCAAACTCTGGTTAATTTAAACTCTAATTTTAATTCAAACTCTAATCCCAAATCTTTCTCAAGTTTTCTTTATTTAATAAAGTCTCTATGGTTTGAAAATATTTGAACAAATTACTTTTAACAATAGTAAAACAAAGACTAAAGAAGAAAGATATATAAATCAATACAAAGGAAATAGCCATACGGTCCAAGCTTGGATCTTAGGCAGCTTAATATTATTTTCTATATGTATTTAAATACGCGTATTTTCCAACATATTAAACTGCGCGCCGATTATTTGTTGGACTTAAAACACAGCTATTGTTGGAACATTAGAAATTCCCTCTCCCTTTCCAGGTTCGAACGCTGGCTCGGGCAATATTTTTCGCAATAAGTTCTTTACAGTGATTTTAATATTAAATCTCGATATCGATTTAATTAGGGAAGGGAGAGGGAATTTCTAATGTTCCAACAATAGCTGTGTTTTAAGTCCGATAAATAATCGGCGCGCAGTTTAATAAGATTGGAAAATACGCGTATTTAAATACATATAGAAAATAATATTAAGCTGCCTAAGGTCCAAGCTTGGACCGTATGGCTATTTCCTTTGTATAGAAAGATATATATTTATATCTTTAATGAAATGATATATATTTTAACACTGGAACTTTTTTCTTTTCTGACTCAGTGCGCAATTAAAGTACAACGAACACATTTATAAAGTTAAAGGTGACTTCACTCGAGCGAGAAAATATGCCGAATCATAAGTTAGCGGGAATACCAAAGTTTCGCGATAAACATTCTGAAGCGAAATATCGTGCGACGATTGAACTCACGTGACCGTTCAGCAACACTAAAGTTAAACCACCGGATTTAAACTCGGAATTTATTGGTTCGTTGAGATGGATCCGCGGCATTAATATCCCTTCGCCGTCATCGCTCATGTGTTAAAGGTCGCCCGGCAAAGCGATAAAATTTTTTCGGTAGATAATCCTTCAGTATTAAGAGCTTTGACAAATTTACGGATATATATCTTCTTTATCATTATTCTCTACGTCTAAATTACAATACATATATTCAAAATATAAAATATTTTACCAATAACACATTATCCACTGAATGCGGTAGATTGTTAACTACAACTTTCGTGTATCCACATTGAATAGACAAAAGCTATAACTATAATATATAAATACTATATCAACTAACTCATAAACTATCTCACCACTGCTTTTATTTTCTGTATTAATTAATCATAAGATTTCTTTTATATGTTTTTCGTTACCACTATGCTGTGATTTTTATGCTGATTGATCATTGCTTCACTCGTCTTCGTTGCGTTGTGCCAGTCGTAAATCAATCAGTGCAGTAAGTGGAGAACGATGGGCAGCTTCTCCTTTCTTCCTCGGCTTCCTCGGCCGCGCGTCCCGATTTAATTTCAATTCAGAATCTGTTAGCTTTAGCCTGATGTGCTGATGTAAAATTCATGGTCGTGTTTTTGAATGGATCTAGTCCGCGACATATCTATTTTCGATGGCGTAGCACATTTCTTCTCGAGCGAGTCCGAGATTACACAGCTCGCAGTAATAAGTCATTCGATTTATCGCCGGTCTCGTGCGAAATATTTTCTCGGAAGGACTAGATTTCAAGCCTCTGGACCTTTACTCGTCCTCAACCTCGGCTCCTTTCCCGTACTGATCGCCGACCGATCGTGAGTTATTCTCGGCCGAAAGGAAAAAGCCTCCCTGCGAAACTGCTGCGGGCACTGCGTATTTTTCTACGTTACGTTTTACGATGGCTGTTTTTCAATTACCGAAGTGCTGAAGAGCTCTCTGAAAATTCTCTCCAAGAGGTCGGTCTTCAAAATAGCGCCCTACGAAACTACGTTTCTTAACGAGCAACGCACTACTTATGTATAGAATCGTGTGTACAACTCTCTTTCCTAGTTTTTAACGTTGTAATTAATTATTTAACAAGTTTTTAAACGCAAAAATTTAAAATGTTTATTTTTAAATGGATAGATAAATGTTAATTACTACTGATTTGAAGTTTGTCATTTTTATGTTGCATAACATAATTGTTGATTCATAATTGGAGTGCTTTATTTTTGACCAAAAAATATGATTTTACGTGTGTTGTGCTGCGTGTGTTTATTCCATATACCTTTGAAGAGCAATAAAGCATTAACATCGTTTAAACATTCAATCGATAGTAAAGTCGACAGTCTGTCAACTTTAACATCGATCGATTAACTACCAGGCTAAACTAATGAAGCATTTGTCAATGCTTCATTACGTGATGGGTATAAGTTGATCAAATGCGAATTTCTGATAAATATTATTGCGTTAAGAATTATATTAAAATAGTAGATACTTTCGTGCAGTTTATAAAAAAGCATGACGTATGTTAAATATTTATGTTGTATCAAATGAAGAAGAAATTATAACTCGTTAATTTATGAGAAGTTCCATTTTAACAATTATTTAGATAGAACAAAATACTTCTTTAATCACAATATTATTTATGAGCGTGTCACGCTTTCAATAAACACAATTCAAAGAACTTTTGCGTGACCATTCTTTGCAACTATTTAGGATACATATATCATTTCTCTCTTTGCGAAATATTTTCTCGGAAATAGTTAATACATCGTCATCGATAAAGCAGCAGCTTTGACTCTCTCGCGTTTGCAACACAAAATATCTCGCTCGCTTCGTAGTAATCAGTTTTGAAGTTCCGACGAAGTAATCTGCGATCGATGCCCCAGAAAGGCATCGTGGATGGAAAAACGTCGAAAAGAGGGCGGAAGTCAGTCTTCGTTAAAATTTCAGAATGTTCCGTCGGGGATTACACTTGCAGTGTGTTCGTTTAACGCGTCGGCTCGGCGTTTTACTGTCACTGGTTGAGCACCACGGCTGTCGGATATCGAGATTTTTACATTGCGCGTATGGCGCCGCAATGGAGCAGAGACGTCTATAACGTTGATATCGATTCTCGAACTCGCAACCACGCTATTTCTACGCGCGAGCATGCGTGAGTATTAATCGAAGAAAGAACTTTCGTCGCGTGATTTGCTTTCTTTTTTCGGGATTTACTTTTGAATCGACTAAACGGTATCTTCTATACACGTTTACAAAACGAAATTAGCACGAATCCGACGATGACAGCTATTGAAATTACATTACAATTGATGTTGAAATTGCATTAATTCTACGGCAGAATTTAATTCGGTCATTCGATCTGCGAGATTTTCACGCGTATCGCTATATTGGTCCATCTGATAATTAGAATCCGATCGTTGTGTTTTATGACGATTGTAATGTGGTGTTTGACAAGGTAGTCGCGCGTTTCGCGCTATATGACTGCTAATGCCCTCATTGTGGACGGAGTAAAAACTGTAATTTTGCTCGAAGCGGTAAATTGCACGATCTGCTGCGATTTGATGTAGAGATAAAGAAAATATTATACGGTATTATTGTTTGGCACACGATAACATCATTTGAATGAACATGGATTTATGTAAAACACTTTACAAATAGGCATAGATATTATAAGGCTTTGAAACTAGTATTGATCAAATCTATTGTAATAGAAACTATTATTGATAAAATCCCGTAAAATCCAGTTACAAAATCTCGTTTAATCAATAAAGATACTATTAGATAGGAAAGAACTAAGTCCAAAATGTGTGTGTGTAGGTGCACAGTAATATTGAAACATATAAAAACATGTAGGTATTTTTTTGTGTGCATTATTAGAAAAATAATTTTAAATTAATTCTGAGCCGGAGAGCGAAAGAAGTTGATATATTATATATAGAGAAACAAATTAGGTCACATGTTACCTAAAATTCACATGATAATTATCTCATACAAAAATATATTTGTTTATTCTTATAGTTCATTATTATATATTCAGATTGTAAAAGTTAATGTTTGTTGCCTGTACGTTTTTGTGAAACAGTGGTTGTTGGATTAATAATTCAATGTTCGTTTGATTATCGTAGCTGAAATATGATTCGAAACCGTGTAATCTACTATTACACAATATTAATACATGTGGTAGGTATTAATTCCAATTACGACTTTCAATCTATATCTGTTTCTTATCTTGACAAAATGAAAATCATAAAAAAGAATATTTTATCGATAGAAATTATGACCAATTAATTGCAAATTATACAGATATAAATCTACAAAGTTTATTTTTATTCAAGTTTTATATGTTATATTAGTTTATACCTACGTTTATTTTTTTAGCCAAATATGGAAGTTGGAAATTATAGAGTACATCAGTAAATTCTACTGTTTTCACAAGACAGTCGATTGCCAAAGCTCGCAAAACTCAACGATGGCTTCCTCGAGAGACCATATCGCGTCGCCAATTCGTTACAAATTAACTTCTCGCAAGCGATACATTATCTCGAAAGTGCACGTAAATTCGCCCGCCGAAAGTTGCGACTGCGGTCTCGGGAGTAAGAGACTGATCGCCCACGAGGATCCCCGAAATGATTTATAATCCGTCATAAAAGCAGAAACTCCCAGGAGACGCGGTTAGAGAACGCCGCAGCATCTTCATCATTTTGGTCGGGTTGCGATGGTGCGGAGAGACATGGCGTGGATTTTCGTGCAAACCCGTACAAGTACTACGTGCACCGATCCGTTTTATTTAAATCACGGCTATCTATAATGTCGAAATTCACTTTGGCCCTTTTAATGGTGATTTATGTCCGCTCGTCTGGTCAGCCCGCTTTTCGCAATTTAGTCTAGTGTCGCGTCAGGGATTGTCTGGCAGGATAATGGAGTGTGCTGCCGCTGTATCACATGCCCACCGATATATATATATGTACGTATACGAGTCTTCACGTAAGTGACGCTTGATTAATTAATAAGACGTGCCCCTCGGGGATGCATTGATAATTAATTAAGGCAAACAGCCTCGTGATTGTGATTTCGTGATTGAGCGCGATACAAGCGCATCGATTTCACAGTACTTTACGTATGCTGGATACGCCTAACGACAGGCGACGAAATATTGTACATATTTACGGTCTCGCGAGAAGTTCACAAGCGTGATGGTACGATGTCGTAAGTGAAATACGAAGCAGATTATATCTTCTCTGTCGGGAACGGGGCATACGGGCGCTAGCGGAGTCCCTGAAACTTTTTGGTAGAGATCTCTCCGCGAACACGGTTCGGTTTACCGTATTTACCGAGATTTAAGCACGCGAAGTAAATATGCAGCAACGGGAGGGCCAGAAGGTCTCCACACAACGAAATATCGTCTCGCCTCTAGAATAAACATACCAGCGATTGGCGCGTGGACCGTGCGACCATGCAATCGACGCCGAACTTAAAGTTTATTCGTGATGTTGCAAGAGTTGGTCTCCTCGACTGAGAGATTAAAATCGCGTTTTTCCCTATACGAGGAATCCCTTATCGTTATTAAACCATCAAATTCTGAATATCCTTTGTGACCCAGATAAATTTGACTTTTTAAGGCGTGGTGCGGTTCAACACAGCTTCGCACCCTGTGGCGATGAATGAAACATTTTGTTGCGGCGTAAGTGAATTCTGCGAGATGGTATTAGAATTTGAATTTCTTGGCAATACCGGGGAGGCTCAGTAAGCTAGGCGTGGTTCCGAGAGATGTAGAGTCTTACTGCTTCTTGATATGCGGATTTCTCCCGTGAGGAATGCAAATATTTTTTGATATGGGTTATTTTGAGAATCGTTGACTGGGGTGGTCCTGAAAATTGAACTGTCGTTTCAGCGTTAAAGTCCGCTCTATGGTGCAGGATGATTGGATCTAAGATTTTCCATGCGTATATTTAGTTTATAATGTGCATCTCACAGGAGTCTAGATTAGTTTCTCTTCTCGACTTCATTCGTCACGAGAAAACGCTTGTCATCGCCTACTGTCGCGTTGTTAGTATTATTGAAACTCTGTACTTAATCTCCGTTTATATCGTTCAAAACGAGCTTTCTGAACTTGACAGATTATAGAAATCAGTAGTCGGTACCATCTCGCATATATTGAAAACAATCCGCCTGCCAGATGTCCCACGACTAAATTGTTGCTTTGAAGTACCGATATAGCGAACCGATAGCGAACCGCGCCATCAGTCGCTTGCGTTTCCATTAAGCTGCAAACAGCCGAATGTACATCGGGCTTTAGATTCTGAATGATCAAAGCGGCGTAGTCAATCTCATGTAAATGCGAAAGTAATCGAAGCCGAGACGTTGCAGTATCGATAATATACATACAAGACACAAGTATAGCTATATTTGTATGTATATGACGATATTAGCTCGATCCTTGCCGAAGGAGTCAATGTGACATGAACGTGGAACCGAATCACGCTTGATCACGCGATATCGATACATCATAATCGCTCACAGCTGCAGGTATAACATCTGCCGCGTCGAATTTCTGCCGCAGATCTCATTTCGATCTATTTCTCTCTTAGCATACCCAACCTCCCCTTTCTTGATTTCTTTGAATCAAACACAAAGTTAAAGAAGACGAACGGAACGTTATTAGGCGATGAGTTTTTTATACAGCAATTTCTTTAATTCAACGAAAATACTTATATTACGTTTTTCTTGCATTGGGATGGCAAAATAGATCATAAGAAAAACTTTGAAAAAAATATATTGCGATGGTTTTATAAATTTTGTTTATTGTTGTTGTTGTTGTTATGGTATTATTATATTAATCTATTTTTTATGATTATATGAATGTATTTTGTATTATTATTTTCTAATACACATTACTTTTTAATCAAAATAAACACTTTCTTTGCTACAAAAAATAAAAATTTTAATCCGGCCCCATAATTATTGGCATATCGTTATCATTTATTTTCCGTTATATTTCGTCATGTTAATTAACAATTTCTGGTCTTTTATTTGACTCTTGTCTCTCTTGATTGTGTAAGAATACTTTCCCAAAGCATTCGTAAATTCTCTGCTCTCCCCTCATCCTGACACGAGCTTATGCAAGATTTAAGAAGAGCGAGTAGGAAGGGTGCCTCACGAGATCGAAGTCGACAGGGGCCAACTGAGAGAGATCTCTTTTATAATTAGGCCCACGGGTGACGCGTTGCTCCACTAATTACCTGTCCAACAATTCCCGGCGAATGAATAAGTGGCTCCTACCTCGAGAGTAGTCACCCTTGTTGTCGCGGAGGTTATTCAGTTACCGTCTAACGAATGAACCTCGCGCATCGCGCACTTTGACATTTTTTTCTAATTATGACGTATTTGGGATCATGTTCTATATGACGTGTAACCGTTCGCTTTATACAATAATGAATTTAACATAACCATGTAGAAAATAATTTTCGGAAATAGCTATGTGAGAGGAAAATATATAGTACCTATATATTGTAGTAGCAATATATAATATAGTAAAGTGTGAAGAACACTTCTCTACTCTTCTCTTGAAATATATATTGAATATATCCTTTTAAAATATATTCTAATAAAAATACATTCTTTTGAAATAATTTGCATCCATCAAATTATCGCTATAAACATTTATTGGTTTTTTTGTATATTTTGCACATTATGACAACTTATTTCACATGCATTATTCTAGTTACTAGTATATATTTCGCTTGATTAAGTAATGTACTCAAAGGTACGAAGTTTACATTATTATCGGATCTATTTAGTTAGTAGATTTAATTGACCGATCATACGGGAAAAGAAGCTGCTCTGCCCGAGTTTCTCTAGTGGAAACTCACCACGGCAGAAACGTGACTGTTTGCGCGGAACTGTTTACGCAGTTGGGAGTGAAAATTTCCCATAGTCTGATTTGCGAGTGCAATCTTGCGTAAATGACGCTAGCATCACACAAGCAGCTTTTGACTCATCTGCCAGTTCTCGTTATTGCAACGTAATCTTCGTCGCTACGTGAATAATTAAGCGATCAAAGTTATCGCCGAGCGACCCCGTTTAGCCGTGTACTTTGAAGAATCTTTCCGCGCGAGTTTTTAGACATCAGTTTTTATGAGCGTAATCTCTAACTTACAGATAAAATACTAATGTCACTGAGAATTTTTCCGATAACAAGCAAACTTTTCTAGAGATAAATACCTGAGGAATACGGGTGTAGATCGTATCTGGCGTATATATTTACGCCCGTTGTTACGTAGAGCGTATACAGTAGTACGAACAAGCCACCAGGCCGGCGAGCCAACAAGTAGTTATGGTCTCCATCTTTTTGCGACCGTGAGACAAGGTCGTTACGGTAACCCGCTACGACTCAGACCCACGACATTAGGCGAGGAGTGCATTGTTTAAGACGCATCGTTAGTGTAATTTGCGCCAAAAAAGCATACTGTGTAGTTTTGCCGTACATTAGACTTTCAACAAAAATTGTAACCCAGAATAATTAAGCATACCGCATTGTTGCGTTAGAGTTAGCGGGTACTTTGTCACGGTCAGGGCTAAAATTTCAAATTTATGTCTGTTTTAGACAGCTGCTTTATGAGAGTAAACATTTCCCCATCCGTCAGCTGAAGAAATTTTCATGTCATCATATCATTTATGCTATTTTTTATTCTTAATTTGAATTTTGATGAAACGTGACATGCGTATATAATTCTTTCTTGTTTCTTGTGAAAGAAACAATAGAAAGAATTATATACGCATGTCACGTTCCTTCAATTCAAATTAAGAATAAAAAATAGCATAAACTCTTTAAACTCGGCTAATCTATAAGGCGGAGTGTAGACAGCCGTACGTAGAGATATGGTTTTATATAGCTTGAGGTAGATGTATGGCGCGTGTAAGGTAAATTGCCTCCTGCTTGCTCGGAGTATTACGGATAAGCAACAGCTGTCGTGTGATATCGCTGAAGTTATCCGGCTTTCTCCATGAGTTTGCAATCGGGTATCCGAAAAATAAAGGCTAATATGGTACAGGTATCGTACACGGGACAGGATAATATAGAGCGGCTTATGAAGATGCCGGATATATTGCTAGGATTATACGACAGCCTCTAGCCGAGCTATCGTTGTACATGCGAGCGCTATGCGATGGGAAAGCGCAAGCGGCAGTTGACAGGAAGGAGACGTCATTTTCGACTTTACTGCAAATTGTTTGTAGTCTATTCCGCGCGATTTACTTCATCGCGTTTAGCTCGGTTTCTGTTAATGGATCAACGAGAAACGAAACAAACGAGATATTAGATACATTGTTTATGAAGATTATAATCGTCAATTTTATAGCGTAGCAATAAAGATTCGATATAGTTGGGAGAATTATAATCTAAAATATGAAATATTTACATATAAAGAATTTTTAAGTTATTAGTAATAACGAAATTTATGTATTTACATTTTTTATTATAATGGCCGTTAATATATTAAATGGTGTCTTTTATAAATAGGAAAAAATGTATTTTTGCACAGATTTTGATCTAGCTATTTTATTATTATTACGCGTTCATTAATAAGTAGACCACAGGTATGTGGCTAATATATTTCGCGCGGCCTCGGTGGAACAAACATGGTTATTATACGTGTGTGGCGCGGTAATCAATGCGCTAATTAATTAAACACTCGATATACCGCGTATTAATGCAGCGATAACAATGAATTTCCCGGAACGAGCGGCAAGACGCCATCGTAGTTATCTCATCACTATCGAGTCCATGTCTTGGAGTAGTTCGAGGATCGCTGCTATCCACCGTTAGTTTCTGCTGGTTGGACAACGTTGTCGGGGGCGACAAGACGTTGAAATCGATATACGAGCACATTGAAAATTATCGGTAGAGTGTTTATCTGGGAACCGTAAGCCCTTGTGATTCGAGCAACCGAGGCTACCTTGATATCTACGGTCTCTTAAACGTCGATGTGCATATACCAGTTGACCCAATAAGGACAGAAACACCCATCCAGAGTGCCAGACGCGCCTACAATGCTCTATCTAGCAACGTCTTCTTCTATATTGTCAGTTGAAGAGGATTAAATAGATAGATCGAATCTTGGAGAAGATCTTGAATATCTAAAGAATAAATTCCGAACGTGTCTAACTGAATCTGTACTGAACGATTATTTTGAAAATTATTTTGGGGAATACCATAAATGTTTAACATACACACAGAGCATTTTTCCATGTCTGGCAAGGTCTATTATTATCTCGTTTTCGAGCATGGTTAATTGAATTAAACTGATATACGTGAAATAACAATCTTTCTCGTAAAAGACAAATAGAGCCTGTAAAAACTCGTTGTACACGCAAATGCGGAGGTTTATATTCATACGCTGATGCATGGGAGTTTTGTCTAGCTAAACTCGAAAACGTATAAAACGGAAAAAAGCATTCTATTTATTACTTCACCGTTGAACTGCGCGACGCGGCGACGACTTCGCAATCTCCGCCAACGCGCACATTCCTCGATGAGATAGCGACCCGCACTGCCGGATCGTAACCCGTGTTGGCCGTAAAGCCGCACGAAGTGCCAGTCCACTCACCCTAACGAAACAGAAACAACATCCCTCGGGTCGCCGCGAGCATTACGAGCGCAATGTCGCATGCATCGGCGATTACCACCCGACGACGGTGTCTGAATCGCAGCGGCGAAAGCGGCGGTAGACTCGTACGAGGGTGGAAGGCGAAGCGGAGGGAAGGAAGAAGGAGGGTGGTCGACGGAATGTAGAGCAGTGTGTCAGAACGACACCCTTCAGAGAGCAGCTCTCCAGAGCCGCTTGGCCCTCAACACTTTCCATCTCCCTTCACAAAGCGTCGAGACCCTTCGACGACGAGGACAACGACTACGATGGACTACTCGACGACGATCCTGCGCCCTTCTGCTCTACGTCTCTCGTACCACTCTCCCCGCTCTCTTTCTCTCTCTCTCTCTCTCTCCCTTAGTCCCTTCCCGTTACCTACCCGCCTATAATCCCTCATCCTACACTTGCCATACCGAGAACCTACAACCTACACCATCGCACGCAGCCTATCCAACGGCTCACTTTCTCGCTTTACCCTCTTGGCCCCCTTACTCTCCTCATTTCTCTCTTCTCATCTCTCACCCTCCGACTCGACAGCCTCTTTCTTGCTCGTCCTCGTCTCCGCCACCGTCTGCAACCGTATGTATCTCTCTCTCTCTCTCTCTCTTCGCTTCATCGCACGCTCTCTTGCCGACCGTCCATCCTCTTACCCTCGTGCTCACCAGTATTGCCTCCCGCTCTCTCACCCTTACACCATCGTTCTCTTCTGGCTCGCTGTCGTCTAACCCGCGCATTGATTTTACCCTACCCACTGCCTAGGCTGTAGGTCCTCTTCTAGGTAGATAAACACTCGGCATAGCCGGGCGACGCGCGTTTTGCACCCGCGCAAACGGACGCCGCTCATTAACCGACTTCCATTCTGCAACCCCTTCAGGACGATACGCTGACAACTTAGCGATCAGCTGACATGGATTCTCTCTCCAGCTGGATATAATATTGTTTACTATTAGCTTTTCATTGGAGAATATAAATACTCTCTTTCTTTTTATCTTTTAACTCTAATACTCTTAACTTGCAAATATAATATTTTACATAAATCTCTTAATTTGTTAGGTCATCTATATCTTTTTAAGATTGAGAAAATTTTATAACGTGAGAAAATGACAAATAAAAAAATTTTATTTTTTTAAAATAAATATTAAATTTAGGTATTCTAAGAAGGATGTAACTATGATTGCAAAAATATAATTATATTTGAAAATTTTAAAAATATTTTGTATACGCGATGAATTACTCATTTGAGTTTTAAGCAATTGTTAATTTGTACACATATAATTTCATAAATTATTTATCTATGTTTTTCATAAATATTTGTTACTCGTTATTTCTTTTTAGATAATTACGTGACATAACAAAAAAGGAAAATAGCATTTCCATTTTTGCATAATATCTGCGAAACTTCTATTACATAAGAATCTCTTTTATATTTGAGAGCGGTCGGCAAACTGAAATGTAAAGGTTAATGCAATATCGTGGCGTGGCGTGTCGTGTCCCATTAATTAACTGTCCGTTAAAAAAAGCGAGCAGCGCTCGCAATTAGATTTGGCGTTGCTCGATAAAAATGTGAGACTTTTCGATAGTTACAATCGGCAGAGAAGTGGTACGGATAGGAAAAATTTTCGTGCGAGTCTGCCTCGCTTGTGATATTGAGAATTAATTTCCATAATAAATTACCAAGGCGTGCGGTGATTGGCAGTGGAGTTTAATTGGCGGCTATTTCCACTTTTAAATGAGGAAATCTAGTTTGGTCGTTCCCTTAATTTTGTTGGTTGTATGTATCTTCGTTAGAACGGCGCAATTAAGTACGTAGAATTCGTTTTTTTTTACTTTTTATTATAATTATAAAATTATAATTGTCTAGCTAATCTTAAATACGAGCGAATTAAGCGTTTATAAAACGCATTTTTTTTTTAAGCCGATTGAAAATTCGACTTAAATATATGTATATTGGGCAACGAATTATCCGCGGCTTGGAAATACTTTTTATGACATACTGTTAATAAAATTATCAAGATCTTTATTATATCCATTTACGCTTTAATCGGTATACCTACACGCTTAGCAACTCTTTACGAGTGCAATAATGAGAAAGTATACTGCGAGATATTAACCAAGTTATCCTAATGCATACCTAATATTCAATGTAATAAACGCGGAAAACTAGAGAATATAGGTACAGAGCACTGTTGAAACATATCGTGATGAGAGTATTATGCAACCGAGGCTTCAATCTTTACACCACGTACGAAAAATAGAGATAAAATGGAGGCAAAACGGGGTCGAATACCTAAGAGGGTTAATGAGTTTATAGTGGTTTACCCTTTTAGAGCTGTTAGTTATATCTAATTATTTCAAGCCGTGTAAAATTTGCGAGGTTTAGTTATATCAGAATCGTCTTATAGCAAAATATGGCAAGAATCGCGTGAAACAAAATTTGTTAATTGTAAGTATATATCTGTGTTTCTGGCATAACAAATCGAGGACGATGCTATCGGCGCGTACATACTTTTGCCTGCTAATTAAGAGACACGATCGGAATTGTTGCGAAGGTAGGAGCGATAAAAGAACGGAGAATGCACGTTTTGGAAGCATGCCAGGATTCACGTAAACAAGCTGTGAATTCTTCGTCCCTTATAAAAATAAAACTAGCGTCGCTGCTTCTCACGCGAGTTCGCATATAAATATATCTTTCACAATATATCGATGAGCTGTTTTCGTCGGTGTGATTTCGGCGCGAATCCATGCGCACTCTCTTACTCGGCGAACAAACATGAATCGAACGCCCATAAAATCCGATTTCAGTAGAAACGAACGTGGACGCCAATGCATTTCCGCTGGAACGCGCATCGGTAAATGAGTTTTTCTACTGGAACACATCCGAGCGCCAAGGAAAGAATAAATGACGCTCAAACTGACATTCGCATGCGGCCGAGTAGAGCGATTAAAAAATGCGAGTTTTTTTCGTAAAAGCTCGAAAAGCAGTAGGGTCGTTCCTATGTTACAGCCACGCATGCTGTTTGCATAATATATCTCGCTGTGCGCAGGCTGCGCGTCGCATATTTTTCCCTTTATGCGTTTCATGGATTAACGATTCCATCATTATTTTTCCAAGTCAAATTGATTAGATGTTTATTTATGAACCTAGACGCGTGGTTGTCATTGTCCATATATTATAAATTTATTCATAATGCTAACAGTCTATTAATATGACTCTCATGCAAATGGTGTTAATAACTATGTCAACGTTAATTATTGATCGCATTATTTTCTTGTATTTATTCTTTTTTACGCTGTTTTGAAGTGTTTTAAAGTCGGAGAGATTTATGAGCGTGAGATCCTATCTTTACTCGTACTCGTCTAATTTTCCACTATATCGAATTCGCGGGATTCATTTCAGCCGGCAAATTTGTCAAGCGTTCCTGTCAGTGAATAGTAGAGTACCCAGGCAATTCGGGTACGAAGAATGTGAAAGATGCGGGACATTATAAAAAAAAGAATATTTTGCCGACAGTGGTTGCTTGACGGGAAAGCAATCGGGGTAATTTCGTTTCGCTTGCTACTTCAGCTGCTCCCCTTGCGCGTGCACCGCCTCCAAAGAAAACGTCTTTCCCCGCCTCCGCTCCGGAGGGTAATTGCTATCTACGGACGGCGAACCTTGTCGCGTAATTACACGGCGTTTAATCTCTCAGCCCTTTTTCCCTCGTTACCGATATGTCTTGCGCTTTGCCATCGCGGCGCATCTGCGCGCGAGTAATTTCCCGAGTATGATTTTAGGCACGAAACTGGAACGACGACAAAAGAGACTTAGCTTGTGCATAATGTCGAATTTTTTTATGATTAAAAAAGATATTACATCAACGGGATTTCTTTAATGTTGTACAAACTTTTAAAACGTAGCGAAGGCTACGTTTATGACTACGGAAATTCTTTGCGCGCTTATTTCGGACTTCCCTCCTTCCTTCCGTTTCTCCCTCGAGCGCGGTAATTTTTCCGACATCGGAGATGCATCGCGCGAGTTTTCTCGCGATCTCGCTCATAGCAGCTCATTTCCTTTCTCGTTGCTCCGTTCGCAAAAGTCCACTCCTGCAAAATATTACACGACGATACCAGTTTGCTTCTGTTACTTCAATGTACGCACACCGGCACGAAAAGGTTTATGTTTTCCGAAGGAAAATATTCGCGCATAGACTTGTGCGACAAGTTTCCGCGGGCTTATAGAAATGAATTTAATTATTGGAGAAAGTTTTGCGATGATTGCCAACGAATAACATTATGAAAATCATGCTCGCTTTTTGAATATTTGTATACATATATATATATTTTAAAAAATTTTTTTTTCATGTATCTCAGAAAGAGTTCATCGATTTCCTTTTTCTTCTCTTTCTCGGTTAGCAAAAGACGCTTGGGAAGGAAGGAAAATAGTCGGTGTTACGAAAGGAATCTGTATTGAAAGAGTGTCATCCGAGAGTACAGCCCACGAGAAAAGTTTGTTACATCCTCTCACGAGTCATAAGAATTTTACACAGCAGAGAAGCTCCCTTTGAAAGCTGTTTCCTGAAACGGCGCTTTAAAGCGTACAGATGTCGCGACATGTATAATGGCATGATGTAGAAACGTAATATTTTTCCTCTTATTAAGGACGATATAATATCCAATATAATACTAGCTCTTAAATTGTGCAATATAACAATGCAAAATTTTTCTAATTCTTTTCTTTAATTATTGCAAATATTTATTTTCAATCCTAATGAAAAAGAACAATTATCTAGAAATTTATTTAAAATAGAAAATCTTAAAAATAATTAAGGGACATTATTAATTGGACGAGATTATCATAACACGACATTAGAGAGCTTCACATCGCTTGGAAGTAAATGCTTTCGCTTTCTCTTTGAGAGATTCGCAACTTCTTCAAAGCTGTAATGCGGATTTTGACATATGATTCTTCTCAAGTTTTTGTTAAGTACTTGAATCTGACTTTGTCTTTGACACAAAGACAAAGAGCAGTGCGAAGATAGCGTCATTGGTATAGGTACCAATAACACGATACTTTGCAAAACAGTCGGTGATATTTTATACATACATCTTTTTTTTTTAACTATACCCTTATTATTTTCTTGTTTTGTATGATACCTGTTTTTACGATTTAGTGAATATCCGGAAAAATATTATTCTATAATGATTCTCATGTTAAAATATTGTTTAAATGAAGTCAAAGCTGACTTAATGCAATTTTATTGTCTTTCCATATTACGATAAAATTTATATCTAGCAATATTAATATTGCCACGTTGCACAACGCAACTTCCTCGCATGGCGAGTTAATTTCTTCTTATACGAAACAATGAAGTTTCTTATAGGAGCGCATGGGAATAATATCGTTAATATAACTTTATAGGGAACTACGGCGCACATATATGCGAACGAAGTTTTAGTACTTGACGAATGCGAATAACTTTGGCGCTGTGGCGCCTATACGACGGGAGTGGATGAAGACTATAAAGTCGCGGAATGTAGACAGGGCAAGAAAGAGAGTCACGAGAGAAACGAGCGAATGCTCTATCAGACGGCACGTTTCGCGGAGGTAGGATTTTTCCTTTTGATTCTCCGGATCATTTACGCCCCCCTTGTGGTAAGATTACAGGGAAAATATGCCCGGATCGGGTACATGCTGGCGTAACCTATCTATCCTGCGAGGCGAACAATATCGTGCATCCACGTTACACGTGACGAGCTCGTACTCTCTCTCTCTATTCCGATACGTGCATGAAATGATGCTTAAAGAACCGTTGTTTTTGAAAAATATTGCACAGCTTGCAATAAACAAATAAAATAAAATAATATCGATAGCAAGACGGTGACGTTATAAAAAAAATTAATGAAAACGTTTGTGTTGCTTGCGCATGCTCGTATTTTGACATCGAAGCTGTTTGCTTATTAGGCTTAATCACGTATAAATAAAATCGAGTCAGCATAAAAGGCGTTAATTAGCGGCATATATAGAATGAAGTACCAAAATACCAGTTTATCGAAAAGATGTCGAAGCGCGTGTGGTCGGGAAGTTTACGTATTGGACATAATAATGTTTTACGAGCACCCGTTCACCCCCAGTATTTCTGCGAATCTAGACTTTTAAAGTTTGTGCTTTATTAACGCTGCGCCGGTCGGAAACTTTCCTCTTACTCTGAGTAGAAGAACACTTGACAAGGCGTCTCTAAGTAAATATTTCCCTTCTAAGCTAGATCCAGTGGCTCACGTAAGTAATTACACTGGCAGAAGCCGGTTTCTTCTTTTAATCCCAACATCGACACAGTATTATAGTTTCGTAATAAATTTGGGCGAAAATATAGAAAATATCTAGATCGAGAGGGGATAAATCGAAATTTTCATTCGAATGACAAGTTTTTCAAGTCAAATTCAGGCCGTTAAGAGATTAAAACGTTGTTCAGACAGTCGTTTCTTGCCTTTGTCCGCTGTTTGCAAGTTGGGCTTTGTCAGTGCGAAAATTATTTATCGGAATTATACAAGACGAAATAATTGTTCTGTCAATCAAGACTCTGACAATTAATTCCGGAATCACGACTGCGTTGTGCGAATTTAAACAATGTAAAAATCTACATTATACATTTATCATTATAATCGAGCTGTCCAGAGACGGCGGTAGGCTATTTGGTGCTATCATGCAATATTTAAATCAACACTCTATACACGAACATTTTTTTTATTGATTATTGTAATTATATTGATTAATATATTCTAAAATTCTAAATAATCCAATAGTGTATTCTGCTTTTGTTGTAAATTGTTTACTTGTTATTCTATGGAAGATATACAAATTCAAGTTTGAATACGAAAGCGTATTTAAATTGGCAGAATCTTTCAATTATTTTAAAAGTTTATAAAACTTCCTCAGTTCATCTTATTATTAATTATAAAAAATAGATTAATTTAGATTTTGAAAAAAAGAAAAACCATCAATATAGCCAAACTAAACAATTAATCAAAATAAACTAGATAAATAAATATTAAATAAGTTTTCGCATTTTTCCTGAAAATTGTTTTCTGCTATGTTTATATCTAAATTAATTATTTAATATTATTAAATTTAAAAGTATTATCCATATTATATGTCTTCGCGCAATGATTACTACTTATTTGTTTAAAATACTTCCTAAACTTTTTTTTTAATTAGATTTTCTCTTACAAATTGAAAAATTTGAAAAATCAGAAAATTACATTTGACAGAAATTACATTCACCGCCGCATATTTTCTATGCGAATCTTTCTCGCGGGACAATCGTTCAATCTAAAAGAAAATAGATATCATTAAAAAAGAGAAAAGGACTATTGAATTTCTCCGAAGATGGAGAATTGTAAGGATCACGTTAATAAACACTCGGTGTTACTAGGATTGAGACAACATTGATTTCTTTCGAGGAATTTTTGGACTGCATAAAAGAGTCGAGAATCATAACTACTCATTGCATCGATCCAATATTGTATTTCGCGACTTTTATGCATTCCAGAATTAATCGAAAAAAAGTATCTCAATTTTATTATATACAACATATGCGGCGTTAGACACTTCTAAAGAAATGGCATCTATAAAAAAAATAGTGCCCCTATGCCGTGTTTAATTTGCTTACAATTACGATAGTATGTTATACCACCCCTGGAGCTACATCGTATATATGTAGTATCGCGTTATTACGTAGTCCGTCGAAAATAATGTCGCTAAACAACGATTTGCACTGTTTATTATTAATCGACTTCGTTCGCTTTCGATGATTATCCTGTGCGATATATTTTCTAATGATGATGATTAAAACATGCGATAATTTGCTTGTAATCAACGTAATTCGCTAAGCGTGCATTTTCTTTTCACCTCCACGCTCGAGATAATAATAATCGACTAATGGATCGCTACGCGAAAGCGTGAAGTTTATTTGGATAAATGATTTATGTTGTTCCTCTCTTGCGTGGCTGTGCTGATCACGTCGGAAGTGATATCGCACGACACTAATATCGTCACTAATTTTCGAAGTGTCCAATCATTTCTACGTCGCTCCCATTTCCTCCGGCAAGATACAAGATAACTTCGTTATCATCCTCTGACATTGAGGAAGGCGGCAAAGCTCTGAATCAAGCGGGCGGAAGATCAAATTTCGCGGAATGCACCTCACAGATCTACGACGACAAGCTGGCCGTCGATTGGTATATAAGTCAAATTCAATTTTCGTCCTTTCCTCAAGACGACGCATCGTGTCCCTCGTCGTAGTTACTATGACAATGAGGGCCGTCAAGGGAGAGAAGAGGGCTAAGGATTTTCTCTCCCTGGCCGTATTCAGCGGCCTACTCGAGAATATTTTCCGCTGAAATAAGTAGAACGCCTTGTTCATCTCGCAACGTCGCTTAGGTAAATACGTCCGGCGAGAGAAATAGCGTTTCGCCCGTCGATAACGAGACCTAGAGTCGCACGATGGCGGGAAGCAACGACGAGGAAATAATCGAATAGGAGAACTAGGTGGCTTGATTTTTCTACCTTCTTCCGCGACAGAAAAAGCGCGTCGGTGGTAACATCTATATTTTTTGATTAAAATAACAGTTACGTTTCACTAACGCAGGTTGATTTTGACTATAGTTTTTAATCTCTTTTTAATCGTGATTCTATAAAACGTGGAATCATTAAACGAAAGTCAATATTATGTAACGTCGATGAAATCGCGCATCGAAATAATAGAGCGACAATAATGTACGATATTCCGTCAATGCTGATTGATATTGATATTGTCCCATATGTTAGCATACCACGACATATTACATTGATCGTATCACATATTATACTATGCAATAATCCTATCCTAAAACACGTTGCTCGCCATTTTTGCGCAGAACTTTCGATTGATTAGAATTAGATCATTGTTTACGATCATTTTTCATGATTCCTTGAAATTAATCGAGTAAAATCGATACTCTCCGATCTTAGCGGGATCGTTAAAGTCTTTAGTGTTTCGGTGGACTGGGTGAGGTCGAACCGAGGGTGAAGATCGAACGAACAAGATTGTAGCTAAATGAGCTTGAATGTGCATGACAGCGAGATAATAGCGTGTGAGAAGGCAAGCGAAGCGAGGAAACATCTAGGAGAGGAAAAGGAGAAATGCGGAGAAAATACCTTTGGCTCAGTTATTATGAGAGGGATGTTAGTGTGTGTGGCAGGTTTTTCATCCAATTCGACTTTTTTCTCTCTCTCTCTCTCTCTCTCTCTCTCTCTTTTCTATATATATATATATATATATACACACATCTTTGTCTTTTCTTCTTTGTCCTTAAAATATCTTTTTCTCTTCTAGCTTTCGGTTCTTCTTCTAACTCATTACACTTTGTCTCTTCCTCTTTGTGTCCTTTCCACTCTCGAAAACCGATTTCAACGGACTCTCCAGAGAAGTTGTAGAAAGGCGAAGATAGAAGGTAGAGGATAAGAGAGAGAGAGAGAGAAGGCTGAAAGAGGGAGAGGGAGATAGAGAGACATAGAGGGACGATTTTCGGGGATGCCTGTTGCTATGGCGACCATCCGGGACTAAACGCTGGGCGATAGGGTACCCAGCCATGGTTCGCGATACTGTTATACGGAACGTATGTATACCATGTATTTGGAAAATCAAATTCGACCATCTTGCATGCGGCGAAGAGCCTGGCAACCGTCTCTTCGTCTCCCTGCATTGCCCACTCTCGATTATTATAGTGCACCCAAGATTGTCTACTATCTTGCTCGTCGCTAGGGATAAAATGATATAATACCCGATGTAGGTCAAAGTATATGAGAAAAGAAGTCTTTTTCTTGTGGCCATATAGCTGTGGCCAAACAGAAGTGCCGAGCAAATTTCAATAATTGCGAATTAATAGCAAACAAGACTCGTTTTAAAGGCGACGCAGTGGAAAAGCCAACGTGACAAATTTTGTAAGTAACCGAGAACAAATACAACAATACGAAGGAGAATCAATCAAGGAAGACAGTTTTGTCGCGTATCTATGTTTTTGAGTTACAATGCAAATAACTTAAGATCTCCAATAGAACCTTCCACCGGTATACCTTTCACAACTAATTACCATATTTAACAAACAAAATTTGCCATTCTTGTACGAGACTTACCACGAGAATTTGTATTGCTCTGGCCATAGAAATTAAAGTTACTTGCATTATTTTCTTTTTAAAACTTCTAAATGGATTTATTTTGGCTTTTACTAAACAAAAATTATATTATTGTAAACATCTGCGTTTTTATCGTTTACGTATAATACATTCAGATTTTATAACTGTTACATTAGAAGGTATATTTTATGTTTGGAAATTGTCAAATCTTTGTAATTCATAGGTACACTATTGCAGATTATAGATATCGACAGCCAACTAACCGAATCTATTGTTTTGTTTCCATAATTGTTTAAAAATGTTTTTGACAGTTGAATCTATATTATATAATCATATTTATCGTAGGGTGATTTAATTTATAGAGAGAAATATACTACAATAGTACAATACTGAAAATATTTAACAATGCAATACAGAAATTTTCTAGGTTAATTAAAAAATGGATTTTATTGAAACAAATATATTATAATTTTATGAATATATATATAAAACGAACGTAATCCTCGCTTGCGTGTTCGCTATATTATTATTGTTAATATGCCAAATCAGCTTATTTTAGCACCGTTTTAAGTGGCTTTGCACATTCATGATAACGGCTTATATAATTCTTTGCTATGATATTTCGAATTTATGTATGCCGAGTCGCGGACTACCTGCGGCAATCGTTTAAATCCCCTTGATTTAAGCGATTACCTCTTTAGCTTACGCGTTTCTCCGCGACATCGAATTCGTATGTCGCTTGTTGGCTTGGCCTTTGCACGTAAACTACCGTGCTCTCGTCGGAATTATGGCACGTATCCAAATGCTCTCGGCAGTCTAAATGCCATCCCCGTGTACCCATCTTACCGGCTGGTCGGTGTTTGGAATTAGCGATAACACTTGTGGCGTAGTTTAATCCGCCAGAGATCGTCTTGCGTATATGTATAAAAGTACCGCGATGAGAGACGAATAGGATAATAAATTTTCTTGTTTCCGACAAGACATAACTATCATCTTAACGTAATTAAGTTCTCTCTCTTTCTCTCTTCTTCTTTCTCTCTCTCTCTCTTTCCCTCTCTTTCAATGGCTAAGTAGGCAATTTCTCTTTGGCATACTCGAACAATATTCTAAAGAGCAGAGATCAATTTACATAAATGAAGTGGGACATAACAGCTTTATCGATGTTGTTGAGAGACTGAAATGTTGTCTCGGTCAGCTTAAATAAG
This sequence comes from Leptothorax acervorum, assembly GCA_035220615.1. Classification (NCBI taxonomy): domain Eukaryota; kingdom Metazoa; phylum Arthropoda; class Insecta; order Hymenoptera; family Formicidae; genus Leptothorax; species Leptothorax acervorum. Next base: position 57,388 of record JASTWQ010000179.1, on the reverse strand, counting down.
CCTTTCCACTTAAATTTAACAGGCTTGAAGGGTTATTAATGATACAATATTAAGTAGATAATTAGAACGATATTACAGATTTTTGAGGAAAGGATGTATAAAACGGAATTTAAAAATAGATCCTATACGTAAAAGAATTTTTCGTATGTTTTTTTTTTATTTTCTTTGGTTATTATAAGATATAAGTATCATATATTGTAGTATAAAAAGAGATGCAATTTAGACGGAAATATAGTTCTATTCTGGAATAAAAATAAAATAGAATTTTGTCAATAAGTCGTTATGTTGACGGATGAATATATAGCGCCTTGAATTTTTGACATTCGGAAGCTGATGCTAATCGGAAGCGGGACTAGAATCCGAAATGAGAATACGACGAGTGCGGCCGAGAATATGCCTCACACGTGTGACCCGCTTGTAAATGCAAAGTTCACGAGGGAGGATGTGGATATTGAACACGTGACACCTCCGATATAAAATATCATCCGCCATAAAAGATTTTTGATTCCCAAAGGCGAGACTAGAGTTTCAATGCGGAAATGCGTGCAACATCTCGACGTCGAAACGGACAAACGAACACTGCCGGATATCTACCAGTAGACATCGTTTTCTCTCGAATTGATTTTTCGCAGCGTTCCGATATATTACTGTTCTTAAAGAAGAAACTTTATATACGTTTATTTTTTTTTAACTTTGAGAAAGACAAATTTATACCGGAAAACAAGAAGATGACACGACGATTGATATATCTACTTACTCGCTATTCAATTTTCAACAACGTTCAGTACTTCAAGGCTTTCCACTTCGTTTGATTATTACATTCGAGTTTTTATTGCTTAATATTGAGTGAATTTTATACAATTTTGGTTTCATTGTAACGCTAGATGCGTACAGTAGGTATCAATTTTAACATTTGTTTAATCTAGTCTATTTTTTATTTTTAATAATTATTCCAATCTATTTTTACAAGGAGTTAAAAAATAGGAGCAACCTATTTTTTAGGAGTCGATTACAAATATCTCGTGAAATATTTTCCTCTCGATTTTCCTGTTTCAATGCTTATTACAGCACCTAATCTTGTAGTAATATTACTAAGAATTTTTATACTGTAGTTTTTTCTGCTTTATGTAAATCTATGCTATATATATCAATGATATAGTATTCATAAATATTCAATGTGCGTCTACATTCAACGCAAAATGATCTATCAAAATGTCGATATTCGATCACAAGCATTGCGTATTTTGGATCTCGGTAGAAAGGTGATTAGCCTTCAACGACCTTTTGGACTGATACATATTTTGTGTATCGACAAATATCAGTGAATCTTGAAGATCTATACAACTTTTTTGAATCGACATAAATTTATATTTAACGTAATCCCTATATTTATGAAATCTGTACTAGCTAAAGATATTTGACAATAAAGCCTGACTAGATATTTTACTTTGAAATACTTTTTGATATAATTTATTGATAACAATACAACTTTTGATCGCAAATGAGCTTGATCTTGCATCGTCTTCGAGAGACATTATTGTCTTGCCGACAGGGGCAAGATAAATTCGCGGGTATCGGTCTATCGGTCTATCCTAATTTCTCTCGAGTTTCTGCGAGTAATTAAGCCTCTAAGCCGCTCCCTCGAACGCTGACAATCAAACCCGTCGAATGGGTCGATGTTATTCTCTCGGATTAAAGTTTAGCGATGTCAACCGTTAACTGCGTTAAGTATTAGCTTTTGTTCTGCCGCGCCGGTTCGCGCGTGCATCATTCGGTTTGCGGTTTACACCGACGGAAACAATAAAAGCCGCGACTACGCCCTTTCCCCTCTCCTTCTAAAGTAACCAATTCATGTGTGGAGAGGTCAAGGGATATCATGTATTGTTTATGACGCGTTGTTAGCGCGTTGTATCCGCGGGTGCTGCGTCCCCGGCTGCTTGCATATTTTATGAAGCGTCTCGTTCCCCTAACGACAACGTGCTAACGAGATGCTAATAAAATATTAGTCGCCCACTCGGTGCCTCGGTTTACGGGGCGGCGCTCTGATCGATTGGTGGTGACTTTATGGGGAGAGGGTATCAATAGGCGATGTATCGGTGAGTCGATACATCTGTTATTATTGTATCGCTACGATAATAATATTTTCGTCCGATCTGCATGTCCCCCGAAAAACAATCCGTGAAACACTCGTGATTAAATGATATACCTAATTAAGAATAAAATCCGCGACTCACGGCTTATATTTTTACGTAATTATTTTTACTGGATGGATGGCTCGAAGGTTGCGTCAAGAATAGGGGATCCTGTAGCCTCGCTCGAAAATCGATAATTGTTAATGCGCGCAGGTGTTTACTCGAATGACGTTAGTCCGGCACTTTAATTATAATCAACGTACGCCTCGGAGTTTTAAATAATGCGAATTTAATGTAGTACATTATGATTTTACTGATACGGTTCCGTTTACATATAATATTAAACATAGTAGAAAATACGAAAGAGACAAATTTAATGAAATCTTTTCAAAGTAATGAGTTAATACAATTTATCGTGTTCTGATTGTAATTATCAATTTACGTGTTTCAAAAAGATGCGAAGGCATTAGAGAAAAATACTTTTGGAATAAACGAGCACTCGTGTATACATACATATAATATTGATATTACTTATTTCAATTACATAATTGCTTGTTGTGATATTTGTTATAGAAAAGACGTTCGATATCGAATGCAGCAAATTTTTCACAAAATGTCAGAAAAATGGCATGTCACGTTTTTTTAAATGCCTATGCGTTATGAGATGCATACATCACGATACTGCGTTTTCCATAAATTTCTCGACGCACACAGAAATTGTAGTGTCATCGCGACGATATATTTCACGACATAAAGTGGAACGGTAAACCCATTAATTTCGAGGGCACTTGAAGTGTCTGACCGATGTTGGAAGTTGCGTACCTATCTTATCGTGCACGGCCTTCTCTGTTACTGGTACTGGTACCAGCTATTTGCAATTTAAACCTAGCGTCAGCAATCATCTTTCGGATTTTTGTCAGCGATATTTAATATTTTACAACACAGATTTGATTGTCGAATATTTTGTTAGTATTAAATCTCAAAGCGCGTTTTTGAGAATCTCTCGGGTATATAAACAAGGAGAAAAAACGCGGTAACCTTTCAGATACATGTATAAAAAAACTTGCCTCGAGTTGCACCTGTGCATTTTAGCCATTGAAATATATTTGCAACCTTTCAAAACGTCTTTCGAATGTTTCCGGATATCTGTTACAGTAGTAGCTTCACAGGGCATTCGAGTTATTTCTGACGATGAGACTTGATATTTTTGAAAAATCATGTGTTGGTTAAAAGTTATTTCAATTTATACGCAGTTAAAAAAAAGACTTGTAACATTCAAAGTACAATACGTACTTATTTCACTATATATATGAACAAAATCCAGTTGTATAGAATCTTGAAATTTCATTATGTTATCAATAATAGAACAATCAGCTTTAATGGTCTTATTGAATAATTATTTATTTCCAACATAAATTACATAAAATATTATTATTAAAATATGTATATTCGATGCTAAAGAAAGATATGCGTAATGTGTGCGGAATATTTATCGTGCTATATTTTTCCCAATGTGTCACCACTGTTACCAGCAGTTTGCCGGACAAGAAACTTCACGCAAGAAGTTTCGCTGAAAGTCAAGAACGGGGATATCATGTAACGTGGTACGTTATATGACATAAACGTGCACATTAAATGACAAGAAATTTACTTTCTCAGGCTGTTATCCGCACGTTATTCATTTATGCAATTTTGCGATTTCAGAAAAATATTCCAACTCTATTCTCTCCATGTAATTTTTTGTTTACTTAAATTATTACTATTCAATTTAGTATAATTTTTATTGACGCATCTTATGCAATATATGGTTAACTATTTTTTAGTATATTATTCAGTATTAATCTTTCTATTATATTCGTTTTACAATTTCTCTTTTGTTCAGAAATAATCGATCGTAGCGTGTAGTACTTAAACGATCAACGGATTGGACTCGCAAATCCAGTTCTCGAACGACTACCGAAATTCTGGAAATATTCGTCAATGTGTACTGCGGCATGCATCGAGAACTATCTCATAAAATCAAGTACTCCTCGCGGCGTAAAACGAACAACTAAATTTGCCATGCGTCCCCATAACGTTCCGTGTAATTCGATTTACAATTTTGCCTCGGACCGTGTGCATTAGTGCGAGTACATCCTTCCGGCGAGATTGCCGTGGAACGAAACTCATCCATTCAACTCGTATTTCACTCGGCATCTCGAAAAGCGCCGAGCCCTTGGAGAACCCTCGACACATTTCCAACGGAAGTTCGACGATTTCGCGTCCCGGCAATCGAAGAAATATACGTAGATATCTCTCCAGTTTATTCCGGAGCAACTGGTTTTTGTTGTAAGCGGATTCTCTCTCTCTCTCTCTCTCTCTCTCTCTCTCTCTCTCTCTCTCTCTCTCTCTCTCTCCATTTGTCCCGGGAAAGAGTCCGAGAGTGGGTCCGTATCCAGGCTGAGGCTGTTGTACATATTATCGATTATTCTCGAGATTCATTCACGAGCTCTTACGTGTCATTCGAACTTCTAAAGCTCCGCTAGTCGTACGTGTTCTCATTGTTTCTGCATTGGCGCGTATTACCGCCTATATGCAGTGAATAATCACAAAACTCGCCTATCGAGTTCGCTCTCTTCTGTTTCGACTTCTTTGTTGTTGCGATTATTCTCAGTCTTGTTAGAAAAAATTACAACATCTCGATTTATCAGAGGAGTTTAACTCACGTTCGCTCGAATGTGATCCATTCATTTAAACCAAACGCAATGTTTGGTTAGCGTATACCTTCCGGTAATTTAGGTTAATAAATCAGTAGCCAGTGTAGACGAGCATGCATCCGGAAACATGTGGAACGTAAATGGATTTGTGGGAGTTCGTCGGATCGATGTGTTAACCCTCGGACCGAGGGTGTATCCTTACATCCTCCTATCGCAAGGACGATGTTGCAGTTCCAATCACCATGTCCATTATCTCGAAACGAGATTAGCGATTTGCCCTCGCACCTTTCGCCTTTCAATCATCCGCTCGCTATCTTTGCACATGTCAAGCTTTATTAGACTTGACAGATGTTTATTAGTTGTATCAGTAATTTATCATACCTGTTATATTCGTATTGATAAAATTCATTATATCGATCAGTTTGTGGACTTACTTAAATGCCTTGGAAGAAAATCAATTAGCGTTTTGAAGACAAAAAGAAAGAAATGTCATATCACAGTAAATATGAAGCAATTATTTTAGGCATACAATTGATCACTATAATATAATGCTTATACAGGCATTAATGATACATAGTGGTATTAATTATTCTAATCCCAGTATCATTTATTTTACGACTGATTAAGCATTTTGATTTATCGAGATTACGGTATTGAATGTACGTTTTATCATTGGCACAGAATTACAAACATAATTGCCTATCAGTTTTTCTTTTCCATTTCAGATAATAATTCTAGCAATTCTGTTTGCTATATGTATGTATGTTTACGTTGATCTATAATTCCCACGCAACAAACAGCTTTGATATGTACATGTCGTAATAACAATTACTGTCGAGAAAATTATGATAATGTTGACATTATTGTGGATCATATAGGATGCTGATCTCATGTATAATATTGCGCAGTCAATCTCATGATGCATCCTAAATTCCTAACGGTGGTGGCAACCGATTCAATTAAATAGAATTTCATCAATCGATTTGATAATATTAATTCATTTTGCGGTAACGCTTTTATTTTCACATTTTTTTCCGGTTTTGTGTTGACACTGTCACAAAACTTTCTGCATCGACAGGTTTTTCAATTTGATTTTTGTTTATTAACGGACATTTGAACATTTTAATCGTTTATTGTAAACATAACTATTTTTGCAAAATAAATGTATTGCCTCGGCTTTAGAATACCACAAGTTTTATGTGCAAAATTTGATAATGACGATAGGAATATGAAAAAATTTGTATGACATAAATAAAATTTGGGCATACAAAAATATCCTTTACAAATTAGAATATCCATTCGTAGATATATCGTGTTACATTTTCTGATTCTAAGGAAAAAGCCGAAATTTACACTTTTCTAGCGTATCTGAGAATAAATTTCTTCTGATACACACAGCAATTAGTAAATGAGAATCACTGAAAGTGCATTGTTAGTTGCACAACGATATCGAGTAGTCTTTCTTTGGCTCATTGTTTCTCGGTAGCGTAACATTAGTATAGACGTTCCAGACCATTTAGCTGCGAAACTTTACGCTTCCTCTAAATTAATAGTGATCTCTAATGATGCGCGAAATTCAGGATAACACTGTTGCTTGTCGTATCAACTTTTAATTATATTCCTTCCTTAGTTTATTAACTAATCGTTGCATCAAGTTTCACGTACATCTGCACGCTGCGGCGTTTCTCACAGCAACCGTAATAATTTCACCGACTTATTATCGATCGCTATCACGTGGCCATATCCCTATCGTACTTCGCGATTAAAAGTTTTGCTTTCTTCCACTGCGGCTAAGACGTAATAACGAGGAAGATCAGGCTTCCTCGATTCGCTTTTCCTATAGTCGGGCAACAAAGGCAAAGCAAACAATATTGTCTAAGTTGCAGTCATGTGTATTGTACACGAGGCTGGGAGTAATAAGCGGATATAAGTTTGCAAGCAGCGGCACAAAGCGATACCGTATCTTCTGTCTGCAATATCAGCCGGGGGTAACAAAAGCGGGAAAAGCCAGAATATACAACAAACGTGGGGTAATGCGACGAACAATTTCCATCGATAAGATAGCAATTTCATCTCTTAAGAAATTCCTGTCTTAAGAATTTATTGCGTACATTTTTGGTCACAAAACCGCTAGTTCTAATAGTTAAGTCAATAATTTTGCTAAGATATTTCTTATTAAAAATATTTAAAAATGAAATTCTTTGCCTCAAGAAGCATACATTTTCTTTGAAGCGGACGAATAGCTATTAAATTGTAACGCTCAATTTCGTCTTTTGTCAACGTAATTGCTTGCACGCACTAGATTCTACGAACAATGCAAATTACAATGACCAAGTTATAGTTGTAGCGTTCTATATTCGTAGTCACATGGCGCAATATGAACCCGCAAACTCGAGGCGGCAAGTATGAGTTTCCAGGATACAAGCTGCAAGTGGTTCCATATCCTCTGTTACGTAATATTAGGCGAGAGTAACAGAAGTAATAGAAGTTACCAGCCGTGGCAATATGTAATATATGAGTTGCAATATGCAGCCGTATAATTGAGACAGAAATGAAATTCTCGAATTTCTTGATAAACTAATACTCCAGCATCTCAATTTTGAAAGATACTTAATTTTATCGCTATAGTTATTACCCTTATAGTTATTTTCAGAAAGCAAGTGAACCCGTGTTACGACCATTGACCAATACAAAAATCCAATTTTTCCGAATATTACAGGTATCACTAATACTCAGCATCTCAATTTTGTAGTATTTTATGTGCTTTCTGATTTCAAGTATATCTTCAGAGAACACGTTTTACTAAAATACTCAAAACACATTTGTGCAATGCGATATAGTAACGTGTCGTGCTTTTATTATATGTAATCTTCATTGGATTATGAAGAAAAGAGACATTTGTTATACTCGTAACTTGTAACGCTGTATATCACAAGCGTAATTTACAAGAAGTTGTGCAATCGTGGAAACCTTGTTTATACTTCAACCTAGTTTTCCCTAAAGCGGTGAATAACAAGCGGTTACCAAGGAGCTCCTACTCTCTTATATAATACTAATTGAAGATAATAGCTTTTATTTGCGACGTACACAAGAAAATTTTAGATACCTATAATATTCGGAAAAATTGGATTTTTGTATTTGTCGTAACACGGGTTTACTTGCTTTCTGAAAATAACTAAGGGTAATAGCTAGTTATAGGATTATGTATCTTACAAATAAGTTCGGATCTGGCGTAGTTGGCGTGGTTTCGAATCCTCCATGAACACCTCGAAAAACAAGAGTATTATTTCCAAGTGGATTCGAACTTGGATCAAATATGTTCAAATTTTTTATAACTACTAGAAATTTTTTACGTCCCTTTGAATCAAAACGTTTGTTGACAATTATTTTAATATATTATTTTTTGATAATTACAAATATTAGAGATTATCAATTGTCGAAATTAAATATAATAAAAATAGGGTTAAAAATATAAAATAAAAGTTGCTTAAAATCATTACTACTACATTCTTTAAACTAACAAATTCATTCTTAGAGTTCGAGTACTTGTAAAAGATTCGATTTTTTTTACCATAGAAACTGCTTATAAGGTATATTTCTGCAGGTACCTATATACTCATTCTAAAATTCAAAACTAGTAGGTATCGATTACTTCGCAAGTACAATGTATGAAATATTCTTTCTTATGAATATTACTCGAATCGTAGAAAATAAAGCTTGATTGGATTTGACTGGGATTTTTAAGTACATATTTGTCGCTAGTAATAGCAACATTGCTTGAAATTGCACGGTGCCGCGAAGAGAAACTAGTTATTCGCGACAAACATGTTTGCCGTTTAAATTCAGCTTGCCCGCGGGACAAACACATAGGGGATATGCCGCCTCGCGTTTTTCCCATGCAATGTTGTGGAAGATAAAAGAAGCAACGCGACGCGCGCGCGTGCCCGTAAAACTAGCGGCATAAAGCAACGCTAATTGACCCGCGTACAAAATTAAGTCTTTAGTATCATAGAAGCGATGATAATCTTTTACTTGCGAGAAATTTAATCTTCTCGGTGTGAGCTCCTTCTCTTTCCTGCCTTCCTCTCTTCCTCACCTTCGTTAAATAACAATTTCGAAAATTAGAGCGGCGATCGTAATATATACATTTATACCTCGAGTTACTCCAATAATAACCGCACAGTAATCGTACTCCGTCTTATGTACCTAATATACCGAGTGGGGGATAACAAAGCGGGCAACCGGGGCAACATAGTATCGTGTGCAACTCCGCTCGTGATACGTAAGCATAAAAGGGAGGAGAAGGAGTCCATGAGTATTCGGGCATTCTATTATATTCGCTATAATGTCACCAGCAGAGAAGTGTCTGTGTGCCGTGCATACACGCGCCGCACGAGCCTTTAAACGAAGACAATCGCGGTTGAAATGCAAATACCGCTAACTTGCTGGGTTTATTTGACTTTAGGTAGGGCCTTTATTGATCAACGTAAGGATTTGATTGATCTTGACGAAGTTTCAGCGACAAAGCTCGGACCATAGTCAATAGGAACGTTAGAACCGCATTACGCAAATTGAACGTGACTCCGGCGGATTTCGACTTCACAATGGAAACTGATTTATACGACGTAGGACCGACCATGTTCGACTCATTAGTCACAGATTTGTGTGAGAAAAGTGTAACTAAAGACACACATTTGCTAATTAATTTTAAATAATGATTTCGAGAAATGTTTCCTAAACAGAAGATATACGCAAATATAATTTTGAGATCAAAGTCCACGGTTTTCATTGTTTTATGCATCAGTTTTACGAAATTACCATAAAAAATGTTCTTACGAATAAAATTTTTTCCTTAGTTACTTCAAGTATGACGGCGCTGTGTATAGTTATGCAGATCGACAAACTTAGTAGCACGCGCGTTTCTTTCGAGTAGGATGCACTTAAACTTCGCCCCGCTCACCGATCTCGTAAAATTCCAACTGCCGTCAGTGCTTGTATTACTTTCGCAAGATATGCACCGCGAAGATAGGTGCAGCGATACTGCAGAAAGAAAGACTGAAGGGTGTAACGAATCGTGATTCAAAGAATTCTCGCAGCTTGCCGATACGATTCGATACTCCATGTCATGGATTTTCTCTGTCTACGTATGCACAAATGAAGGCCGTTACATTGAATGGAAATGTAATCGATATTTGTTGCATGCAGAATATGTATAGGAGCGAGATGGAAATTATGACATAGAAAATTTTATGAGCGTATGATTTTTATACAATTACAATTTCGCTAACATGTTAGCTTATTTTCCTCGAAGCAGTTGTAAAGATTTTTGTGAAAACTTTCGAATTAGGGATTATTTAATAGATAATAGAAAATTTTATAAGTATATCCTATTTGATTGTTTTGATATATTACATATGATGCATATAGTGCCGATGAATAAATATATATAAATTTATTCATAGGCACTATATGCGAGATAGAAATAAGCCAAGTATGCACAAACAGCGAAACAGGACGAAAGGGAGTCGAGCCAGACTCTATCTATCGATTCTTCGATCTATAGTCGAGCGCTCGCGCGATGACATAAAAATCCTTCGTTTTCTTCCGTGAAACGTATACTCTAAAGCTTTTCTCTTAACGAGATTTCGATTCCCGCCAATCTCCTCTAACCTTTTGCAATAGGGACGGCGCGCTCATGGTGATCGACTCTCTATAAGAAGGTTTTAGCCAACTCTCCACGGTTGTCACAAACTGTATGACTCCATTGGCAAACGTATAATGCGTTATGAGAGTTATACATTTTTAAAGCCAATCGTTTCCGCTCTTATTTTCTTTATGTGAAAGTTTCATATTACTTAGCAAAAGGGAAAAGCAATTAGATCCTGCGCAACGTATCTACGGAAAATTTATTGGTATATTTTTCCGTCTGCAATAAACTGCGGATAATATAAGTTATTTTTAAATTGAAGACTTTAAGAAACATATAGCATTTGCAGAACAAATTTAACTCGCAAGTAGTCAAAGAATATCACTGCAAATTTAGGAAGATATCGTATTAACAGTAGAAGAGATTTTAATCAACTCGCGTTGATAAATATTGTTAAAATCATATCAGTTATGATGTTAAGGTAATGAATAATTTTATATGAACTCGAAGTCACTTTAATTGCGATATAATCAATATTTTTTAAATTTAAAAGGTAAAACGTCGCTAAAATCGCTTGTCAAAGCCAATCTTAAAAGAGCAAGTTGTATTGTTATTTTGCATGTTCGTGGGAAACGATCTTCGCGGTTACTAACAAATCCCTTAAGTTATGTTACAACTGTCATGGCAATTTTGCAGTTATTGGACTTTAAAATAATTCTCTATTATTGCAGAACTTCTATTCGTTTAATCGGTACATGTGAAAACCAGGAATAGTCCAATTGCGCACCAAAAAAATCCGCAAAATGGAAAAGTGTTAATCCATCTCTATAACGTATTCTGTGACTTTGTACTATTCCTAATCCAAGAACCTTTGATATTTGTGTCATTTTCTGACGCTGTAAATATCAACGACTATTTAATCGTTGCTTACATTTTTCTTTCTTTTCTTTCTTACGCGCTTCGGCAACCACCGTAACGTCGAAATGTTCTACGATAAATGTCAGATGTGAGCATAACTCTAGAGGATAGTCGGAATCTCCGCTAGTTCATTAAATATAAATCCCGACGGATCACCGGTCGGCTGCAGTCTCCTCGTGAATTTGTGGCACGTGCCTCTTTATTTATTTCATTGCTGCCTCATCTAATCGCAGTACAGGATATCAGTAGGTATATCAAGATAAATTGTGTAAATTTTTTAAAATCTATTTGTTACCGATTATTATCTATTATACAATCTTCGCATAAGAAAGTTATAATATAAGATATTAAACTGAAACACACTAGAATGTTTCGCGAGTTGCAAATGCTCCAATTAGATAATCTTGATTTTTTTCTGCAGAATGTCCCAGAGTCCTGTATTCTATTTCTAATAATATAGAGATTGACAATTTGAGATTATATTTTTTTTTTCTTCGTAGCAATTCATTAAAAATAATAGAAGGTATGTTGAATATCGTTCATTCAATCACAATAAGCTGCTGTAACAGATGAGACTCAGGTGCAAACGAACCGACAGGTGGAATTACATGAGAAAGGTTGACGCGTTTATCGATACTTCTTCCGGCCAACTTATTCGTCGACTCGATACTACGATAGGGCGATAGATAATCGATTCCGCTAGTCGGTGAGTTTCGCCGTTTCTTCGATTTATCGTATATGTCGTTCAAAGTGACAAACGATATCGGCCGTGCTTTTCTCAAGACTGGGAGAAGATCCTATTCTTTATATCCGTTATTTTCTTTTTTGTGTTATGTTTCTTCTCATTCATCATGATTTTAGTTTGTGGTCACTGTTTCTTCTTCTTCTACTACTACTTTTTTTCTCTTCTCTTCATATGCATTTACTGTAATATATGCGATAGCAAATTAAAAATTATACCTACATATAATTAACGTTGGAAGTTTTAAATATTACGAAAGTCCTTCCTGTTACTTCCCACTTAAATATTTGCCTGTTAAACTATATACTAATTATATATTTTTTGATAAATTCGTAGAATCCATTTTGGCAATTACTATCACTATTCGCGTAACGTACTGACGTATTTAAATGAACGATATCGCCTTGACCTAATCTCCGGTTTTCAGAAAAGTATATTATTTGTAATAACTAATAAATATGGATCGTTTCTCAAAATACTCTCGTGCAACGGCACAGACTATTTCCGGATTCAACGTGAAAAATGTCTCTCGACGGGCGGCGAAATGTCCGGTATACCTACAGGCGCCGATTCACCTATTATTCGTGGGATTTGACATACGTGTAACGATGTGATACGTACGCGCGTATGGTGCATGAGAAAATCGTCGCTAGCAAAATGTGCGTTGACGCGCACGTAGATATCCGGGATCAACGATGAGATATATCGCGCGGAAATTTGATCCTCGATAAACTCCCGTGTTTGTACTTCGTTGTCTCAAAGCTGAGAGAAAAAGAGGGAGGGGAGGATAGATCCGTGCAAAAATCTCGTTATTAAATAACCAATACTTTTTACGCGATAAAGAAAAAAATGTTCTCGTTTTGAAGTGGAAGCGCGGCAGAAATTAATTAAACTTTCTCTTATTTGGGAAAGTCAGAGGCAACGGATGAAGTCGAAAGTTAGGTCGCTCGTTTTAGCTTTTAAGTTCTACAGAACGGCGCAAGTCACACATCCTGTTTACCTTCCACTCGAAATTCTCTGTGTGCTCTAGGACAGCTGATGTATTCTCCGCGACAGTAGTTGTTGATGACAGAAGCAACCGCAGGAAAATCAACGGCGCACAAAGCGTAGGGTTATAACTTATTAGTTACTAGCCAGCTGTGGGCTAGCCCGCAATATGACGAATGCGCTGTCGCGTAATATATTTCTACATGAATGCAAATACAGGGTACTTGCCACATTGGAATCACCACACTTCTGCTAACATAAGAAAGGCTGGCCTGTTTCATAAATCGGCAATAATGAAATTATATAGTATTAAAAATTTTTTTAAGCAATCTTCAAGCTATACACATAAAGAGTATGGATAATTTTACTTCGACTTTGTTTTACCATAAATAATAAAGCTCAATCGTTAAAATGCTTATTGTTAAAATTAAGAAATTTATGAGAGATAAATACTTGCAGTTTTTGTTAAAAGACAATTAATTCTAAATTTATTTATATAATTTATTTTTATAATTTATAGTTGGGAGAATTAGTTTTTTTAGGATTTTATTCTCTCTTTATCTCTCTCTCAATTCCATGTTTGTTTAATTCAGAAATTTTATAGAAACGTGTATGGTTTATCGATTGCACCCTCAGACACCTATTTTCGAGGAGACTGAAGTAGCTTCTATTCCGTATTAACGAAGCTCTGTGACGTTTCAATATTCGGATGTTTCAGCGAATCGCGAGTCGGGCATAATTTGTCTCCTCATGCTCGTTAGTCACAGTCGCGCATATCGCGACACGCTCTCTTTGCATCATGGAAGCGAACAAAGAAGAAATGTAGGTCATTTGTAAAACCGTCGATATCCGATACTGCTCTTTTCTGCCGGCCGAAAAAAAATATAACTTATTTCCTATGTATGATTTTATTTACTCAATGTTCTCTGCACCGCCGTCGCGCGCGCCATTCGGCGTAGTTATTTGCGGATGACAGACGCATATCGAATTTTGTGATCCACATATGACAATTGTATTGTGGACAGTTTTCTGCATTGCAAGGAATGAATCTGTTACGCTAATGTTACATTTAATTAGATAGATATATTGTTATCTTTTATTATATTGTCAAAATCCTCAGTGACCCGTGTCTACTTATTATTATACTTGTATGCAGTTTATTTTTATTAGATCTCGAACGAGCCTCTTAGTATATAATCATCGATTTATTAACAATTCCGTGTCCTGCGTTTCTAAACAAAAACTTTGCTCTTTGAAGGGATATATTATACACACGTCCGTGGTATTGTACTATATATATGTATAGGTATCTATAGGCGGCGCTCTGCGACTAACCCGAATGCCTGAAGCGGTATTTGATTGAACTGAATAATGTAGGACGAAGGGCATTGATTCGCTTCTAGTCGGCTCTCGGTATTCGCAGCGCAGTGCCATAGCTTCGAAACCCTACGTCGCAGGTTTCCCTTACCTTCGAATCACGCTCGCATCGTACATCACAAGAGCGAGCGAATTTCATTCACGTACAGGCACCGTGGCCGATCGGGCACGAACGAGAATCATCCGGGCGACGTTCGAGAGAAACGTAGCGCGTAACGTAATATAATTAGCCGCACGGTGCGCAGTATTCGGCGGCCGAATTATTTCCATAAGGCTTAATTATTTGCCGCAAACTCGCTGCGAATTCCGGGAGTTGCGCGCATACCTTACGCAAAATGCACGCCACGATGATGTTCTTCGACCTGGAATTAACGTGTCGGGCTACACGTCCGCTTTTTCCGTCGTGCGAGAGCAATTCTTCTCCATTCTGAATCTACCGAACACGTTCCGTCCATCTGTTTTTCGTTTCAGTTCCAGCTCTCCACATGTGGATTTCTGACCCCATTCACAAGGCACACGTGAACGTGCTTCAGCTTCTTCACTATACTGTAACAGGTCGTTTGAGCGTTACAAAAAATATGGCGTTCAGAATACTTAGCGTTTATTTAATATACATACCTATATATGGATCATTTCCACGATGGATCTCCGTACGAGCATTTGTGCGGAACATACATTTGCATCGCTAAGTGCATCACGTCGCAGCACCCACGTCTGGTTAACCCGGCACGTACTACCATTTGTCGTTTAACAAATTTAACGCACGGAACGATACGCGCCGCGCGACACGGCGATGGCCCGTTTGCGATATCGTAAAACGTGAGGCATAACATCCACTCGGGCGCGTCCCGACGATAAGCTTGATACTTGCAGCGGAACGACGTGGGTCTCATCGCTTCGTAACGGCCGGCCTGTCAAAAGTAGTTCCTTTAGGTGCCTAGTAGGGTTGCTTAAATTTTCCGTTAACGCCATCGCATCCGCCCGCGATGTAAGTGAATTTCGTTGCGGGATTACGCAGCAGGACACTTTATCGACGTTGCCATAAAACGATTTCAGCGATTTCAGCTTGAACGTGACTCCTTGAAAGTCGTTTCCTGTCGCAATTTAATTCCGCCCGAGTGAAACGGCGGTTTTTCTTCGGTTATAATAGGCGTTTTCATTATGCAAATGAATGTCTCCTTCTGCTGCGATTTCGTGGTTCGAGCAGGTCATCGGCGAGAAATAAAAAGAGGCATTTTATCTAATAGAATCATTTAATATGCATTTGAAGGAGATAGAAATTATTTTTATATAATTATCTCTTTGCCGTATTTAGCTTAAGGATATTATATTAGTAATATTTAACGGAGGCAGCTGTACATTTTCCAGTATTAGTCCGTTACTGTTATACTAAAAAAAGTCTTATTTAAAAATATTTGAAGAATATAATCTTATTTAAAGAATATAATTTTAAAAATTAAACAAAATACGTCAAAATTAATTTTATAATAAAAACTAAATACGAGGTTTGAAAGCATATGTTTTAAAATCTTTTTTTAGAAATTTTTTAATTTTTTGCAAAGTTACATAAATTTTCATTTGCTGCTTTTTCCGCGTTTGAAATAACACTTTAATCTTGTTGAGGAGTATATGTGTGTCGCCTTATATATTACGATATTTAAAACGCTATCGGAGTACTTAAATCCATCACGGATTTTGGAGTAAATGCGAAATATATTTGGGTTAATGGCAAAACTCATCACGTGAGTACGAATTTAGACTCCCAACTATGTCGTGAAAGTTCGGCTTCCAACCTGAATCCATCTACGTGCAGATGTACGCGAATGCAAATATTCGCTACGTCTTGATCGCTTCCGAATTCGCCGCGAAATAATGAATTAATATATTCCAACTAAATGTAAATTTAGTTTCGCGTTGTACGAGTTTAAATATACGGAATATATTGTATAGTACGCTAAATAAATAATCAAAATTGATTTCGCGCACCACGGGACCACTCTTGATGAGGATTACAAAATTATGATCAAGGATTATGAGAACGATTTCTTACGATTAAAATTGTTTTACATTCTGAACACATTGCTAGGCGTAAATTAAGAGTGTTTGCTATTCACTGAATTGTAATTAACACGGTAACTGTCTACTTGATATGTGACGCACGCGTATGTCGATTCGTGACCGATAGCGTTTACCGAATATTAGATTTGTTTATATAAATTATATTTTTTTATATTTGAAAGATATTCAGGTTAATGGCAGATCCGGGGTGATCTGTTACGCGCGCAGGTAAAAATCATCCTGTGATTCGTTCTCTCGCGCGAGCGTTATGCATGCAAACGTGTGCTGTGGCCGCTTGATCGCTGCCAGCTTTGGAAACCACTCGTGCGGTAATGGCCGAATTAATATCCCGCGCATGGTTATGAAACCGCACGACCGGAATCTGGTATAACTCACTTCTGCCCGAGTTATTTTCTTCCGGTTAACTTTTGCTAGTACCGCCGCTATTATACGTGCTTCTCAAAGCTAGTGATCCTTTGTCAGCTCTATCATATTTTACAACGCGTACGCGTATACTTCAATTCCGAAATATGAAATAAATTGAAAGCCTCACACGAAACAATTATCGTATAAAAGTACATAGAAAATTATCAATGTAATGTTATTATTTAGATTAGAAAGTAATGCTTTCTACTCTATGATGAATGAAAATAATGAAAGATATAATAGTATTTACTAAAATATACTTTCCTTATTTACTATCACAATCTGTGTTTGTATAAATAATATTTTGATCTGTATATATATACGTTTTATTTATCATCAGATTTAACAATTATTATACATTGTGTTACGTCAGACAAAATTAATTTATGAAATAGTGTGACAATGATGATTTCGTGTGAATGATGAGCTCTTAATGGTTACATACAAATCCTTCGCCTGAAGTAAAGAGCTTAGAGTTGCAAGACATTCGATGAAGACCAGCAAAATTTGTGATGTATACCTACCAAAGTTCGTCTTCGCGAACTTTGTGTACCAGTTGGTTGCGAGCGAATAAATTGCCGCGTCGTTTGCACTTCTGTGCGATTGCTTCGTAAGCAAACCTGTGCTTGCTTGTCTCTTCGAGGATCAACGAAGCGGAAATGTTTGAACTCATAATCCCGCTCGTAAACACCAATGTCGGATGATTTTTCGATCTCAATTTGCCGAAATTTCAATTATCGATTCCTCTACAAAAGAGCATGCGTTTTCATGAACGTCGTTCGCGTTCATAATAATTTAATTTAGAAAACTTGTATTTTGAAATTATTATATATTTTTGCAGACATTTTTTTGCCGTAGACATAGTAATTCGCATACAATTTTTATGATTAAAACTTTCTCATTTTAAGAAATTAGGAACGCGTTCTTTCACGAATGAAAACTGGCAAGGAAAGAATGGAAATCGTTCGAAGTGATTGTTAAATCGGTCGACGATCTACTGAGCACCCTAAAAACACGCACACCTCGTTATTCGGACATAACAGGTGCCTGTGGTTATGTCAGAAAGGTATCGGGCTGGTACGCAACACGTCGACGTCTAGCGCCGGAACGTCGCGTGGCCGTGGTGGACGCAATTTACGGGCAACGTGCCAGCACGCGAGGACCATAAACCCTTGTATACCGATATGATGCGATGGCTGCGAGCCACCGGGCTCCATTTCCACGCGCCGGATATCAATTCAACCATTATCGCTCGTTTGATTCCCGAAGGAGCGCGTCTAGTGGAGGACACTTATGCGCCACGTAATCGCGAGCCCCACACGCTGCATAACGATTTCGTCGCACTGCGATATACGATTTGTTTTGCTAATCGGTACAGTTTGTTAAATAATCAATAATCTGCGTTATTAGGTACCAGATAAATTGTGACGAAATTAAGATTTTAGATAAACTGAAGAGCTGAAACTAATAGTATTTAAATCAAATATTTTTACTGGAAAAGATGAGAAAAAGTTATAAATTATTAACAAGATCTAATATCATCCATTTTTTAATTTATTCCTCAAGATGCATTACCTTAAAATAAGTTTACGTGTTGCATTAACGAAAGTTCTGATTTCATCGTGGAAAGTCTTTGGAAAAATAATCTTAACAGGTTAGCAAGTAATTCGGTTACATATAAAAAATTGAGTCAAACGAATGTGTCATGAATGATTGGGGGCTTATCGAACGGGAGGAAAGAAAAGAAGTTTTAAACTATAAGGGTGAGATGCGCACACACAGAGAGCCCGTCTCACCCTTATAGTTTAAAACAAGGCGTCCATCGCGCCGGGTAAAAAATAAAATTTCCTCCACAAAGATTCTCGCAAGAACGGAGATCCAATAAAAAAGGCTGCAGAAGAATACCTCGTACCGTGTGAGCCTTTATTCTCACCACGTTGCAGGTAATAACTCGTCGCAGAAATTTCCCTCTCGTCGTGAAAACATTATCCATATACCCGGTACCCACGGCCGTTCTATTTATAAGCGTTGCCTTTTCTGCTTCTCGACTGTCTTTCCATGTCCTGCCGTATCTCACTAATGGCTTATTTCTTATGTGAGACGAGAGAAACGCAGCCACGAACGGAAAAGTGCCAGCTAATAATGAGAATATCATGTCTACTTTCTGGCTGCTGATTGACACTCGAGGAATGACAAAAACGTTTTCTTAAATGCATTCTTAAAGAAGTCGTAATGCAAAGTAGAATAATTAACGCCTCTCGGATTTGGTTTACTTTAAGTGTCTAATGTAACTCAATTTAGTATGGATACGTATTTTAATTGAGTTTGCTTTACATGAAATTTCACATTATCATAGTTAATTGAAATTTCTGAAACAAGTTTACGTAAGAAATCGTTAGTTCCTTATGCTGTTCTATCATGACAATTATTATCTTTGTTAATTTTGTCATGTCTTTTTATTAGTTCTTGAAGCATAAGTACTTCCTAAGTACTTGGCTAATGGAAAAACTCATTACAAGTTAGAATAATTTGCAAGCAACGTGTGAATGAGTTTGAATAATAATATTCCGAAATTGGCGAACAAAACTCAAACTTATATTGTTGTTTATAATCTCTTTCTCACAATTGCATATGCTGATTCTGATAAAATATTGAAAGCTATTATACAATTAAAACACATACAAATGTTTATAAAGAATGTGAAATATGTTAATGGAGATATACTATAGGACTGTACTTATCGTCTTTTAATTTAATCTTCTGTAAACTATATGTTTAGACGATTTTCCTGATGTCTTTTTTATAACGCATGGTTGCATTTTCACTTTTTGATTCGCGTTTCGCAGGATACGATTATTGTATTACGTCTTTTTTAACGTGTATTTCTGCAATTATCCGCGTGTTCTCATGTTCTCGCGCTCCAAATTGCCTCCTGAATTGGGTCTCTCGAATTGCCCATTACTCCGGGGAAATACCAAGAAACGAAGCTTATCGCGCCCTTGTTAGCGATAATGCGAGAACAAGAGAGCAGCGAGCTTGAGAGGAGTCGTCACGCTCGCTCTCGCCACTTGTTTCGTAAGTTTATTAACGTACGACCGACTAATTAATCCCCAGCGGTCCTTTTACGGCCGGCGCCGGCTTGCTCTACTACAAGACACGCGAAAATAGAAGAAGAAAGCGACTGCGTGTGCAGCGAACGTGAAAGCTCATGCTGAAATATCGTTGAAAATCTGACGGCGGGAGGCAGCTTACGTTTGCGCGAGGTCAACGGGAAATTCGGCACAGCCCGCGTTAATGAAATTCCGGAAACTAAGTACGGCACGGTGTCGCTCTCGCGAAGTTCTTTCATTAGAGATATTTGACGAGTTTCAAAAGGGGAATAGTCGTAAGGACTAAGGAAGAATCGTAATATGCAAACGGTTTGTAGACCCGAAAATACACAAATATACATATACATATATATGTTTGTGCATTCGTCACTCATAAGTAGGTTATATACAATACATATACGTAGTTAATAAAAGTTTCTGCAGAGATGGAACTCATAAAATTGGATAACCATGCGACGGTGATGCGGATTTACAATTTCGCTCGTTTGAATTCGAAACAGGTCGCGAAAAAAAAAAACTAGGACATTGTAATTTAGCAATAACTTTATTTCGCTGGGTTAATTCGACCGACGATTGTGTGCATAAATGATTCTGCAAAGCCGACATAAAAGCGTGCTGTAATTAACGAATTGTAGCACGCGGAAGCTGCAATTAAATCGTCCTTCGACCGATCGAACGAGCATATGAATTTTTTGAGCGCGCTTAGTAGCGAACATCCATATGTCTTTCTTCCCTCCCTTGGCTTTTCACCGCATCTCTTTTGAGAGGTGACCCTTTATTTACACCGAAGTTAATTAGGGTCTACGAGCCCTAGGCGGGGCTGAGCGCGTGTCGCTGTGCTTTTAAGTACGTGGCAAAGGGAGCTAAATTGAGAGACGGCGCCGCCATTTACAGAACGCATCACCGACGCGTCGGTCGATACGTGGCGGTTACTCCGCTTCAGAATGTAATCTGCGTATTTTGCATGCCGGGTGACAGCTCGGCGAAAAGGGGGCCGTCAGAAATAACCATACGTTATGCCTATGTCGCGTAGGCGCGGAATGTTTAGACCGGTATAACTTCACAATGCCGCTATTTGCCTTCCGCCGTTCCACGATGTAATATTACAAAATTTATTTTAAGATGGCCTTTATAGAAAAAAAAAATAATCCCGTAAAATATGACACGCGTCGGTCCCTATCCTTATTTTTTATTGTTTGAACAGATGCCTTGATTTGTGAGAACTGCTGAAAAAATTCGGATGCTATATCAAAAGAGAGCTGGCACGGGCGAACGCGAACGAAGTAATTATACCGCATGTGCTCTCTTGTGCATCTTCCACATGAGAGTGTCCGCGCACTTTGCCCGATTTCGCAGTGTTATTTTACTTTAGCTCCTATGCATTCATGGTTCGATGCACGTCGCGACGACAATTCGCTTCGCTGATTTCCTCGCGTTGCTTCATAAAGCGGATAAAATACCGAAAGCGTCGCAGAGCGGAAAATCCGTGAATCGCTTTTTACGCTTGCTAAAATTGGATAGTTAGTTTAAAGGCGTTAGAAAGTTTGACTGCTTTTGGTAAACTAAAACTTTTAATCGACAGATATTTGATTATATTCGGCTAAATTCTACAACCGTTTAGATCCTAGATTTGAAAATCTTATTTTATAGGGACATACATAAATATATTCCTAGCTATAAATGATAAAATTAGAGAAAGGCGCGTTTCAGGATCTTTGAACTCAATGACAAATCTTTTGCTTATTTCGGAATTAATTTAGCTTAATGAAAATAATAAAATAAAAAAAATAGATCGGTTCCAATTTTATCAAAGAACTTTATTCAAATTAAACAATAAATTTTAAGTACATTATATATTGTATTATAAAGAAATTGTGTTGAACAAGAGTACTATCTGATATATCTATTTCGACAAATTTGATACGACAGTAAAAAAATTCATGCTTAATTACATAAGAAAGGTAAAAGAGGTGTTGAGATAAATAAAAATAACATTCTTGAAAAATCATACCGGACTTTTTTAACGATCCCGTTGAATATGTATTCCGGCTATATTTAATTATTCGAAAGAACAATCGGTACGGCTTTCAACGTTTTCCTTCGCCTTCTGTTCTTTCATCGGAAACCCTCTCGTGACGCGTCCTAACAGGAAAATCTAATTTAAGTTGCTTGCCCATAGATTTGCACCACTTTCGATTTTGCATCCCGTGGAAAACCCGAACAATAGGCTCGACGGCACCGACAGTCTATTCAAGTAGTAATGAATTCCATACATTTTCAAACTTGTATGCGACGAGCGCCGAGTTGTTCTCGTTAAAAATTTTCGAGACACGCTCAATATTATTCCACATTTTTGCTACTGTTATTATTTCAACATTCCGAACATTCTTGTTGATTTTTTCCTGAAATTTTCCTTCAAAGTTATACCGAATTTCGTTGGTCGGTATCTAACATTTCGTATTTAATGCGAACGTTGCATCGAGCATAGGTAAAACTATATGTGTATGTATGTATGTATATAGGTATATATAATAAGGCTGTGGATCTTTATATTCAGTCTACGTCATGCTCTAGATGTCTAACTATGTTAGGATATTCTATGCATCGCGGACACCGATTCCGACGGGAATTCGCATGAACTATGGAAGGTTCGTATCCGCGTGAAATGGAGCACCGATGTCGCGCCTCTGTTGGCCAAAAGCCAATTAAGGCTTTTGATTAGACCATGCCGAAACTTGAACTTGAGCTTCCGTGCGACCTTCCGGTGCGGTTTTCCTCCCCTCCCCTCCCCTTCCGCCCCCTCACCCACCCTTAGACCGCACAGCTATCGTGCGACCAACATACGCGCTATGTATCGTACGTAGCGTCAGTAAGTATGCAGCCGATGCGGAGGTACTATTCTCGGTCACATTAGTTTCCGTAAATTTGGAGGCACTTAAGTCTTCGTTGTCCGCATCGTTAGCGGGCTTCAGCTGCGATGTTTGCGCGAAACTAAGTCCGCGCACTCGCATTTGCATGCTTGTGTGTGCACTGTGCACTGTGCACCGAGACTTTTGTACTCGAAACTGAAACCCTTGATCTCATGCGCTTACATTACCGAAGCGGGCACTCGGTTTACCGCTCAAGAATGCACGAAGCCTGTTTGTTTGTTGTTGTAAATTGTGCAAATTGATCGGATGCAAGGAAGAATGTTTGATAACCTTGAGACATATATCAGATACTTCCATTTTCGGGAGATATTTGGGTTTCTTTAATACAAAAACAAAACTTATATAGCTCTACTAGATTTTACAGCTACGCTCAAATGGACAATATAAAGAATCGCATTCGGCATAGCGAGTACGTCTGGATATCTGTAAAGTTTGATCGATATATTGAAACTTTTACGTCTTCGTATTATCTATCCGCGCCGTCTATTGCCGATAATATATGGGATTCCATACGGCTCATACATATACATATATACACGTATACAATAGGAATATATAATATATATAATTGCGCGATCGCGTGGGTAATCCGATTGAAATGCCTTGGTATTATTGATTTATACTGTGGGCTATTATTCCGCAGGACAGAGAATCAGTCGATTCTGTTCTAGATAGTCCTTGTAACTCGAAATTCTAAAAGCGAAATTCTGAACGCTAAAAATTAACCGCGCAACAATCTATAAGAGTGAAATTTTATCGAGAGAGAGAGAGAGAGAGAGAGAGAGAGAGAACTAGATTGATAAAAAAGCGATTTCTATTAGGCTGACGTAAAACTGTCGTATAAGAACTTCTTTAAATTTATTATTCGGCGGGATCGGTATGGGAGGAAACGAGGATCGATAGAGTACTTTGGTTGCGGTGCGCGATGTGATCAAAGTTACCTGGTAGCCGCCGTAAACCCTTTCCAGATCAATGAAGCTTTAAACTTTTTTACCAGATAAGAGCTGCATCGCCTTTCAGCGTGCTCCACGAAGGGGTCGCGATCTTTTACATGAATTAAGTACACTTCGTTGTAAGTAAATATGTCAAAAGAATATTCACGTACGTAATGTCCCTTTCCGTTATTACCCTGTCAATAGCGAGGTATTAACAACAAGAATGCAACAAATGTATAACATTTATTTATCATAGGTTAATGAATTTATTTCAAAAAGCTCTTTACAAAATATAGGTATAGGTTTAAAAAATTTGATTAGTCTTACCCGCGTGACGATCACATACTTCGTCATATGGGATATTTTAGTCTTTGCATATTACGTCATACCAATTAATGGTTTTCAATATCAACTACCGATAAAATTACTGAGAAAATGATAAAAAATTAAAATAATTTTACGATATAAAATTTCATCAAAATTAAATCTGTTTCAAATATAATTTTATATAAAATTTTAAAGATTGCGGAATTGTTATACTGATTTTTTTGGCTTTTAAACAAAGTCACGAGTGGGAACGAATAGCTTTGTTTAACAAGATATTCTAGTGTATCGTTACACTTTTGAGCCAAACGAACGACAGCCCCACTCGCGTTTCAATCCTGCCACCGGCGCTGTCACTATCGAATACGGCAACTTGAGCAGGTGGCAGAGATCAAGGGTTCTTTTCGCAAAGCGCGTAGAAACGCATCGCACCGTGTTGGTGTACACGAGAAGAGTCTTTTCTTAAGATGAAGGCAACATTTCTACGCGATAGGGTATTCTGTTTACAGCGTGATCAAAGTTACGTCGTAGGCGGTGTATATATTCGTGGATCAATGGAGCTTCGAGCCTCGGCTCGCCTCCGCTTCGGCATCCTCCCTTCCGTCCACCGCCAGGCGTCCCTTTCTTGCTCTCCTTCTCTCGCTTCTCCGCTACACAGACGAACACACGTCCGATCTTCGGTCCAGAGCTTCTCTCCCGGATGCTCCGTCGAGCTTTTCCCGCAACGACACATCCCGTTGATGCACACCCACGCGTTAGCCGCACGTTGCTAAGCGGCTCGATACAAATTTTGTACATCCCACGGCAATAATAGGCTGCTCTACGCAAACAACGTGTCCTTGATGCATGTTTCAGAAAAGCGAAGCAAGAGAAAAATATGGAACAAAGTTTCTCTTGGTTACTACTTCAGGAAGTTGTAAATTTACACATCTTAAAATTCATTCGCATATTTTTTAAGTTTTAGCTTCAGACTTGTATTATTTATAATGTACTCTTTGTAATTATCTCGTATTACTCGCTCGAATTTAGACACCGACGCGGCATTTGCAGCGGTGATTGCTTTCTATGATCACCTGGTGCGGAGCTTTGCAGAATTTAGTAGATACAGGGTGCCAGACGTCGTTTCAATAATAATAATAATCTTTATTGCAACGCAAAAGGTGAGGCACCAACATATGTTGCTATGAAACCTCCCTGTTAAGTACAAGAAAGTTAGAGTATAATGATATAAAATATGATCTATATAACACATCGACAACGAAGCACAGTCACGCACACACACGCAATGTCAAGAAAGCCGTGTCTCCAGACGCGGTCGTCTCTCTCTCTATACTCTCTTTCTCTCTCTCCGTGTTTTGTCTGGCACGGAACTGACGCAGACGATACGTTAGCGCAATAATAATTTTCGGTGCTCTCCTTCAGCGTCTCGACATCCGACGGGGAGAATTTGGGAGAGAAGGCACTAACGCCGCCCTAGTCGCAAGCACTGACTGATAGACTTCGCTGACTTTCCGGAAAATTTACCGCGCAAGCAAAGGGAGCGATAGTACTGCTTGGCAGGGACAGTTTTATAGCGGTAGTGGTGTGGACTAGTTTAGACTTCTTCCAAGTGTAACGACGGAAATGAAAAATGCCGTTGAGCAACAGCGTTGCTTTAACTTTGCCGTTACGTTACGAGACGAATGCACTCGAAGGGAATAAAAATGCTCGATGCCAGATGCGAATATTTATTCCTCGTGACTTCGCCTTTTGTGCGTGTTTCTCGTAAAGAATGTCTTGGTATTTACTAAACGACGCTTATTTATTAGGATTCCTTCTCTATGAAAAAGCGCCACCGAGGTACGCTAAGAACACAATCTCCGAGCGCTGTAGAGAGTCTCTGGCATACCAAATAATATATTTTAAAAATTCTTTAATGCATTTAATTAATTTCAATCTTTTGCATTTACGGATTAATTTATGACGCGTTTTTTAATATGAACATTTTTGTGATTCTTTATCTCTTCAATTCTCTATAATTGAGAGAAAGTACGTAAAGATCGACGCGGTATTATGTAATTGGCATTCTTAAGGCTCCTGGATACTCAGCCGAGAACTCCGCGTTGACGGTGGCGACATCGGTATAAATAAGAACTATAAGGCAAGAAAATAGCTATAAGGCGTGGAAAGTGACATGTTAACAACCCTATTTTGTTGTGCATGCTATTTCCTTATTATTAGCTCTGTACTTGTGCTCTAACGTTTAACGTATTCGTGAAACTCATAAAATTGACCGAAAAGAAGATTTGCAAGGAATACATATGCGGAAGGAACATTTTCCACTCCTTTCGATAGTCGTCAAACGGCTTGTTTTCCCGTATGTTTAGGCTTCGTTTTATGGCTGTTTGTTTATTGTCGAGGGAAAAAGATAGTTTTCGGTCAATTTTGGAAGTGTTCTGAAACGATCTATAGTGATTTTTTATCGAAATGTCTTTTTATTTGAAAATGGCATGCACAACAAAATAAAGTGTTTTCCAGTGTTTTACTCGTCTCGATAGCAAGAATTCAACATAACCGCGGTGACTATCCAGGAGCCTTAAAAGCAACCGTTTCACCGTGTCGTGACGTCTCGCAGGCGTTAATATCAATCGCGTGATACAACAGCGAAACTTGCAAGTAAACGATAATGCTTATGCAATGGCACTAACATTCCCATATCGAGTTGAGAGAGTCGTCGTTGCACCGCGCGGGAATGCAGCTGCGTGCTACGTGTGCGACCAAATGCACATCTCGCGAACATGTCGCAGCGTGGATATACATATGCACCAGATGGACACAATAATGTTTATCTTTATGGAAACTGCTTCGCGTATCGCGACACGTTGATCTGTCTCGTAGGCGATAAAGACGGATATATGCATGATCGTAACGCGACTGTGTAACGGAAGTCGCTAAATCTTTGTATATACATACGTGTTACTGAACCTCGTATAAAAATTCTTTTATAAAAAGAATTTTTTATTTTTATATGGTTTATTTTGCTTATTACAAGTGGATTTTAAATGCCAAGCGCAGCAAGTCTCCAATTAATACAATACTTTGGTGGGTTACCAACATGTTATATCAGTCTTAAAATAAGCGGTTTATTCTTCTGTTATTCAAAATCTCTAACTTCTTGGGGCTTACTTAAAGTGAAAGTATTGTTAACTCAGTTACCAACATGTTATAAATTCCGCTTATTAATTTCTGTAAAATTCCTCCAGAACAGAAACTATCTTTATATAAGCAAAGAGACGATAACTGTACTAACAATAAGTATTAAGATCAGCACGTTTGTGGCCTGGATCCCATATATGTCGGTGCGCACAATCGCAGAGAATAGACTGTCACTAGCATGAAAATCTTTGTGAGGCCTGAACTATCCTCCGTTTAGTATGAGAGACATGTCGAAAAGCTTGGGACTGAGAGAGTTAATCGAGCTGTCGTCCACACGTGACCCACAGTTAGGTGGGTTTCCGCGAGTAGACATATATTACTATATGCATAAGGGCTGGGGTGTGCGCGCGATGATGCCCACGCGTGAATACTCGGGTGGGCGAATTCACGCCGGTATTCAAGAGGGCTGCCATTCATAGCGTGGATTCTGCCAGTGCCTGGAAGACTTAACCGGTCGAGACGATGAGGATGACGTCGGGGCTGTAAAAACCGCCCCTGACGCCGTTCTATAAAAGTAATCCTATTTACCTGGTATATAAGTTTATTGAAAGTTGCTCCCTTCGAGGTTGAACCGCGACAAACAAAAGGATGAGTATGGATTATAAAGAATCTCAGCGCGCGATAATGACAATAAGATTATAAATTTCTGGAGTATATATACCAATTCTTCAATTTTTCGCTAAGAGACTTCTTAATGATATTAAACATTTTTGAATTAATATCTCAATTTAATCACGGATTGTCTTTAGTTACATAAAAACATCAATTGCAATTAATTAAATTGATTAAATGAGAAGAATATTTCTCGACCAGATAATTGGTATAAAAGATATTAATTACAAGTATATTAAATAATTTTTGGAGGCATTCTGAAAAATTTATCTCCAATGCCGAACTTGCTTCCATTCACTTCATCGATCGTCTTCGGACACTCGCATTTCCCAGTGAACACTGTAACAATTGTCGTTCATTCTTTATTACGACCGGTATTTTTATATTGTCGCATGTCGTCAGCAGTGACGTAGGAAGGAAAATATCGCAGCCCCGCGCACGTGTCGAGCATACACACGCGTGGATAGGCACATGGTCTGTTCTTACAAAGACTGCCGTCCATGGCGATACTTCCTGTAAAGCTCATGTACTTCGTTGACGATGACAGTGACGTCGACGTCGGCGAAAAGGATATCCGGCTGCCCCATTCATGTCGGTGCGTATTTCGACACGTATTTCGACCAAATGGGTTTTACCGGCTATTATGTCAGAGTCTGCGGGCTATACTTCAACCCCTCTTTGTGCCAATTCTTCCCCCAAACTCAATCTCATTAATCTAAATCGACCAAATGAAGCCGTCGCGGTTCTTTTGGAAACCCTTTGTGGGATACTATTAAAACTCATCCACCGTCAAATAATGGTACGTTCAGCTTTTCTCAGATCTGCCGAAAAGTCACGAATGTCACGTACTTGCTACCTTTGTGCGGAATTTCTCATTTCTTACACATTTTGAAATAAAAATAATTTTGCTCGAAGGAAGTTTCATTGGCGTAGTGTATGCCTTTGTAGTTTTTTTTTCAACATGTTTATGTTACGCATTCGGAACTTTTCTTTGCAGCGATTTAAACTGCGCACTTTTAGATACTTTCTTGAATTCGACATCTGGGGTAATACTTTTTAAATAGTTAAGTCAACAACAGTGACAAACTTCTCTACAAAGTAACATTGTTGTCTTTTGCTTCTTCATTCTTTTCCGTTTTTCTTTCTTCTTTCTTTAGCATTTCATGTTTGAGAAAGATATCATGCCAACTGCTAAGCAATCGAAATAATTCTATTTTATTCTACGCTTTTTGTAAAATTTCTCTTTTTTCTCATTTATGTCAAGCTTATTCCATTTGTTTTATATCCTATTGATCTAAATTCAGAACAGAATAAAACCATATGTATATAGGTACCTACATGAATTATGAATTTGTTTACCCAAGAAAAAGATGAGATATCCACTTAATTTGCACACGAAAAATTCGAAAATATTGAAATAAAATAATTATTTTTATCACTCGTTGAACATCTCGTTAATCCGCTTTGCTAGTTTCGGAAATGAAATGATGGTATACTGAGATTGATTCTATTCGTGGCATTTGCGAGGCGCATTTCCTATACCTTTTCCCACGTTAATGTTGATTTTCAGGAACTTATTAGCAGGTACGAGATAATCCTATTTATAGAATTCGCGCACCTCACGCTCTCTGGTTGCTCTCAACATATGCTTGTTTCTCATTATTAACAATTTGAACAGTTCAATTCGTGCGATAAAACAGCTTAATGCCCACTGAATAAACTATTGTGAATTATAACAAAGCTTTATCAGGAGTAATGAGAAAATATGTGAGAAAGTTGCGGAACACACTAACGTTCGAAATGCACGATTTATGCTCGTTGTACACCCGAGATATGCACGACTTAAGTTAGGCAAATGACGAACGATGTAGTTCTTATGTAAATGTTACATTGACGTTAAAATAACGTAGGAGAAAAGGAAAAAATGCTGTATAAACATGTATATGGAGACAAAGTATGACAAGTGAAATAGCACGTGCAGCATTTTGTAAACAGCTCACATTTATCTATAAATATAATAGCTAATGTCTTTTCTAAGCATATTGAAACGACTAAAAAGAAAAATTAATTAAATATTATGCTACTGTTTTCACAGTTTTTCTAGATTAATAGCTCTTTACATACTCTTTGATTTGATTAAATTCTTTTCTTCAAACGTAGTTCTCATATCAGAATTTATATGAGGATATCTTAATCACTTATTTTTTATCCATTGGATCAATTTGTGTGTAATAATTAGAAGATATTCTCTACGGTTCTAGTGTTGCTTCCTCTTCCTTAGAAGACTCATTAACACAAGTTCGATGGTACACGGGAGTTGCAACGCACGTGCCTACTTAGTTTTCCCTAAGTTCCCCTTCGGTTTTACGTATGCCTCATTAATTACTGCCATCGTCCTCCAACACTCGTCTAAATAGCCGCTGCACGATTCGGCGAAGTTGCTTATTGCTGCTCCGTTTCGCCATCGCTCATTCAAGAAGTTCAAGACAAGTCTCGAACCGTATTACTTCCGTGCGAGAGGTCGCTAAAAGGGATTCACGCTTATCCATCCTTTGGCGGTGTTATCGATTTTTTCAATTCATTAATATCCCTGAACGGCGCGCTGCCTTTCGAAGCGAAAATTGGCGATAACGCATTGCTGGCTATTTTTTTTCATATTCTACGCGATGACGTTTTATGTGATACGTACGAATTTGCGCTTGTTACCGTCAAAGCGGCTAATTAAACGGAGTTTCTGATTTATTTTTCTGTTCTTCGTGCGAGCGTCCGATAAATCGTTCATTGGGCTTGGCCACTGGGAATGCGACGATAAATTAATTTTTACCGCATAATTAATTGCAGTCCTAATAATTCGGCCTGTTTACACAGCGCACGTAATCAAATGTGTGGCATACGTTCTACGTTGGGCGTTACAAAGGTGATTAATCAACGCCTCGCGATATTCCCGTAGTGTATAAACTAGAAATTAACGTCGGATCGATATATGCGTAATGCATTTGACTAATCTGATTAACGATTGCATTAATTTCATTTTTGTGATCCGGAAATGCCCCATGAGAGAAACGCCCGCTTTAAAATAATTAATCCGTACAGTAAGTAAGTAGGCGTAAGTAATTACACGTGTTTGAATCATTCGGAGCCACTATCGTTCCATATAGATGCATTAGAGATGACTTAAATTTCTATATCGAAAAGATATAGATATGATTTCTGACTCATAAAATTTCGTCGGCCATTGGCATCTTCTTGTAGGTTCTTAATTATTTTAGAAAGAAAGTGAAATATAAATTTATTTTAGATGTATTAAAGTGAAAAATATCTTAAATAGAAATCAGACTTTACGGTATGAGTTTATAATACCAACGAGTCCATAGGTATTTATTAAAAATATAGTGTGTCGCTTGAGAAACTCAGCGCAGTTTGTAAAGAGACGCATTTAAAATGCGAACGATAATCACTGTTTCAATGTTAAATTAATCATTGTACGTCGTGAGACTTTAACTCTGTGCAAACGAAATACACCGTATTGTATTATGCATATAATGTTCCCTTGTCAACCCAAACGACCCCGAGTTTCAGGAGAACCGAGTTGTACGAAGTACGTGATTATCGGCCAACGGAATTCGTAACATGATGAAGCGATGAATTCTGTGAGGAAGTTCAGATCCTCCAAGATACCCCGAGTACCCCGCTCGAACTCAGAATATTAATGTATCTAAAGGGGCGACGAAGCGGAGTGGGAGAGTCGGAATGTGATCGCGAAATATTTGAACCAGGCGATAGACCGTGTTCCGCGCGGCGGTAAACGTTTCACGGCGCACGGTATATTTGTCGCGACCTCACGATACCTCGGTCCTCGCCTTCAATGGGCGCACGTGCGCCGAATTCAGCCGCGGGGCCGACGACCATTATTCTCCCCGTGGACGCAGTCCTGTTGCATCTCGTATTCTGTGGCGTCTGCACACACCGCGCCCGAGCCCAAACTTGATCCCGCAGCAGCACGTGCTCGAGTACAATCTGGCCCGGAATTGTCGGGGACGGAATGCACTCGCGCCGTATTTGTCGATGGATTAAAGTAGTTTGCTCGTGCCGTCGTTCAGCCGCGGATAGACCGAACCGAACGGGAAAGTAGACCAAAGCGCGGCCCTGGACGGCTTCCGAGCTCGCGCCGAGCTCTCTATCGATGCTTGTGCAAGTTGGGAACTCATGAACTTTATAATCGTCGATATGCATTTATTCGTCCCCGGTGCATTAGGACTGCCGAAATATGATCGATCACGAGCAAGTTACATTAGCATCTATAAGGGATTTAAAAAAGCATTATAGGGTTATTTATGATATTTATTGAATTTCTTTCAACAAGTAAAAGATATTTTACGCGAAAAGTGACACGCAACGCCGCAACCTTTCGGTATTATTTATAAATTTTTGGGCAATCTCTTAATTATATTATGTCTTTTTTGTATTTAATCACGTCTTAATTTCTTAGTACAATAAGCCTTTATATTTCAACAAGAGAATATAAGACTTTATATCTGAAAAGAGAAAGATGTAAATTTTATATTTTTTAAATAGATTTATATTAATTCTAAGTGGAATTTAATATGTAGAATGTTATCAATTATTGATCGACTAGGTACTGTAGTGACTCTACTCATTCTACAATATGTTTGTTAAAACCGATGAGAAAAAATGCGTGCAGCTTTTATCAGTATTAAAAACTGCGTAAATAATTGCTTTTTCATGCAAATAGCTGGCTGTTTGAGAACAGAAGCAGAGTGAATAGAAAAATGTTCCCGGAATTGTTTATTCTGCCTATTGTAACAGAAATATAAATTAAATTGCCTCCTATATGCTCTTTTACGAAAGAAAAATAAAAGCTGTTGTCGACAAAGCGAGGATCTTTTCTGTATCTGTTCGTAAATTCGCTTTGACAAGGGTCGCGATTATTTGCGGCTCACACCCTCCGGAATAACGTACGAGGCTTGACTGACATTCGATTTTTCTCGTTCTTTATCGCAGAAAGCCTTTGCGGGCGCCACGAGAAACGCTTATTGAATCACCTGCTGGCAAATTACAACACCTTGGAGCGACCGGTCGCGAACGAGAGCGAACCACTGGAAGTGAAGTTTGGCATCACTCTACAGCAAATCATCGACGTGGTAAGTTTTACCGAATCTTTCCCTTTCGTCGCATATTTTAGCATATTATGCACAAAATACACACACACCGCGCGGTCTCGAGAGCATACATATATACTTACTTATAACATTGTTATTGGAATTAGATTAGATATATCAATTATTTCAATATATAATGATTAAGGTCAAAATGCACATTTGACAATGATTAACTGAATATGTAATAGCTAACACTGATAGCAGCTAACAAAATCTAAGGTTGGCTATCTTAAGTATAGTGAAGATTAGCGTGAATTTTCGCGGATGTATTTCAAATCTTAAGAGTGAATATCCATTATGAGGCGGCTATTTTGCAGCCTCCGTGTGAACCCTCGAGATAAGAAGTGCCAAGATTAGCCGCGCAAGTTTTTGCACGTCAAAATATCGGGCTTATCTAAATGAGAGCATGGTTAAGCGGGGACGAATGAGGCCAGATTGCATTACGCTCTCCATCTTCGCACTCTCCCTTACCGCGGTCATTTACTTTCATCAGCATTGTATACAATGTATACCACCTAACATATACGGTTCCTAAGGAAAGATCTGAAAACATGTCCGATAATAAAGGCGCGGGCAAGACAAAAAGAATTCAGCGTGCAGTCGTTAATTCTGTATTTAAGGAACTTCTCGTTCTGCAAGATGTTTTGAAATAAGAAGTTTACTGAATTTTTTCATGAATTATTTCACAATTAAAATTTAGCGCGAGAAATAGAAATTAATTACGTGAACGTTTTCATTACTGATTTATTGTAATAGACGAGAAATATATTCCAATTTGAGTCGAAACGTTTCAACTTGGATGAGGAGGAACACGCCGAGGCGGATGTCAATTCTTGGCATGAAAAGTAGAATACATATATTTTCTGCGTGTACGGCAAAATGTTACCAAATCCTATCTATATAACTTTCCGTTCGTAGCAATCGTATATATTAAATTTTCATCGATAGCAGCTTTGTGTGTATCTTTTCCGTATCTTGGTATTTTCTGATGCATACATATTATATCGGCCAAGCTTGAAATTGCAGGTGTATTGAATGATCCCCGTAGACCAATTGGAGAATAGTCGATAGCGATCTAGCCGTGAGCATTATCGTGATCCGTAGAAATAAAACCGCCCGATTGATCAATATTTTATGGACGTAACGAATGGACGGCATTCAAACGTTCATTAAGAATTTAATGCCGGGAGTTTTTTTCCCGGATCCCCGATTACAATTATAAATTGACCGGGAGAAAGTACATCGAGATACCTGCAATCCACTTCGGTTCCGCCAACCTGGCGGGAGTAATATATAGCCGGGATTAAAGAAACCGATTGAAGGTGTTTCCTCTCAAAACATCCTTATGGCCAGAGTTAACGGCCAAGGGAATATATCCGTCACGCCGAGCCCCTTTACGTCACAAGCTTCCCCAATACTTTACTTCTCACTCGCAACGAAGACTGTAAGATTCTACAACTGTTTCACGTATTTTTCAGATACTTTGCCATCTTCTTGAATAAATAAAGTTTATTTAGATATTTGTTTCACTATTCGGCTTCTTTTAAGTCTTAATATAAGTATCAACGTAACTTTGATACAGTTTAATTATAGAAAGTAAACACTGTTTGCAACAAACGTGCGCTACGCGCGTGTGTCGCCGGCATTTCTTTTATTTATTCACAAAGGATATGATTATCCGGATAACCACGAGCCTTTATCTCTTTTTCAGTTTCGTGTCATTATTATTATTCTCATTGTTGTAGTTATCGTGATATTCCGCCATAGCTTTTCCTTTAGAAGTTCATACAATCTGATACATTTTCTGTAAAAACAAAAGGCCACTATGTGTTCTGGACATTAAGAGCACAGACATTTCCGGAGCAAACTCTCTTTCATCCTTCTAGTGGCAAAACATATTCCATTACACCCCTGCTCGCCACCCTTACGTCCGCGTCGTCGTTTCGCTAAGTCGCATCGCTCAAGCTGAATGGGGTTTTTACCGTTTCCCTTTTCAAAGTATCGTTGCCTTTGGAAACGACGGGTATCTCTGTAGTTTTCTTATCCAGCGCGAATTGCAATAAGAAACCCAGCAACCTTAATGAATTAATTCATAAATCTTACAGTGCAAAAATTTCTCCACTATTTTCGAATAAAATCCTTGAACTGTTTTCTTTCTACAGATTTAATACAATGTAGCGATACAATTCGTTGTTTCATATTTCACAATCGGAATATACATGGTGTTAATATTATTTAAATAACTATTTTACAAATACCACACGTACCGTTAAAATTATTTTTAGCATTATTATATACAATATGGAATAGTACACTATTATTTTTAATTTAAAATTGATTTAACATAATTTAATCTGGGGTCAAACGGCACTCTATGTAACCTAAACACGGAACATCAGTCGAAGAAGTTCTTCGTTAATACATTTAGCTTTAAATTTAAACTTTTATTTGATGTCGGAATTGGAGAGCGAGAGCTTTCGTAAAAGCGGCGTTTCTTTAATTGGTCACATAAGTAGAAAAGTTCATAATGGCAGGAACCTGATTCCGTATGTTGGGTAAAGCGGAGTACACGATGGCGAAACAAGAATCAACAAAACTTTCGGCATTCGCGAAGTCGTAACGTGAAACCAATCACATTTTTAGGTAGCTGAAGTCTCACGAAACAACTATCATTTACGAAGAATATTAACTCTCGGAACTGCCTTATTATTTGATCTGTAAATGCGAATGTGTTCTGCGATGTTTATAGTATTTATATGTGTGTGTCATATCGCGCAATTTTTATCATCTTTTCAACACTACGCACCGATATAATATTGCAAGCAACGTTCACGCTTTTCTTAATTCCATTTCCAAGTTCTTCAGCGTGCTATAAACTTTTTATGGTAGGTCGTAAACATTTGGTCGCGCTTAGTCGCGACTTTTTCTACTTCTCATGGCCGATGTGATGTTGAGTTGCGCTACTGTTTGATTCACTGTTTGTTTGATTGCTGTAATCGAACAAACGTATGTCTCACAGAGAGAGATATTTTCACTGTTTTTTCGTCTATTACTGTCAAAATGTGATATATTATTTTCCATGAAGTTCGTAAATTATATGCCTTGTAAATAAAAATAATGAAGAATGATGTAAAGTCATAATCCAAACTTAATATTGTTTTCGTGTGCTTTCTTTTTCAAAACGCAAGAAAATACAAAACAACAGAAATTATAGCGACTGTAAATTATTAGCAACGAGATTCAAGGTTTTGCTTATATATATATAACGCACAAAATAGAACTTGTGCATCATGCGGTCAAAATACACGCGTCGTGAACTTTTTGCGTCACGCGACATGTTCCATCGATTAATCATAGCGTATATTGCAGAAACTCTTGTTTCGAAATGGTCACACCTTTCCGCTTGACGAATGTTTATGCACTTTGTCAGCGCCTGATGACGTTAATTATCATGATTAATCGCTCGTCCTTAATTAAGACTTCTCGCTTCTCTGTAGATAAATTGTGTGACGATGCGTGGACGTTTATTGGGCTCAAACGGCTTCCTTCGTGGACCGTCCCCACCGAATGAAATCAATGGAAATTCAATTCGTAATACATTTCATTCACTGAAGAATGAAAGAAATGCAGTATTCATTGTTACCGCCATTGTCGGCCGCGAAATGAAACTCTTGCCTTTCATCGATCAAAAATCGCGCATTTTGTGTATCTCCGAAAGGTCTGTCGAATAATGTCGACGTCACAAGGAATCTATATGCCAATTTTGCATCATTTCAGACGGGAAAGCGAGCCATGAAATTCGCACTTTTTTATTCATCCCGCTTGCCGGATTTTGTTTTGAGCTGAGCTCAGCGAGTTTGATAGATTGTTATATCATGTCAACAGTTTGTAACGCAATAACGCATATAACGTATAAAACACTCAACTGAGTGGCACACTGTCTGTTACGAAAAACTGAAGAATTTATAAACAGCAAACACCAAGTTACATGTAACTTACATGTTAGTTGTAATTTCCTACTCAACAATGTAAATGCAGCATAACACGTGTGTTATATAACATTTACATTGTTGAGTAGGAAATTACAACTAACATGTAAGTTGCATGTAACTTGGTTTTTGCAGGGATATATCCTAAAAAAATTATTCTGGTCTAGAAATCTCATTTTCATTCTGCTCGTAAAAAATGAAATAAATTTTTATCTATTTATAATCTATTACGTTTATTGGAAAACTAGAAATATCACAATAAC
This sequence comes from Leptothorax acervorum, assembly GCA_035220615.1. NCBI lineage: Eukaryota > Metazoa > Arthropoda > Insecta > Hymenoptera > Formicidae > Leptothorax > Leptothorax acervorum. The sequence continues at coordinate 19,867 of JASTWQ010000179.1, read as the reverse complement.
TTTGTTGATATCAATTCGCGATATCTCATGATTCACGCTGCAACAGAAATTAATTCGTAGCATCACTCGTAATTTCGTTCGCCTTTATTCAGGCCGACAATACGAGTGATGAACATTGCACTATGCCGTAAGTTTTTAGTCTTTGTCGCAAGGTGTAATTACGTCGCGCCAATGAGCCAGCCGTGACAAAATGCGTCCGTGTTACTCATACATAAAGAACGTCGGCGTAGCGGAAGCGGAAGTGCGCCGCGAAAAGACGTGACTACGAGAGAAACGTCCGGGTCGTACGACCGGTATCTTTGTCACGCAAAATCCTCACCGTTACATTTCACGCTGCACAACAAGAAAATAAAAAAGAAATTTGACAAAAACTTGTGATTATTTTTTTTTGACTTTACTTATTGCGCTTTTATTAAAAGTTTATCTTGCATACGTTCTTTAGCTTCTTTCATGAATCACAACAATATAAATAAATTAAGCTTTTTTAAGTCGTAAATATTACATTTATTTAAATTGCAATTTTATATTTAGTTGCAAAATATAATTTTGGCGGTAAAACAAAATTGTTATTCTCCCAAAAACATATATTTTTAAGTACAATTTAATGATGTAATCTTGATTGAACGTTATTTTAGATTGCTTAACGGGAAGATTGCAATTTAAAATTGTACTTTTTGTATAATTCTTGGCTTCCAACTTTTTGAATTAATTTCTTTTCTTAATTAAATTTCGCAATATGCGACGTTCATAATCATTCGATTGTACAATATGAGCGATAAAATACCTGTACAAATTACTCTAACTGAATATATTGCAGCAGATTTGATTAAATTAACAGAGACAATGGGAAGAACACGTTTATTATAATCCCACGACTCACAAGCGCGTTTTTTTTTTATTTAATGTTACACGTTTTTACGAGAGGAGATTATCAAATAACAGAAAATATTTATTGCTCACCCGTGCTTTTCGATCTTCCCAAAAACTACTCGCCAATTTATTCTCGTTTTACATGAAGCAGCGCAAAATGCGTCCAGCGAGTAACAAAATTCAATTAATACGACTGCCTATGATATAATATGAAGTTTGTTTGTCGGCAACGATGCCGAAAACACCATTTCGTTTCGTAAATCACTTTGAAACTCTCGATAACACGAGCATGAAAGGACAATTCTTTTCGGTTGACTCGGTCAAAACTATCGTTTGCAGAGAGAAAATTTGCAGCCAGTAAATTTTCTGGTTATTGGTTATCTTTTTGTAAGAGTTTCTTACGATTGAATCGTATTTTCCTGTCGTTATATACCTACTATTCCTTTTGTCACAATTCTTCAGATTTAGTGACGTAAATTTTGTACGCAATCTGGCTGAATGAAGCAATTGTAAGTTGTCTCGCAGCAAAAAACCATTGCCCGTATGTGATAAATGAGTATATTACAACAATTTCAATTTTAAATTTTCTCTGCCTGATGATTAATAATTTTCGACTCAATTACGAAACTATCTTTAATTATGTTACATATCTACATAAAACTACAATAGTCATATGTCGATCTGATTTATTATTCTAAAATTTTGTATTAAATATAATATGGACGTTGATTAAACTTTTTTGTGTTTTTAAAGTTTTTTTAAGGCACAATATGCGTTATCGAGCGCACTAGTGAAGTTAAATCGCACGTCCAACTCATTTTGTGAATAAATATTTGCCATATGCGTGTGCTGTTTGCTCGTGTCGAGTGAAACGTATGACTGCGTTTGCGCGTCAACGTGAATGAGATAGGTATATGAAGATATGAGCTATATTCAAAGATATATACATATGTCGACAACGTCAATATATAGCATCATCCCCGAACAAATCATTTGTACTAGAGGACTATAATGTTCTAGGAATAAATAAGAAAATGAAGCAATGTGACAAACGTAATTATTAGCAGGTAGATTTAGAAAAAATTAAGAATGTTTTGTACGTAAAAAGTTAATTATATTTTCTGTAACAAAAGTGAGCGAGCAAATCGTAAATTGAGGGATAAATATCATAGCAAAGAGAAATAAAATTATGTACAATCTATTATTCTTAACCTACAAAGAAAAGTATCTTGAAGCACGTTACATTTATCTTAATTATATTTATAATTATATATGACATGACACAATACATGTAATTTTTACAATCTTTATATATAATAACATTGTTTTGTGTTTTTTGCAGGATGAAAAGAACCAAATACTTACGACCAACGCGTGGCTGAAGCTGGTGAGTGGAACCAAGTCTTTTTATCTTTTCCTTACAGTCGACTAATTCTTATAAGAAGAAATTGTTTACGTAATTTATTTTAATGGCTTAAGAACCTGACTCGAATACTTTAAGAATCTTTAAGAGAAATCTCTACATGTTATAAACCTCCAAAGCTTCAAAATCTTGATAAAAATTATGTATAATGATAAACATAGAAATTAGTCAGAACATACAAATATAGAACATACGAAGAAATATTAATTATTTGCATGAAATTTATTTATTAAAAATTGTTTGTTTAAGTTTTATTGAGTAAGATTCTCTTTGGAAAAACTTTGTATACTTGAACAGGAAAAAACATACAGTAATGAATATTATCCATTACCTACCAACGTCTACGACCGACTGCGTTTGTACTTTTAATGGTTGCTGGGTAAAATAAATATGAGAATTAATCATAGTTGACAAAGTAAGTTTGTAAACTTTTGGAAAAGGTACGTTTCCTTAATTACATAACTAAATGTATGCGAATATATATGCAGTTATACGTAAACGGTAAATATCGGCTACATGCACAGATTCTTCTATAGCACCTTCTCACAGCTCCATGTTACGTGGAGCAAATGACACGTTGAAAATGCGTTCGCGGTAATTCTCTCGGCGAAATGGCCAGTTAACAGAAAATCAATAACTACATCGGTTACTTTTCCGTCGCCTGCGGTCTTCCCATTTACGAGGATGCGTTGTAATATCGCTGATAAAAAATACATCTACCGTCGCGGCGCGCATGACGAGACGAAAGCAGCATGAGAGAGGAAAAAATGCAGTAAAAATTTGAGTGGATATATCTGGTTATGTCCAATAATTATATGATCGAAATGCAACTCGCATACAACACGATAAATCAGGAAAGCTCTTGTTTTTACAACGGAATTTTTCTCAGAGACATTTAATTAGGCGATTCCGTTCAGATATTTGTGCAGAAAAGTTTTATTTCGTTTATATTAATCGTAAGTCAAATTAGAGAGTCGTAAGTCAAATTGGAAAAATCTTGTTGAAATGTTTCGTTATGTGCATGTTTATTTGCAACTACAATTTATCATTTTAAAGTTTTCAAAATAATTAATGTTTAATTTTTAATTAAAATTTTAAATTAATTAATTAATTTTAAATTAATAGATATTTAATTTTAAAGTTTAATTTAAAATTTTTAATACATTAATATCAAACTATATATATATATAACTACACTGTTAAATTCGTAGGGTCAAATTATACTCAATTTAAGTCATTTTTGACCATTTTTATAGGTCGCTATTGCTCCTACTGAATATGTTGTTAATTTAACTAAACCAATGGAATTAAAATAATACTATTTTGTTATAAAATAATAAATTTTGACACACATGGCAGTTAAAAATAACAAAATGTTATTTAACTTAAGGTATTGGTTTAAATTTCATCTTTTTTTTTTTTTTAATATTTAACAGCGTTGGCCCACCTCACTTTTACGCATAAATAACTCGTATACGACAGACCGATTTACAGATTCTTTCGCTATAATCTATATTATCGATTGAATCACGTGAGCGAGCAATCAGTAGATCAGAAACGCGAGAATGCGGCGCGGCGGCTGCTATTGTCGGTTTGCCTCCTTTTGCATCGACTGCTTCCTAGGCGAGCATCCAGACACAACCGCTTCTTCTTTATCTCCCTAAGAAGGTGCTCCGTGTTTCCCTCGGGTGCAAAAAAGAAGGTAAGAGCACAGCACGGGAATAAGAACGTGAGAATAGACGGGTAAAAGAAGGAGGCTATAGGGTAGGATGGGGTAGGACGCGATAGGGATGAGTTCGAGAAAATCGTGACAGCAGAAAGATGCACTCTGGAACCGCGATCTCCTCCCTATTTTTCCCTTCTTTCGCTCTTTTCCTCTTTCTTCTATACTCGTTTCCCTTGACAGCGAGAGGATAGGCATGTCGAATGTTACTTCTTGTTTTAACATCATCGATCGTGCATAAGGGAATAAAACCGAAGGGAATAACACGAACTGTTTGTGTGGTACACGTCACTCGAGTCTGCTGAAAGCTAAAGTTTGATGAATCTATTGCGAATACGCGATATAAATGTATTCTAGTTATCTCTTCTTTTTTTTTGCCGCAGCATTTGGTCGCGCTGATGTGTCCAACCGCCTGCCTGCAAGTAAATTATCTTTTATGCGGTTGGCGGACGGGGTGATTAATTATTTACTCTGTTTGCGTTCAGCGTCTATGGACGCGAGATAATCCGGCTGGACTTTTTCATTGCGAACTTTTCGCAGTTTCGTTCATGGCTTCTGAAAAAGCCAGTACACATCCTGGCTGTAATTAATTTGAGATTTCATGATATCAACGGGGCGCTCCAGTGTCTCCCCGTCGCTATAATTTTTATCCTGTTCGTATATCACGTAGTATCGATATTATCCTTTGAGTTTATAGCCACTTTATTGTCTTCAAGGAATTGATTTCTGATGAAGAGAAACGTCTATCTTCCACCTCTTGTGTGCTTCCACTTTGATAAATCTTTCATCTTCTTCTTTCTTTATTTCGTTCTTCACTCTTTTTCTTCTCTTTTTTATTCGTAGATTTCAATTGTATCTTTTTTTATGATATTGCTTTTTTTGCTCGAATCATTCTGCCGGTAAAGAACAGTTGAAAAAATCATAGACAGCTGTGAGGTTCTTCTCGGTAATATTGAGCAAAAAGAGAAAGAGCGCCCATAAAGGACGCTTCATCGTCAATTCATTAGCGCCGAAGCTTTCAACGTTGTATCTTGATTCTCTTAATATTCTAGATACATCTTTCTCTATATATATATATATATGAAATAAATTGGTGATACCAATTCTAATTAGAATCTTCATTATCTTTAAATGCGGCAATACGAGATATGTACAGTAGAAAGACAATACGAATTTCAAAATGGTGCTGTTAAAGCTTAAATTGAAATAAAGGATTCATCCTCGTCTCATCAGTTAAGTTAAGACGGAGCCATCACTTATCGCATAAACCACCTTCAAGATAGTCAATCAAAACTTTCAAATTTACTGAGGTAAAAATGGAATTTTAGAGCAGTACTTGGCAGCAGCCTCATATACATTATGACAGCACATTTACGTATTTAATGGCTATGCGATAGACGTTACTTCGCTCTTACTGCTGATGAACGTGAATACGTAATAGCAGCATCTTTTATATATTAGGAAAATAACCGAAATATATATACACACATACACATATGCACATATAATCTATTTCTGAGTACCATCGTTTAGCTTCGCTAAGTCGCTATCTCAACATGTATTCACAAACACGTAAGAAAACGTGTGATGTTGCAAGTAGCACTCTTATAAAATTTGTTATTTATCAAGCCGGACTCTTTCAGTTTGTTGAATAATTTATTGACAGATAGCCGATACGCAGCTGCGGTTTCGAGGGTAGGTTAATAATATAATGCACTTTACTCGCGCGAATTCATATCGGAGCAGCGTATGGATCGAAGTAATATTAATCGACGTTCCCCAAATCTACATGACGAACGAATATGTAGACTGTAATAAAGTAGACATTTCTTAGCATAATGCACGTTTTAAAAAATTCTTACGTCGCGTCGATTTGTGTTACGTTAGCCCAAATCTATTACATATAAACCATTTTATGAAGCGTTTCCGGACTTATGTTTATAGGAACTTTTTTAGTCCAAATTTAATTAATTTATAATTAATATAAGATCTATAAGAACTTGAGCTTTCATTGTGATCTGATCTGGAACACCCTGTATATGTAAGTATATACATATATACATATAAGATCAATTTTTCAATCATTTTCAAGAATATAATTATTCTAATATTTTTCCACAAAAGTATATTATCATTCTTCATCTACAAATTATTGACAAAGTTACAATTCGTGCTTGTATAACGAAATTTTATTAAGTTTCCTGTTCACTCACCGCAGCCATCTTGAATTGATAATGTCAGAAGCGAGAAAATATATGAAAATTCTTGCAACTTGCAACATATTACACATTAAAATGAAAATGTTTTTCAATAAAAATAACGTTTGTACTTGATAGAGCAGGTTTATAAAATATACCGAAAACTTCTTTTTTGTTTGGGTAATCAATAAATAACTCACATATGAATTGTGTCTATAAATCAAGAACGAAAACAAGCTGTTTGACAGCTGCTGAATTGAAATAAATATTTGCTTTCACATATTAAATTATAACAAAATGGGAAAGTCTTTGATATATTTTAATGCTATTTTAAATTATTTTAAATATGAAAACACTGCACTAAATTGAAAAATGACACTGGAAGTTGCAAGAATAATTTAGCTTTTTAACGTTATTTTTCAGGCCTTGTAATTGACAATTTTAACCGAGTGTGACGCTGTGTATACCTACTGTCAACGCAAACTTGGCAATCGAGCCCAGCAGGAGCCTCAATAAATTTTTACCATTAAATTTTTTGTAACTAAATTAACATAAAATCAACTGAAAATTAAATTTATGTTATTTATTAACGCCTAAAAAATTTCTCTCTAAAAAAAATATAGTTTATGACTTTTAAATTGAAAATTCTTTATACCTCGGGGATGTATCATGTTCATCATTTTTTCTACTATCTTCTCTATTTTATACGTAACTGAAAAAAGTGACGATAACTTTGGAATGCAATATCCGCTCGTATCATTTGCGGGCAAATAGTTAGGCGAGAGACATGAAAGAGCACTTTTCGTGCTCTTGGCGGGCCGAGATATACAAGTTAGGATTCCGAGTGGCGTTCTCGATTGCCGGGTATAACGTAGTTGCGACACGGCGACAAAGTGTCCAAATAATTGCACGTGCGCATCCTCGACTCGCCGGGAACGAGATCAGCGGCGATATCAGTTGCCTTTGCGTGCACAAAGGGTCGACGAAGGCCCGACGAAATGGGAAGGCAAGAGAGGAAGCGAGGAGGCTGCCACACGTAACATCATCACGTACGAACATGTCGCTCGCGTGTTGGCACGATGTAGCAGCGCTAAAATATACGGAGTCGAGAACGTTGTCGCGACACTCACGTTTCAGCGCGAGGAACGTCACCGCTACATCATGCTTCTCGTTGCGCTGGCATTTTAGATCAACCGCTTCGTTGTGAGCAACCGAGAACGTAGAAGCAGCTAGTTATGTCTGTATCTTGTAGCGAGAAAGAGCAATTAATCCAAGTTGAATATTTATCTACAAATTTATATACTTACATCGTAAATTTATATGACTATTTATACGGAGTAATCCTTAGTGCATATGATAGCGGCGTAACGTTCGGTGATTTAGATTTAGAATAATGTTTTCTACGAGTCGCCACAATGCTGGATGTTTGATATGTTAAAAATTTTTATTACGTCTATATAAGCTCTAATATTATACTGATATGTCGAATAATTTGTATTGTTTGATTAGCAATATCGGTTGCGCGTTGACAACTCTCGAGTCCGCAGGAAAATTGCGGCCACGCCTCTTTGTCCCCGTATAGTCAAGCTGTGGTACTTAGAAAATTGAGCGGATAATTCTTGAAGCGAAGTAGCCAGATAATACATTAGAACAAGATAGGAAAGAAAAGACGAAACGGCGGATTGCTCGTAAGATTAAATTAAAACTTGGATTACAATTCGAAGACGGAGATAGCGAGCTTCAGCTTGTTAGCGTAATATTTTACATTAGTCGGTATTTTCTTGAATGCCATTTATCTCAAAGAGCGCAGTCAAGCATCGTTATCCAAGAATTTAATATTTCCATAATTACATGACAGACATGCAGGTAATGTTTAATGACGTTTTGACGGTTTCACCGTGATAACAATATTAATTAGATTATAATGTTTCTGATGATGATAAATACAATACACAACAGATAGATAACATTTGTAAATCGTATATTCTGTCAGTTATTTAAATTCACTCAAATTTCGCTATTCTTATCATACATCTCTTTATCCTGATTCTGATGGACCATTCGAGTCTATTCCGAGATCCAATTTCGGAGTCGGTAAATCAACTGTCAGTATGTCGGCATCAAAGTTTATCTTGATAAATGCCCTTGCGGACGACTCAGTGAAAAAAAAGAGAGAAAACCCTGAAAGCGACCCTCGGGAGAACCACGGGAAAGTACCGATAATTATCTCTCTTCCATTCTGCTCTTTCAATCAGGCCCTGGTACCTCGGTCAGCATCCGACATCTTTTTCTTCGCGTTTATTCGATATTCAGTGTCGAGATTTAGCAATTTTGGTTCACCAAACCTCTTGTTGCGCACCCACACTTCACGCCGGATTGTACAGGAGATGGATAGGCAATTGCAAAAAAAATACAAAAACGTTTTCGGAATAAAAGAACCGTTTTAAGATTGAAATGATGGTTTTTCGCTCTATCATATACAGAACTCAAATAGAGAGATATGATCTAGGAGAATACATACTCCTAAAAATAGTTCGATAAATAAGAAATAGATTATATGTTTGTATATAAAAAATTTTGATTGCTGTATTTTTTCTGAGTTTTGATTTAGGACTTTTATTTAATTCAGGAAGCTAGATTCGATTGTGTACATCAAATAAAAATTCTAACGCCGATCGAATTTGTACACGTATAGTATCTTGAGCAACATAAAAAGTAAACAAATATGCAATAATGTTCTCTCTGCTGAGGTCTGAGGTGTCTAACTCTTATCGCCGCGGGAAAATATAATAAAAGAAGCGGAGAGGAAAATTAATGGAATATCCGAGAACCGCTATCTCGCGGCATTGTAATTTTAGCTTTTTAATCTCGGGTGCAGACACGACGTCGATCGCATTATGGCGATCCTCCGGTTAAAGACGTGAAAGGAATCGGTAAAAATCCTGGATCCATTTATCATGGTGAATCAGACTATATCTTGCGCTCCTCTACAGCTTGACAGATATATGTATAGGTATACATATAATATATCTTATACATGTATATACATACATATATATAGTATATACATATATTTTAGAATGAAAGCTAGCTATATATAGTATATATATATATTTTAGAATGGAGAAGGCGATTCCTTGAACACGATAAAAGAGGATAGGATTTACCGCTACATTTTACCAGTTCTTAATAGTCAGTCTTTACTTTGTGAATCTTCCTCAATTTATAAGTCATAAAGAATTCGCGCGGTGGACAGATGAAATGCGGACATAAAAGGTTGTAGCTAAAGTACAGCGAATAAAATTAAAATAAAAGCTATATAGATCTACAAGGCAATTCTTTGATGTAAATCTCGAATAGTTTCTAAAATCTATTAATGTACTTTTTGAATGATTAATTTAATTACTTCACCAGCGTTATTAGAAAGATATCTGAATCAAATAGTTGTCACTATAAAAAGACTAAATTGCTTGAATAATTGAATCAAAATTGGTCCAAGATTAAAGAATACGTAGATGAGAGGTCGGCTATTAGGAACTCAAAACACTCCATACAATTTGACGCGGCATTTATTCGCGCGACTCGTATTCATGAGGACATATAGTTGCTTCCGGACAGTCACACACATTACCGCACCCGTTACCTATTGCGAGGCGAAATTATTCGCGCGCGTTAATGGTTTTCGCGGCATTTGAATCGTTGAGTGTCACAACGGTGATACATTAATCCACCTAACGATTCCCTTGGCCAATTTCCGCGTAGCCGGCGATAAATTTTAATGTCGTGTTAACGGGCATCGTCCTGTTGTCGCATTATCAAGTATGCTTGCCGTGGGTGTCGCGAAATTGCACTGTTATGGTTTGTCGTTAAGCTCGCGTCGCTCACATAATGCTACGCGTAATCGCAGACAATTAATCACTGTTACAGACGATAGCTCAGCATTTTGCCTAGCACTTGCTCGCCGGTACTTCCTTTCCGTTTTACTGGCGACGTGATAAAGTGTACAACGGTATATTTCTCTCTTCTCAATTGCAGTGTCATCAATAAGATTCGCTCTTTACTATTGCCAGAAATTGCTCGTCATTGGCTAAAATGACGTACAATTCATTCCTTTCCTCATTCTCTTCTTCTCATTTTATGTTCTTTTATTTTTAAATAGGAAAGCTCATATTAATACACATATAGGTACAATATCAAGCGAACATCTTAGCTAGCTTTATTTGAGCTTTATTTAAGAGTTTTAATACACGATGTAATTACTAGATATAAAAGAGCTACCGCACCGTCTACTCCGCCGGTAGCTATGAAAGCAACAAGGATAAGATCTTTCGGCATCGTTCTGATTCAATCCATCAGGAAGAAGAAATTGCTTCATTTACCTTCCACCGCGGTAAAACGTGGCAGCGAGAAAACTGCTAAGTCATAACTGAGCATCAATTTATACTCTCGCCCCGAGCACCCGCAAAGTATCTTACGAGGTATCGTTACGCGATGGCGACTCGCCAAGTAAAAGCGCCACGGAATCAAATGCTTTTACGACTTGCTCCCGCGTTTCTGTGTTACACCTACGCGAATTCGACTATTTCGCTTGTTCGTGGAAATACCATGTCGTGCAATGCGTGAACAATTACGTCGACCACTCGACTCTAGAATGTCAAGTCTTATTTAGAACGTACGTGTGTTATCCTTCTGACCTAAATCCTATAGCCTGTATGTAAATACAGGGAAGGCCCCTATTTTCTTCTCTGCAATTCGCGGTGCAGCGTTCCGGATGTGGGCGTCGGAGCATCAAACACGAACCTGGCGAGTTCCCGAATATAAATCAAGCGGTAGATAGGTAGGTAGGTAGGCAGGTAGGCAGGTAGGCAGGTAGGTAGGTAGATAGATAGATATAGATACGGGCGTGAGCTGGATATCAAATTCATTTTCAAGATCGCGCAGTGCTGCAGTATCGAAAATATGTCGAAAACGGAAGGCGATTGCGATTGCGTTGAGACAAACGTAGCAACAGGTTTTAACAGAGATCCTTATCGCTTGGTTGTCACATAAATTCCATTTTGCTACAACGGCCCAATTGTAACGTATTTCGTCTATTATTTTGCCTACTATTCGTGTTCTGTTGTCTCGGTTGTCGCGGTGACATTCGGCGGGACCGGTATACAGGATGATCTCCTCGACAGTGAACTCATTCCGTAAGCGATTAAGTCGGAAATTCGTTTGATGGACTTTTGATTGGCTACCGCGCGAATGCTCAGTGAATTCCGGTGTGCCCGACAATTAGCGGAGGAAAGTCGAGAAAGATAGACGATACCGTAATCTTTGTTAAGGCAGGTCGAATTCCATTCCGGGATGCGCTTGTATGTTCTGAGAAAATGGGAGTAGAAATGAAAACGACAATAAGACTTTCTCAATTAGTTGTGGTTTTCAAGGTAGGTATACCTATACATATATATAGATAAATTACTTTTAGTTGTCTCATGATAATTATATTTTGCTAATATAAATATATTTTAAAATATATTTTATAAATATAATATATTTAAATAATTGAAGAACAAGAAATAAAATTTTTATACTTTATTCCTTATTTTTTACCTACTTATAACTTATGATAATTTATTTTCGTATTTACTTTTTATTCTTATTTATTATATTGTTAGTGTCCCCAACTCATTCTCTATTTTTGTATTTTATTAATTTTATATATGGTTGATGAAGACACTGTGTAAGTCGAAATGTTGCACTTATTAGTTTTCATTGTTAGAAGATAATAAATAATTTATTAACACCCTAACATTCATATTCGCTTGTTTGGTTCACGTTATTGGTTCACGACTTTTTCATATTGCTTTGCAAATATGAGCCTGATCAAGAGACACGGTAGTGTCTCGCGCCAAGTACGCGCGGAGCGAGACAGCCGTGGCTCTATATACGCGACGCGACGAGTTGCCAGTACCCGAGATTTTTAGATCTCGATAACCAGTGAACGGATCAAGTTCTAACTAGGCTTATCGTAAAGCTTGGACCAATTTATATAAGAAAAGTGTTTTTATTTTTCCGCTACGTGCCCTACGAGCGGAGATATTACGATGCATAGGATAAAGTGTAAAATTTTCAATTCAGAAACGTCGACGTTCTCCGTTTGCTTCGTTCGCCACGGCGCGCGGCAGCAGCACTGGAGTTGCTGATTTTGTAACTTTCGTAGCCTTGCCGTTATGCGATGCGGCGCTGGCATTAGTTTGATCACATGTGATGTGACACATGTAACATAACATAACCATAAAGCTGCCCATACACGTCGCGAGTCCGGCTCGGCTCGGTTTCTACTCGTTCGTGGGTGATGTGAGATGTTATACGAGACGGGCTCGGCGTCCGACGAGCCAAATTTCGGGACTATTCGGGAGTGTGTGTGTGGTGAAAAAACGTTTGAGTCCGGCTCGCGAATCAAACTCGTACATGTTATGGGCTGCTTTAGACGTCCGCGTCGCGTCGTCGAGATTAGATCAACGGGATCAACGTTTATAGAATCGAGACTATTCGGGAGTGTGTGTGTGTGTGTGTGGTGAAAAACGATCGAGTCCGGTTCGCGAATCAAGCTCGCCGAGCCGGACTCGCGAGTCAAACTCGTACATATAATTGGCCGCTTCAGACGTCCGCGTCGTCGAGAAATATTCCGTCCGCGTCGTCGCGTCCGAACACTCCGAACGGAGTACATGAGTGCTAGAGTGACAGAGTTCGCGCCTTGTGGATGGCTGGTTCCTGGGATACACCCTGAGCGAGGATGGCAAGGTTATATCTATCGTACGTATTGCTCTTTCTCGCGGTCACGCTCTTATAACTTATGATAATTTATTTTCGTATGTACTTTTTTATTCTTATTATTATATTGTTACCAACTCATTCTCTATTTTTTGTATTTTATTAATTTATATATGGCTGATGAAGACACTGTGTAAGTCGAAATGTTGCACTTATTAGTTTTTCATTGTTAGAAGATAATAATAATTTATAACACCCTAACATTCATATTCGCTTGTTTGGTTCACGGTATTGGTTCACGACTTTTTCATATTGCTTTGCAAATATGAGCCTGATTCTCATTTACTTTAACAAATAAAATTTATATAAAATATAAGTAGGTACATCGCGATATAAAAAGATACTGAAAAAGTGTTAGCGATAGTGAAAACTTTTTAATTAAGTATAATAATACGCGAAATGAAGTAGATTAGAGTATATTTGATGTGCAAGGAAATAAATATAGCAGACAGTTCATACATATTTACATGTAGAGGTATACAAATTCAACGAATATGCAATCTGTTGCTCCTGGAGCACAAAGTTTAAGTAGCATGGCGGTTATTTATCAGTTCACTGCAGTTTCCTGAGTCTCCAGTTCCTGCAGAGTCCTCTTTTCATCGGGAGATGCGACGGTAAAAATTTGCTCGCGATATATATTTTCATTTAACATTACGTCTCATTTTTTTTATTTTTTTCGTCTAGCGTGGCGCAGTTTATCGCGCCATTCTTCTCGACAGCCGATAGCTGTTGTGAGAACTTTATTCCCTTCGCGTCCGACTTATAACCGCACATAATTCCTCGTTGTACCTTTATATCATCTCACGGCAGGAGTAAGTACGGCGTAAAAAGCGCGACTTTCAATAAAGTATTGCTGCGTATCCGGAAAATATTTTATGAATGAAATATATAAATTGCCGACTCATCGGCATTACCATCTGTTTTCTCCGGTGCGGAAATATACGTAGACAAAGCTATGCTCGGACAAAAATTTGCATATTTCGTAGATTTATCATTGCATGGCAGAAAGTTTTTATATCACGACACGCAGAACGGCCACGATGCGCGATGCATCAAACGCGAGATGTAATATTGTGCTCGGCGCTCGTAACGAGTAACAAAACCCGAGATTAGCGTTAGAAAGCGTAAACATTTTATATTCTCCGGCGATATATGAATAATAAAATATTTGCGAATAAGCGAACAAAATTTTTAGGGCGTTTCTTGCCGTCACAACGACGTGATGCGACGTATGGCGAGTATAGAGAGAAAAGTGAATGGAATGATGGACAGCTGAGCTGCTTGCCAGCTTGTCAAATAAGCAAACACAATGATCGACGTGCAAAATATTAAAGTCTCGACCGAACGACAATTTTTTAATAGCACCGTCCATTTTTTTAATAACGGATGTAACTCCCTTTGGCTGATGAAAGTTTTAATGGAAGCAATCCCGAACATAAAGGATTAAATTGCTAACAATAAGTTGGTTATATTTCAAGCCATGTTCATCCGATGACACAGGAATATTCGTCTGGAACGTCAATATACTTGATGACATTGATTTGCCATTAATACAAGATCGCAACACATCATCCTGTAGATTCACGGTTTTACGAAAAACGTGGCGCTGTGCATTCCCGCGTGCTGACACTAGAAAGAACTACGTGCTATCCAACAAGCTAGAGAAGCTAGACAAAGAACAATGAAAAAGCCGATCTCTAGGAGCATGTTTATGTCGACACGAGCCTATTTATCCGACTATCGGTTAACGATCGACGACGCCGTTCAGCAGCCCCAGAGGACACCGATAATACACGGCCGACCAGCAAAGATGCGTTTATCACTCGCTTACCAAGGGGGTAACTCCGTTTGATTCTTTGTAACGACTGGTACCGCCGGTGAATTACGTTTATAGCTTGGCAGAGACACTAAACGTGCGTCTTCAGAGAACACTCCATGTATCTACGTGAATTTCGCGTACTTCTCGCGGTTGATTACATGGGACGTCTCCCATATTCATCACGCTTCTACTTGCTCTTAGATAAATTTAAGGTATAGAGCTTTATTTGAGGTAGAACTTGATTATGCTTCTTAATGTTTTAATTTCAACAAAATGAAAAGAAGATTTAAATAGTTTGCCTTGCGATAGAAAGCTTCCCCTATTTTTTGCGATTTTCAACAATAAAAAAATTAGATATATTCTATATATTGCGCATCTAATATCAAAAATTTGTTCAAATCTCTCTCATAAATATCTTTTTATATTCAAATTTTGGTTCATATCTTTCTCAATATTACACGTATAATTAAAATTATTAAATTGAGTCTTGGTCGGCCTGACTGGCAGTATTTATTCTTAAAAGAACAAGAACAACGTTTCGACCCTGGCGAAACGTTGTTCTTATCACTGGCGAATAATTATTTTATTGATTAAAAATTATTGTTGAAACCATGTTACAAGTCAACTTGGTGAAGTTTACGAGTGTAGCATGTACATGCGTTATTTATCTTATGGTGTGTAATCAGTATTGTATATTTCTACGGATACTGATTCCGAGGCAGATTAACCGTTAATCGGCAGTTGGATAAATAGACTAGCGCATAAATTCCCTAAGAAGGGATTAACCTTTTTCAGGTGCTTTTTCTTCTTTTGAAAGCTACTATAGACGGTCCCGATGTGCACGAGGTTTCACAGGACGAAACGCGATAGGCTGATTTATATGTTTCTGAACAATGGTCTCGGGGGAATTCCAACGGGAACGAAAACATACGGCAATTCTGGATAATCGAATCTATTCTCTGATATCGCAAAACGCGATCGACATGCGTCACTATGAAAAACACATAAAATAGGATTTAATTTCTCGTACCGTTATGTTCGTTATATATTATATATCCTACAAAAGCCATCACCGTGCAATAATAGCTTTTCATTCTGCCCATGCAACGTTCTGCATTCGAAAATAGTGCGGAATTGGAAAGCAGTAAAAAAACTTACAATGTTACATTTTTCCCGATAAAATGTCCTTCAACTACTACTCATTTTTTTCAGGCCAGCTCGGCGCACTCGTGTCATTATGTGAAAATTGAAAGTATCGACATAGGCGCAACAAAACCGTTCATTACGACGCGAGATGTCGTAGTCGTAAACGATGGCCTGGCTTTGTCACGTGCCCGCGCATGTTTCTACAAAGCAATTCCAATTTGCGGGACATACGCAAACGGGCATAGCTCGTCGATGAATGCCACCTTTACGTATATACGCTCGCATACATCTTTAAAGGTGCGCCTACATCTATCGTAAATGATTATCGTAAGCTCCTTACGACGATCGTAACGCCCGTCATGACAGTTATCGTAACCTCATCGATGAGTTGATTCAACTTGAACTCTGACGATTACGACGCTTGTCTAGCGTTACAACAGTAACCTAATCTGTCAGCCTTCTCGACGTGCGAAGAAAAGTGTGTTTATAGACAATATTAACATAGATATATTGTTTACGAGAGCTTCTTTGCTTACGACCACGATCTCAGCGTTACGATAGATGTAGGCCGCATCTTAACGAATCGCGCGGCGATAAATGCGAATTCAGTTCAAGAGTGTTTAACGATCATCACGTTCATTGGACACGGTATTACCGCGATTGCATCGTGTCTAGAGAGAGAGAGAGAGAGAGAGAGAAAGTGTGTACATATACATATATTATACATACAAGGACGCCAGGAGCGACGTTTACTCGGGATCGCATCCTTCCTATCTATCTAATCTCCGCAAAGTGCATTCGCTCACTCGCATTAACCCTATAGCCCCCGGCTTGACTCTATCGCGCTCAGCATCGACCGCCCTTGCCTGATCCTTGGAAGTGCGTACCCCCGATACACATTCACGCAAATACGCAGAAACACGTATAATCATAACATCCATCATAATCTTCCTCCGTCTCCAGTCGGCATTAGCATAGATTCACCTGTGAGACACGATGCGTAGAATGGTAAACCCCACTTGATCTTCCTAATTTGCGCTAATATGAAGGCATGAAAAGCGTAAATTCGGTGACGATTATGGATTATTGAGCCGATATAAACAAAACATGCGATTATACCAATAATGAGGTACAACTGGTGTATATATCATGTCTTCCAATTAACTTGATGACATTCAGCTCTTTGACGTATTAACACAATTCGAATTGTTATCGAATTCGGACGCATTTGCACAATATAGATAAATATAAAAAATCTGTGCTTTTCTATCATTATTAAGATAGAATGCAGAAAGAGAGAGAGAAAAAGAGAGAGATAGTGGTCAATAATAAAGATTTAGGAATAAAATAATTAAAAAAGTAATTACGATTATAACATACAATTATGACTAGTTTCATCTGTCCATACCGATGCCGCTCCGAGAAGCTCTCATGACTGAAACCACAAAGAGGTCACCTGATCGCTGTACATATATGTATCATGTATGTATGTGTACATGCTGAATATCAGATGATAACCAAATTAGTCACACACATTCTAAAATCATACACATTTTAAATACATAGTTCCATACTTCATGAGAGATAAAATTTATTTCTTATGAAGTATATGGAACTGTAATTAAAAAATTTGAAAAAAGGTCAATCTATTTTCCGTCGTCATTGATACAAATATGTCATTTCGATATAACGGAATGCTCGCTCTTTTAAAATAATTTATTTTCTTGTGAAGCAATATGATTTGCTGAATGAGCATAAAGCTACGTCCAGATAAGACGCTTAGATGGTCGAAGTTAATGGAGATTTGCGTTGATAAAATGTGTCTTGCTCCTTCATAAGATTGCCTGAATCCTTTTCTTTGATTCAGACAAAAAAACTGCAAAAGTCTTGCGATATAGGTACGCGATATATTTATCACGCGCGTAGGGGAAATGTGTCCAAAATGATCCTTCGAGGTAAAATGATCCCCACCGATTTTAACGAAAATAATAGCGCCATCGCGCGGACATATTAAGAAACTTCTTCGGAGAAATTAGTATGTAAATCGAGTGTAATGGCGGGTCGCGTTGACGCGCCCGTCAAGTTTTTTGAGTATTGGAAGGCATAAATGACTAATATACAGGGTGTCCCGAAATTCGCGAATCAAAATACCATAGCAATAAAGTTCTCGAAAAAATAAATTTAAAACGTATTTGCCACTTTTCGTTCCGAGCAGTAGTTTCTGAGATAAAAAGGTTTAAACGTGGCCAATTACAGATTACGATTAAACGGAAACCTGTCCGTGAGTCGCGCGTCAATAGTGTTAGTGACCGCGCACTTCACGCTCTCACAGGCATTAGACAAAAGATTGTTTGCGTGACGTCAGTATAATACCGCGTGTTGCGTGTAATATTTGTTGCGAATTAGATGATGCTGTTAATAAACAACGTGTGTTTAAGCATAAATTTATCTTATTCATTACGTAATGAATAAAATAAATTTATAATTCATCAGAATTATATCGCTACTAATTTGTGTATTACAATATCAATAAGAAATATGAATAAGAGTTAAATAATTGCAATCAAGTGGCATACATACGAGTCAGTATTTCTTTACAATAATTCTAATTTTTTTAATTTTATACATCTATTCCTTTATTCTCTTTAGTCTTTAATTATATCGAAATATTTATTTGATTATTTCTTTCTTATCATTCATTCATTTATCCTCTCAAAAATGTACCGGTTATACATTATTACTTACGTGATATTACTACTCATACATACATATTACTACTTACGTGCATACTGATTTATAACTATGCGAATTTTAAGGTAAAGTAATTCCATTTGTCATTATAGCTAGTGACTTACTTTTGAATTAATTGATTGAATTTTGGCCCAATTATGTACTAAAAATTTAAACAACAATTGTTAATTGAACAAGTCATAAATTATAAAATTTAATTTTCAATTAAAGGGATATTACATTATTAAATTATAAAAGATTACACGGTAGTATTAGATTTTAAAAGTAGTGAACTCTTAGTTTACTTAGTTTATTTTATTTATGTAAAATTAATTTAGCAATAGGATTAATGGTTCGTTTTATTCTCGTTTTATTCTTTGTTTTATTTTTTAATTATACATGAAAAAGCTAAGAATTGCATTTAAAAATCAATATGTATGGCACGCCGTTTTGCTATTTAATATCATCGTAAAATTCTACCAAATTCAATTAATATTCAACGAAAAGAAATTATTATTATTATGTCTAGACATACTTATAATTCATCGAATTATTATTAAGCTATAGTTATTAAGCACATATTTGCAGAATTAAATTATTATGTCTAGACAAAATATTAATTCTAAATTTATTTTATGTTTTTACATATAATTTTTTCGGGAATTTTTTTATTGATATTGTAATACACAAATTAGTAGCGATATAATTCTGATAAATTATAAATTTATCATATTCAATACGTAATGAATAAGATAAATTTATGCTTAAACACACGTTGTTTATTAACAGCATCATCTAATTCGCAACAAATATTACACGCAACACGCGGTATTATACGGATGTCACGCAAACAATCTTTTGTCTAATACCTGTGAGAGCGTGAAGTTTGGGGTCACTAACACTATTGACGCGCGACTCACGGACAGGCTTCCGTTTAATCGTAATCTGTAATTGGCCACGTTTTAAACCTTTTTATCTCAGAAACTACTGCTCGGAACGAAAAGTGGCAAATACGTTTTAAATTTATTTTTTCGAGAACTTTATTGCTATGGTATTTTGATTCGCGAATTTCGGGACACCCTGTATATAAAATTTGCCAATCTGATGTAAGGTAAGAGTGATTTTGATTACCGGGCAAA